>SZWC01000286.1:349222-378327 GCA_023375785.1 Penium margaritaceum | reverse complement strand
TAACCATATGTGACTCGTATTATGAGTTGTCAGCGTTGACCACACACAACGGATTTCTTTGGTGATATGCAGTAGATATGCCTACTTTGGTCGGTCATTGTGCATGGTAGCCACACCGTGCTACTACTTATTGAAGGTTGTTGTACTTGCTAGTTGAAAACTAACATTCCGAAACCATTGTTTCCCCCTCTGACTATTTGTGACTCGTGTTATGGGTTGTGAACGTTGACCACCCATATTGAAGTTTGTTGGTCATAGTCAGTGACATATGCCTAGTTTGGTTGATCAGTGTGCATAGTAGCCACACCGTGCCACTACTTATTAAAGTTCTTTATCCTTTCTAGTCAATACATAGGGTTCCCAAACCATTGTCTCTCCCTGTGACTATTTGTGACTCGTGTTATGAGTTGTCAATGTTGACCACACATAGTGGACTTCTTTGGTCATAGTCTGTGACGTATGCATCCTTTGGTTGGCCACTGTGCATGCTAGCCACACCATGCCACTACTTGTTGAAGGTCTTGGTACTTGCTTGTTGATAACTGGTGTTCCCAGCCCATTGTTCCCCCCTCTGACCATTTGTGACTCGTGTTATGAGTTTTCAATGTTGACCACACACTGGGAAATTCTTTTGGTCATGGTTAGTGTCATATGCCTACTTTGGTTTGGCAGTGTACATGGTTGCCACGACGTGTCACTACGTATTGAAGGACTTTCTTCTTTCTAGCTGATAGCTGGTGTTCCCAAATCATTGTTACCCCCTCTCACTATCTGTGACTCTTGTTGTGAGTTGTCAATGTTGACCACATGAAGTGAAATTCTTTGGTCATGGTCAGTGACATATGCATACTTTGGTTGGTCACTGTGCATGCTAGCCACACCGTGCCACTACATATTGAAGGTCGTTGTACTTGCTAGTTGATAAGTAATATTCACAAACCATTGTTTCCCCCTCTGACCATTTGTGACTCGTGTTACGAGTTGTCAAAGTTGACCACACATAGTGACATACTTTGGTCATGGTCAGCAACGTGTGCCTCCTTTGGTTGGTCATTGTACATTGTAGCCACACCGTGCCACTACTGATTAAAGGTCCTTGTGCTTGCTCGTTGATACCTGGTGTTCCCAAACCATCGTGTCCCCCTCTGAACAAGTGTGACTCGTATTATGAGTTGTCAACGTTGACCATACACAGAAGATTTATTTGTTCAAAGGCAGTACATATGCCTACGTTGGTTGGTCATTGTGCATGGTAGCCACACTGTGCTACTACTTATTGAAGGTCGTTGTACATGCTAGTTGAAAACTAATATTTTGAAACTATTGTTAACCCCTCTGACCATTTCTGACTCGTGTTATGTGTTGTGAACGTTGACAACCCATGTTGAAACTCTTTGGTCATGGTTAGTGACATGTGCCTAGTTCGGTTGTTTGGTGTGCATAGTAGCCACACCGTGCCACTACGTAATGAAGTTCTTTGTCCTTTCTAGTCCAAACACAGGGTTCCCAAACCATTGTCTCTCCCATTGACCATTTGTGACTCGTGTTATGAGCTGTCAATGTTGACCACACATAGCGGACTTCTCTGGTCATAGTCAGTGGCGTATGCATCCTTTGGTTGGTCACTGTGCACGCTAGCCACACCTTGCAAATTCTTGTTGAAGGTCTTTGTACTTGCTAGTTGATAACTAGGGTTCCCAACCCATTGTTATTCCCTCTGACCATTGGTGACTCGTGTTATGAGTTTTGAACGTTGACCACACACTGTGGAATTATTTTGGTCATGGTTATTGGCATATGCCTACTTTGGTTTATCACTGTACATGGTTGGCACGCCGTGTCGCTACGTATTTAAGGTCTTTGTGCTTTCTAGTTTATAGCTAGTGTTTGTAAACCATTATTACCCCCTCTCACTATCTGTGACTCTTGTTGTGAGTTGTAAACGTTGACCACATGAAGTGAAATTCTTTGGTCATGGTCAGTGACATATGCATGCTTTGGTTGGTCACTGTGCATGGTAGCCACACTGTGCCAGTACATATTGAAGGTCTTTGTTCTTACTAGTCGATACCTAGTATTCACAAACCATTCTTACCCCCTCTGACCATTTGTGACTCGTGTTATGAGTTGTCAAAGTGGACCACACATAGTGAAATTCTTTGCTCATGGTCAGCGACATATGCCTACTTTGGTTGGTCATTGTACATGGTAGCCACACCGTGCCACTACTTATTGAAGGTCCTTGTTCATGCTAGTTGATACCTGATGTTCCCAAGCCATCGTTTCCCCCTCTGACCATTTGTGACTCGTATTATGAGTTGTCAATGTTGACCACACACAGCTGATTTCTTTGGTCAAAGGCAGTACATATGCCTACTTTGGTCAGTCATTGTGCATGGTAGCCACACTATGGTCCTATCCATTGAAGGTCGTTGTACTTGCTAGTTGAAAACTAGTATTTAGAAACCATTGTTTACCCCTCTGACCATTTTTGACTCGTGTTATTGGTTGTGAAAGTTGACCACCCATATTGAAATTCTTTGGTAATGGTAAGTGACATATGCCTAGTTTGGTTCTTCGGTGTGCATAGTAGCCACAACATGCCACTACGTATTGAAGTTCTTTGTCCTTTCTAGTCAAAACATAGGACTCCCAAACCATTGTCTATCCCTCTGACCATTTGTGACTCGTGTTATGAGTTGTCAATGTTGACCACACATAGTGGACCTATTTGGTCATAGTCAGTGACGTATGCATCCTTTGGTTGGTCACTGTGCACGCTAGCCACACCGTGCCACTACTTGTTGAAGATCGTTGTACTTGCTAGTTGATAACTAGTGTTCCCAAGCCATTGCTCCTCCCTCCGACCATTTGTGACTCGTGTTATGAGTTTTCAAGGTTGACCACACACTGTGAAATTCTTTTGGTCATGGTTAGTGGCATATGCCTCCTTTGGTTTGTCACTGTACAGGGTTGCCATGACGTATCACTACGTATCAAAGGTCTTTTTGCTTTCTAGTGTATAGCTAGTGTTCCCAAACCATTGTTATCCCCACTCACTCTCTGTGACTCTTGTTGTGAGTTGTCAACGTTGACAACATGAAGTGAAATTCTTTCGTCATGGTCAGTGACATATGCATACTTTGGTTGGTCACTGTGCATGGTAGCCACACTGTGCCACTACATATTGAAGGTCTTTGTACTTGCTAGTCGACAACTAGTATTCACAAATCATTGTTTTCCCCTCTGATCATTTGTGACTCGTGTTATGAGCTGTCAAAGTTGACCATACATAGTGACATTCTTTGCTCATGGTCAGCGACACATGCCTACTTTGGTTGGTCATTCTACATGGTGGCCACACTGTGCCACTAATCATTGAAGGTCCTTGTGCTTGCTAGTTGATACCAGGTGTTCCCAAACCATCGTTCCCCCCTCTGACCATTTGTGACTCGTATTATGAGTTGCCAACGTTGACCACACACAGCGGATTTCTTTGGTCAAAGGCAGTACATATTCCTACTTTGGTCGGTCATTGTGCATGGTAGCCACACAGTGCTACTACTTATTGAAGGTCGTTGTACATGCTAGATGAAAATTAATATTGCGAAACCATTGTTTACTCCTCTGACCATTTGTAACTCGTGTTATGGGTTGTGAGAGTTGACCACCCATATTAGAATTCTTTGGTCATCGTCAGTGACATATGCCTAGTTTGGTTGTTCGGTGTGCATAGTAGCCACACCGTGCCACTATGTATTGATGTTCTTTGTCCTTTTTAGTCAAACCATAAGTTTCCCAAACCATTGTCTCTCCCTCTGACCATTGTGACTCGTGTTATGAGTTGTCAATGTTGACCACACATGGTGGACTTGTTTGGTCATAGTCAGTGACGTATTCATCCTTTGGTTGGTCACTGTGCATGCTAGCCTTACCGTGCCACTACTTGTTGAAGATCTTTGTACTTGCTAGTTGATAACTAGTATTCCCAACCCATTGCTTCCCCCTCTGACCATCTGTGACTCGTGTTATGATTTTTCAACGCTGACCACACACTGTGAGATGCTTTTAGTCATGGTTAGTGGCATATGCCTACTTTGGTTTGTCACTGTACATGGTTTCCACACCGTGTCACAACGTATCGAAGGTCTTTGTGCTTTCTAGTTGATAGCTAGTGTTCCCAAACCATTGTTACCCCCTCTAAGTACCTGTGACTCTTGTTGTGAGATGTCAACGTAGACCACATGCAGTGAAATTCTTTGGTCATGGTCAGCGACAAATGCATACTTTGGTTGGTCACTGTGCATGGTAGCCACACTGTCCCACTACATATTGAAGGTCTTTGTACTTGCTAGTCGATTACTAGTATTCACAAACCATTTTATCTCCCCCTGACCATTTGTGAATCGTGTTATGAATTGTCAAAGGTTATCACACATAGTGACGTTCTTTGGTCATGGTCAGCCACATATGCCTACTTTGGTTGGTCTTTGTACATGGTAGCCACACCGTGCCACTACTTATTGAAGGTCCTTGTGCTTGCTAGTTGATACCTGGTGTTCCCAAACCATCGTTTTCCCTCTGACCATTTGTGACTCGTATTATGAGTTGTCAATGTTGACCACACACAACGGATTTCTGTGGTCAAACGCAGTACATATGCATACTGTGATCGGTCATTGTGCATGGTAGCCACACCGTGCTACTACTTATTGAAGGTCGTTGTACATGCTGGTTGAAAACTAATATTCTGTAACCATTCTTCATCCCTCTGACCAGTTGTGACTCGTGTTATGGGTTGTGAATGTTGACCACCCATATTGAAATTCTTTGGTCATGGTCAGTGACATATGCCTTCTTTGGTTGTTCGGTGTGCATAGTAGCCACACCGTGCCACCACGTATTGACGTTCTTTGTCCTTTCTAGTCGATACATAGGGTTCCCAAACCATTGTCTCTCCCTGTGACCATTTGTGACTCGTGTTATGAGTTATCAATGTTGACCACACATAGTGGACTTCTTTGGTCATAGTCAGTGACATATGCATCCTTTGGTTGGTCACTGTGCACGCTAGCCACACCGTGCCACTAGTTGTTGAAGGTCCTTGTACTTGCTAGTTGATAACTAGTGTTCCCAACCCATTGTTTACCCCTCTGACCATTTGTGACTCGTGCTATGAGTTTTCAACGTTGATCACACATTGTGAAATAATTTTGGTCATGGTTAGTGGCATATGCCTACTTTGGTTTGTCACTGTACATGGTTGCCACACCGTGTCACTATGTATTGAAGGTCTTTGTGCTTTCTAGTTTATAGCTGGTGTTTTCAAACCATTATTACCCTCTCTCACTATATGTGACTCTTGTTGGGAGTTGTCAACGTTGACCACATGAAGTGGAATCCTTTGGTCGTGGTCAGTGACATATGCATACTTTGGTTGGTCACTGTGCATGTTAGCCACACTGTGCCACTACATATTGAAGGTCTTTGTACTTGCTAGTCGACAAGTAGTATTCATAAACCATCGTTTTCACCTCTGACCATTTGTGATTCGTGTTATGAGTTGTCAAAGTTTACCACACATAGTGACATTCTTTTGTCATGGTCAGCGACATATGCCTACTTTGGTTGGTCATTGTACATGGTAGCCACACCGTGCTACTACTTATTCAAGGTCCTTGTACTTGCTAGTTGATACTTGGTGTTCCCAAGCCATCGTTTCCCCCTCTGACTATTTGTGACTCATATTATGAGTTGTCAACGTTGACCACACTCATCGGATCTCTTTGGTTGAAGGCAGTACATATGCCTACTTTGGTCGGTGATTGTGCATGGTAGCCACACCGTGCTACTACCTATTGAAGGTCGTTGTACTTGCTAGTTGAAAACTACTATTCCGAAACCATTGTTTCCCCCCTCTGACCATTTGTGACTCGTGTTATGGGTTGTGAACGTTGACCACCCATATTGAAATTCTTTGGTCATGGTCAGTGACATATGCCTAGTTTGGTTGTTCGGTGTGCATAGTAGCTACACGGTGCTTCTATGTATTGAAGCTCTTTGTTCTTTCTAGTTGATATATAGGGTTCCCAAACCATTGTCTCTCCCTCTGACCATTTGTGACTCGTGTTATGAGTTGTCAATGTTGACCACACAAAATAGACTTCTCCGGTCATAGTCAGTGACATATGCATCCTTTGGTTGGTCACTGTGCATGCCAGCCACAGCGTGCAACTACATGTTGAAGGTCTTTGTACTTGCTAGTTGATAACTAGTGTTCCCAACCCACTGTTTCCCCCTGTGACCATTTGTGAACCGTGTTATAAGTTTTCAACGTTGACCACACACAGTGAAATTCTTTTGGTCATGGTTAGTGGCATATGCCTACTTTGGTTTGTCACTGTGCATAGTTGCCACGCCGTGTCACTATGTAATGAAGGTCTTTGTGCTTTCTAGTTGATAGCTAGTGTTCCCAAACCACTGTTACCCCCTCTCACTATCTGTGACGCTTGTTGTGAGTTGTCAAAGTTGACCACATGTAGTGAAATATTTGGTCATGGTCAGTGACATATGCATAATTTGGTTGGTCGCTGTGCATGGTAGCCACACTGTGCCACTACATATTGAAGGTCTTTGTACTTTCTAGTCGATAACTAGTATACACAAACCATTGATTGGCCCTCTGACCATTTGTGACTCGTGTTATAAGTTCTCGAAGTTGACCACACATACTGACGTTTTTTTGTCACGGTCAGCAACATATGCCTACTTTTGTTGGTCATTGTACATGGTAGGCACATACTGACGTTTTTTGGTCACGGTCAGCAACTTATTGAAGGTCCTTGTTCGTGCTAGTTGATACCTGGTGTCCCAGTTTGGAACTAGAGCGTCACACGTTGGCACTGTAGCGTCACACTTTGGCACTAGAGCGTTACATTGGCACTTGAGCATCACACTTTGGCACTAGAGCTTCAAACATTGGCACTAGAGCGTCATACTTTGGCATTAGAGCTTCACACTTTGGCACCAGAGCATTACACTTTGGCACTAGAGCTTCACACTTTGGCACTAGCGCGTCACAATTTGGAACTAGAGCGTCACACTTTGGCACTACAGCGTCACACTTTGGCATTAGAGCATCACACGTTGGCACTAGAGTTTCGAACTTTGGCACTAGAGCGTCACACATTGGCCCTAGAGCGTCACACGTTGACACAGGAGCTTCACACTTTGGCACTAGAGCTTCACACTCTGGCACTAGAGCGTCACACTTTGGCACTAGAGCATCACACTTTGGCACTAGAGCGTCACACTTGGGCCCTAGCGCGTCACCCTTTGGCACAAGTGCGTCACACTTTGGGACTAGAGCGTCACACTTTGGCACTAGAGCGTCACACTTTGGCACTAGAGCGTCAGACTTTGGCACTAGAGCGTCACACTTTGACACTAGAGTGTCACACTTTGGCACTGGCGCTACATACTTTGGCACGAGAGCGCCGCACTGTGGCAATAGACATTCACACTTTGGTACTAGAGCGTCACACTTTCGCACTTGAGCGTCACACTTTGGCACTAGAGCCTCAGACCTTGGCAGTAGAGTTCCGAATTTTGGCACTAGAGCGTCACACTTTGGCACTAGAGTGTCACACTCTTGCAATAGAGTGTTGCACTTTTGAACTAGAGCGTCACACTTTGGCACTAGAGCGTGACACTTTGGTACTAGAGCGTCACACTTTGGGACTAGAGAGTCACACTTGGCACTACAGAATCACACTTTGGCACAAGAGCGTCATACTTTGGCACTAGAGTGTAATAACTTGGTACTAGAGCATCACACTTTGGCACTAGAGCTTCAAACTTTGGCACTATCGCGTCAGACGTTGGCACTAGAGCGTCACATTTTGGAACTCGAGCGTCACATTTGGCACTAGAGCATCACACTTTGGCACTAGATTTTCAAACTTTGGCACTAAAGCCTCATAATTCGACACTAGAGCGTCACACTTTGGCACTAGAGCATCACACTTTGGCACTAGAGCGTCACACTTTGGCACTAGAGCATCACACTTTGGTATTTGAGCATCACAATTTGGCACTAGAGCGTCACACTTTGGCACTAGCGCTTCACACTTGGGTACTAGAGCTTCGCACTTTGGCACTAGAGCGTCACACTTTGGCATAGGAGAGTCACACTTTGGCAATAGAGCATTACACGTTTGTACTAGAGCGTCACACTTGGACACTAGATTTCGAACTTTGGCACTAGAGCGTCACACTTTGGCACTTGATCGTCACACGTTGGCACTATAGCATCACACTTTGGCACTAGAGCATCACACTTTGGCACAAGAGCTTCACACTTTGGCACTAGAGCTTCACACTTTGGCACTAGAACATCACTCCTTGGAACTAGAGCGTCACACTCTGGCACTAGAGTGTCACACTTTGGCACTATAGTGTCATACTTTGGCACTAGAGTTTCAAACTTGGGTACTAGGGCGTCACATTTTGGCACTAGAGCATCTCACTTTGGCAATACACTGTTGCACTTTGGAACTGTAGCGTCACACGTTGGCACTAGAGCGTCACACGCTGGTACTAGAGTGCCACACTTTGGCACTAGAGCATATCACTTTGGCACTAGAGAAACACACGTTGGCACTAGAGCGTCACACGTGAGGACAATAGTGTCACACTTTGGCACTAGAGCGTCACACTTTGGCACTAGAGCTTCAAACTCTGGCAATAGAGCGCCAGACTTTGGCACTACAACATCACACTTTGGCACTAGAGCGTCACACTTTGGCAGTAGAGCATCACACATTGGCACTAGAGCTCTACACTTTGGCACTAGAGCGTCACACTTTGGCACTACAGAGTCACACTTTGGCACTAGAGGATCACACTTTGGCGTCACAATTTGGCACAAGAGCGTCACACTTTGGCACTAGAGCGTCACACGTTTGGCACAAGAGCATCCCACTTTGGCACTAGACCTTCACACTTTGGCACTAGAACGTCACAGTTTGGCACTAGATTGTCACACTTTGGCACTAGAGCGTCATACTTTGGCACGAGAGCTTCATACGTTGGTACTAGAGCGTCACACTTTGGCACTAGAGCGTCCCTGTTTGGAACTAGAGCGTCACACGTTGGTACTAGAGCGTCACACTTTGGTACTTGAGCGTCACACTTTGGCACTAGAGCTTCCACTTTGGCACTAGAGCGTCATAACTTGGCACTAGAGCTTCACACATTGGCACCAGAGCGTTACACTTTGGCACTAGAGCTTCACACTTTGGCACTAGAGCTTCACACTTGAGAACTAGAGCATCACACTTTGGCACTAGAGCATCACACATTGGCACTAGAGCATCACACGTTGGCACTAGAGTTTTGAACTTTGGCACTAGAGGGTCACACTCTGGCACTAGAGCGTCAAACCTTGACACAAAAGCTTCACACTTTGGCACTAGAGCTTTACATTCTGCCACTAGAGCATCACACTTTGGCACTAGAGCATCGCACTTTGGCACTACAGTGTCACATTTTGGTACTAGAACGTCACCCTTTGGCACAAGAGCGTCGCAATTTGGGACTAGAGCGTCACACTTTGGCACTAGAGGATCACACTTTTGCACTAGAGCGTCACACTTTTGCACTAGAGCGTCACACTTTGGCACTAGAGCGTCACACTCTGGCACTGGCGCTTCACACTTCCGCACTAGAGCGTCACATTGTGGCACTAGACCTTCCCACTTTGGTACCAGAGCATCACACTTTGGCAGTAGAGCTTCACACGTTGGCACTAGAGCATCACACATTGGCACGGGAGAGTCACACTTTGGCACTAGAGCGTCACACTTTGGCACTAGAGTGTCACACTTTGGCACTAGAGCGTCACACTTTGGTACTAGAGCCTTACACTTTGGCACTTGAGTTTTGAGCTTTGGCACTAGAGCGTCACACTTTGGCACCAGAGCGTCACACTTTTGCAAGAGAGTGTTGCACATTGGAACTAGAGCGTCACACTTTCGTATTAGAGCGTCACACTTTGGCACTAGAGCGTCACGCTTTGGCACTAGAGCGTCACACTTTGGCACTTGAGATTCACACTTTCGCGCAAGAGCGTCACACTTTGGCACTAGAGTGTAACACTTTGGTACTAGAGCGCCACACGTTTGCACTAGGGCGTCACACTTGGGCACTAGAGCGTCACACGTTGGCACTAGAGCTTCATACCTTGGCACTCGAGCGTCACACTTTGGCACAAGAGCATCGTACTTTGGCACTTGAGCATCAGACGTTGGCACTTGAGCTTCACACCTTGGCACTAGAGTGTCACACTTTGGCACTAGAGTTCCACACTTTGGCACTAGAGCGTCACACTTTGACACTAGAGCGTCACACATTGGCACTAGAGCATCACACTTTGGCACTAGAGCTTCACACTTTGGTACTAGAGCGTCACTCCTTGGAACTAGAGCGTCACACTTTGGCACTAGAGTGTCACACTTTGGCACAAGAGCGTCACACTTTGGCACTAGAGTCTTGAATTTTGGCACTATAGAGTCACATTTTGGCACTAGAGAGTCACACTTTGGCAAACGAGCATCGCACTTTGGAACTAGAGCATCACACTTTGGCACTAGAGCGTCACACTTTGGCACTAGAGCTCCAAGCGTTGGCATTAGAGCGTCACACTTTGGCACTAGTGCATCACACTTTGACACTAGAGCGTCACACGTTTGGCACTCGAGCATCATGGCACTAGACCTTTGTACTTTGGCACTAGAACATCACACTTTGGCACTAGATTGTCACAGTTTGGCACTAGAGCATTTCACTTTGGCCCTAGAGCTTCATACGTTGGTACTAGAGTGTCACACTTTGGCTATAGAGCGTTGCACTTTGGCACTAGAGCGTCACACTTTGGCACTAGAGCGTCACACTTTGGCACTAGCGCTTCACACTTTCGCACTAGAGCGTCACAGTGTGGCATTGGACCTTCACACTTTGGCAGTTGAGTGTCACACTTGGGCACTAGCGCGTCACACTTTGGTACTAGAGCTTCAAACTTTGGCACTAGAGCGTCAGACTTTAGCACTACAACATCTCACTTTGGCACAAGAGGGTCACACTTTGGCACCAGAGTATCACACTTTGGCACTTGAGTTTCAAACTCTGGCACTAGAGCCTTGCACTTTGGCACTAGAGCGTCACACCCTGGCACTAGAGTGTCACACTTTGGATCTATAGCGTCACACTTTGGCACTAGAGCGTCGTACTTTGGCACTAGAGCGCCACACTTTGGCACTAGAGCGTCACACTTTGGCACTAGCGCTTCACACTTTCGCACTAGAGCGTCACACTGTGGCACTATACCTTCACACATTGGCACTAGAGCGTCACACTTGGACACTAGAGCGACACGCTTTGGCACTAGAGCGTCACACTTTTGCACTAGAGCGTCAGACATTCGCACTAGCGCGTCACACGTTGGCACTAGAGCTTCACACCTTGGCACTCGAGCATCACCCTTTGGCACCATAGCATCACACTTTGGCACTTGAGCATCACACTTTGGAACTAGAGCTTCACACCTTGGCACTAGAGCGTCACACTTTGGCACTAGTGTTTTAGACTTTGGCACTAGAGCGTCACACTTTGACATTAGAGCATCACACATTGGCACTAGAGCGTCATACTTTGGCACTAGAGCTTCACACTTTGGCAGTAGAGCGTCACTCCTTAGAACTAGAGCATCACACGTTGGCAATAGAGTGTCACACTTTGGCACTAGGGCGTCACACTTTGGCACTAGAGTCTTGAATTTTGGCACTAGACAGTCACATTTTGGCACTAGAGAGTCACACTTTGGCAATAGAGTGACACACTTTAGAACTAGAGCATCACACTTTGGCACTAGAGCGTCACACTTTGGCACTAGAGTGTCATACTTTGGCAATAGAGTGCACACTTAGGCACTAGAGCTTCAACCTTTGGCACTAGAGCGTCAGACGTTGGCACTACAGCGTCACACTTCGGCACTAGAGCGTCATACTTTGGCATTAGCAAATCACAGTTTGGCACTATACCTCCACACTTTGTGGCGGAATAATGCAATGAGCGAGGACAGCAGAAGCAGAAGCAATCAGAAGCAACAAAGCAGGCAGAAGTGACGTAGTGGAGTGAAGGCAGCGGAGCGATAAGAGCGGACAACTGGAGCAAGTCCAAGACAATTGGAGCAAGTCCAAGACAACGGGAGCAAGTCCAAGGCAGCAAGAGCAGGCCCACGATATCTGGAGCAAGGCGAAGATAACGGCAGGAAGGTTACGACAACGAGAGCAAGGCTAAGAAAACTGAATCAAACCCAAGTCAACTCGAGCATGTCCAAGAGAATTGAAGCAAATGAAAGACAACTGGAGCAAGGCCAAGACAAATGGAGCAACGCCAAGACAACAACAGCAAGTCCAAGACAACTGGAGCAGGCCTTAGACAACTGGAGCAAGGCCAAGACAATTGGAGCAAGGCCAATACAACTGAAGCAAGGCCAAGACAACTGGAGCAATACCAAGACAGCGGGAGCAAGCCCAAGACAACTGAAGCAAGGCCAAGACAACTGGAGCAATTCCAATACAACTAGAGCAAGCCCAAGATAACAGGGGCAAGCCCAAGGCAACTGGAGCAACTAGAGCACAACTAAGGCGCAACAAGGGCGCAACTAGGGCCAACTAGGCGCAACAAGGGCGTAACTAGGGCGCAACTAGGGCGCAACTAGGGCGCAGCTAGGGCGCAACTAGGGCACAACTAGGGCGCAACTAGGGCGTAACTCGGGCGCAACTAGAGCGCAAGTAGGGCGCAACTAGGGCGCAATTAGGGCACAACTGGGGGCAACTAGGGCGCAACTAGGGCGCAACTAGGGTGCAACTAGGGCACAACTAGGGTGCAACTAGGGCGGAACGAGGGCGCAATGAGGGCGCAACTAGGGCGCAACTAGGGCGTAACTAGGGTGCAACTAGGGCGTAACTAGGGCGCAACTAGGGCGCAACTAGGGTGCAACTAGTCTGCAAGTTGGGCGCAATTAGGGCGCAACTAAGGCGCAACTAGGGCGTAAGTAAGACGCAACTAAGGGCACAACTATGGGACAACTAGGACGTAGCTAGTGCCCAAATCAGGCACAACTAGGGCGCAAGTATGCGCCAGTAGGGCGAAAGTAGGGCGCAACTAGGGCGCAACTAGGGCGCAATGAGGACGCAACTAGGGCGCAACTAGTGCGTAACTAGGGTGCATTTAGGGTGGAAGTAGGGTGCAACTAGGGCGCAACTAGGGCGCCCGGGTGCAACTAGGGCGCAACGAGGGGGAAACTAGGGCACAACAAGGGCGCAACTAGGACGTAACTAGGACACAACTAGGGCGCAACTAGGGCGCAACTATGGTGCAACTAGGGTGCCACTAGTGCGCAATTAGGGCGCAACTAGGGCGCGACTAGGACGCGACTAGGGCGCGACTTGGGCGTAACTAGGGCGCAACTGGGGCACAACTAGGACGCAACTAGGGCGCAACTAGGGCGCAATTAGGACAGAACTGGGGGGAACTAGGGTGCAACCAGGGCGTAACTAGGTTGCAACTAGGGCACAACCAGGGCGTAACTAGGGCGCAACTAGGGCGCAACTATGGTGCAACTAGTGCGCAACTAGGGCGCAACTAGGGCGCGACTAGGGCGCGACTAGGGCGTGACTTGGAGGCAACTAGGGTGCAACTAGGGCGCAACTAGGACACAACTAGGGCGCAATTAAGGTGCAACTGGGGACAAATAGGCGCAACTAGGGCGCAACTAGGGCACAACTAGGGCGCAACTAGGGCGCAACTAAGGCGCAACTAGGGTGCAACTAGGGCACAACTAGGGCGCAACTACTGCGCAACTATGGCGCAACTAGGGTGCAACTAGGGTACAACTAAGGCGCAACTAGGACGCAAACAGGGCACAAGTAGGACACAACTAGGGCGCAAGTAGGGTACAACTAGGGCGTAGCTAGTGTCCAACTGAGGCGCAACTAGAGCGCAACTAGGGCGCAACTAAGACGCAACTAGGGTGCAAGTAGGGCGCAACTAGGGCGCAACTATGGCGCAAGTAGGGCGCAACTATGGCACAACTAAGGCGCAACTAGGGCGGAACTAGGGCGCAATTAGGGCGCAACTAGGATGCAACTAGGACGCAACTAGGGCGCAACTAGGGCACAACTAGGGCGCAACTAGGACGCAACTAGAGTGTAACTAGGGCGCAACTAGGACGCAACTAAGACGCAACTAGGGCGCAACTAGAGCACAACTAGGGTGCAACTAGGGCGCAACAAGGGCGCAACAAGGGTGCAACTAGGGCGCAACGAGGGCGCAACGAGGGCGCAACTAGGGCGCAACTAGGGCGCAACTAGGACGCAACTAGGGTGCAACTAGGGCGCAACTAGGGTGCAACTAGGGTACAACTAGATCACAACTTGGGCACAACTAGGACGCAACAAGGTCGCAACAAGGGCGCAACTAGGGCGCAACTAGGGCGCAACCAGGGCGCAACTAGGGCGCAACCGGGACGCAACCAGGACGCAACTAGGGTGCAACTAGGGCACAACTAGGGCGCAACTAGGGCGCAACTATGGTGCATCGAGTGTGCAAGTGGGGCGCAACTAAGGTGCAACTAAGGCGCAATTAGCGCACAAGTAGGGCACAAGTAGGACGCAACTAGGGCGCAACTAGGGCATACCTAGGGCATAGGTAGTGCCCAACTAAGGCACAACTGGGGCGCAAGAAGGGTGCCAGTAGGACCCAGGTAGAGTGCAATAAGGGCGCAAATAGGGTACAACTAGAGCGCAACTAGGGCGCAACTAGGACGCAACTAGGGCATGACTGGGGCGCGACTAGAGCGCGACTAGTGCGCAACTAGGGCGCAACTAGGGCGCAACTAGGGTGCAACTAGGGCGCAACTAGCACGCAACTAGGGTGCAACTAGGGTGCAACTAGGGTACAACTAGGGGACAACTAGGGCGAAACTAGGGCGCAACTAGGGCACAACAAGGGTGCAACTAGGGTACAAGTAGGGCGCAAGTAGGACGCAAGTAGGGCGCAATTATGGTACAAGTGGGGCACAACTAGGGCGTAACAAGGGTGCAACTAGGGTGGAACTTGGGCGCAACGAGGGCGCAACGAGGGGGCAACGGGGGTGCAACGAGGGCGCAACAAGGGTGCAACAAGGGCGCAACTAGGGCACAACTCGGGCGCAACTAGGGCGCAACTAGGGCACAACTAGGGTGCAACTAGGGCGCAACTAGGGCGCAACTTGGGTGCAACTAGGGCGCAACTAAGGCGCAACTAAGGCGCAACTAAGGCAAAACTAAGGCGCAACTAGGGCGTAATTATGGAACAAGTAGGACGCAGCTAGGGCGCAACTAGGGTACAAATAGGGCGTAGCTAGTGCCCAACTAAGGCGCAACTAGGGCAAGAGTAGGGCGCAAGTAGGGTGCAACTAGTGTGCAACTAGGGAGCAACTAGGGTACAACTAGAGCACAACTAGGGCGCAAGTAGGGCGCAACTAGGGCGCATGTAGGGCACACATAGGGCGCAACTAGGGCGCAGCTAGGGCGCAACTAGGGCGCAACTAGGACACAACTAGGACACAACTAGGGCGCAACTAGGGCGCAACTAGTGTGCAACTAGGGTGCAACTAGAGCGCAACTAAGGCGCAACTAGGGCGCGACTAGGGCGCGACTAGGGCGCGACTAGGGCGCAACTAGGGCGCGACTTGGGCGCAACTATGGCGCAACTAGGGCGCAACTAAGGCACAACTAGGGCGCAACTAGGGCACAATTAGGACGTAACTGGGGACAACTAGGGCGTAGCTAGTGCCCAACTGAGGCGCAACTAGGGCGCAGGTAGGACGCTAGTAGGGTGTAAGTTTGGTGCAATAAGGGCGCAAAAAGGGCGCAACTAGGGTACAACTAGGGCGCAACTAGGACACACCTAGGGCACAAGAAGGGCGCAACTAGGGCGCAACTAGGGCAAAAGTAGGGCGCAAGTAGGGTGCAAGGAGGGCGCAACTAGGGCGCAACTAGGGCGCAACTAGGGTGCAGCTAGGGCGCAAGTAGGGTACAACTAGTGTGCAAGTTGGGCGCAACTTGGGCGCAATGAAGGCGCAACTAGGGTACAAGTAGGGCGTAACTAGAGCACAACTAGGGCGCAACTAGGGCGCAACCAGGGTGCAACTAGGACGCAAGTAGGTTGTAACTAGGGTGCAACTAGAGTGTAAGTATGGCACAAGTAGGGTGCAACTAGGGCTCAACTAGGGTGCAACTAGTGCGCAAGTTGGGAGCAACTAAGGCGCTACTAAGGCTCAACTAGCACGCAAGAAGGGCACAAGTAGGGGGCAACTAGCGCGCAACTAGGGCACAACTAGGGCATAGCTAGTGCCCAACTAAGGCACAACTAGGTCGCAAGTAGGGTGCCAGTAGGGCGCAAGTAGGGTGCGATGAGGGCGCAAATAGGGTACAACTAGGACGCAACTAGGGTGTAACTAGGGCGCAACTAGGGTGCAACTAGGGCGCAACTAGGGTGTAACTAGGACGCAACTAGGGCGCAACTAGGGGGCAACTAGGGCGCAACTAGGGCGTAACAAGGGCGTAAACAGGGCGGAACTAGGGCGCAACTAGGGCGCAACTAGGCCGCATGTAGGACGCAACTAAGGTGTAACTAGGGCGCAACTAGGACGCAACAAAGGCGCAACTATGGCGTAAGGATGGCACAAGTAGGACGCAACTAGGGCGCATCTAGGGTACAACTAGGGCGTAGTTAGTTCCCAACTGAGGCGCAACTAGGGCGCAAGTAGGGCGCAAGTAGGGCGCTAGTAGGGTGCATCTAGTGCGCAACTAGGGCGCAAATAGGATGCAACTAGGATGCAACTAGGGCGGAAATAGGGCGCAACTAGGGCGCAACTAGGGTGCAACTAGGGTGCAACTAGGGAGCAATTAGGGCGCAACTAGGGCGCAACTAGGGCGCAACTAGGGCGCAACTAGGG
The DNA here is from genome assembly GCA_023375785.1 of Penium margaritaceum. Lineage (NCBI taxonomy): Eukaryota > Viridiplantae > Streptophyta > Zygnematophyceae > Desmidiales > Peniaceae > Penium > Penium margaritaceum. The sequence goes on along the minus strand of SZWC01000286.1, from coordinate 361,262 downwards.
CGCAACTAGGGCGCAACTAGGGTGCAACTAGGGTGCAACTAGGTTGCAACTAGGGCGCAACTAGGGAACAACTAGGACACAAACTAGGTCGTAACTAGGGTGCAACTAGGACGCAACTAGGGTGCAGCTAGGGCGCAACTAGTGCGCAACCAGGGTGGAACCAGGGCGCAACTAGAGCGCAACTAGGGCGCAACTAGGCTGCAACTAGGATGCAACTAGGGCGCAACTAGGGTGCAACTAGGGCGCAACTAGGACGCGACAAGGGCGCAGCTAGGACACAAGTAGGGCGCAAGTAAGACGTAACTAGGACGCAACTAGGGTACAACTAGGGCGTAGCTAGTGTCCAACTAAGGCGCAACTAGGGCGCAACTAGGGTGCCAGTAGGGCGTAAGTAGGATGCAATAAGGGCGCAACAAGGGCGCAACTAGGGTGCAACTAGGGCGGAACTAGGACGCGACTAGGGCGCAAGTAGGGCGCAACTAGGGCGCAACTTGGGCCCACGGAGTGCGCAAGTAGGGTGCAACTAGGGCACAACTAAGGTGCAGCTAGGGCGCAACTAGGGCGCAACTAGGGCGCAACTAGGGCGCAACTAGAGCGCAACTAGGGCACAACTAGGGCGCACCTAGGACGCAACTAGGGCGCAACTAGGGCGCAACTAGGGTGCAACTAGGGTGCAACTAAGGCGCAACAAGGGTGCAACGAGGGCGCAGCTAGGGCGCGACGAGGGAGCAACGAGAGTGCAACTAGGAAGCAACTAGGGTGCAACTAGGGCGCATTTAGGGTGCAACTAGGGCGCAACTAGGGCACAACTAGGGCACACTTAGGACGCAACTAGGTCGCAACTAGGGCACAACTAGGGCGCAACTAGGGTGCAACTAGGGCGCAACTGGGACGCAAACAGGGCGCAACTAGGGTAAAACTATGGCACAACTAGGGCGCAACTAGGGCGCAACTAGGTTGCAACTAGTGTGCAAGTTGGGCGCAAGTAAGGCGCAACTATTGCGCAACTAGCGCGCAAGTAGGGCACAAGTAGGACGTAACTAGGGCGCAATTAGAGCACAACTAGGCATAGCTAGTGCCCAACTAAGGCACAACTAGGGCACAAGAAGGGTGCCTGTAGGGCGCAAGTAGGGTGCAATAAGGGCACAAAAAGGGTGCAACTAGAGCGCAACAAGGGCGCAACTAGGGCGCAACTAGGTCGTGACTAGGGCGCGACTAGGCCGCGACTAGGGCGCAACTAGGGCGCAACTAGAGCGCAACTAGGGCGCAACTTGGGTGCAACTATGGTGCAACTAGGGCGCAACTAGGGCGCAACTAGGGCCCAACTAGGGTGCAACTAGGGCGCAACTAGAGCGCAACTAGGGCGCAACAAGGGTGCAACTAGAGCGCAAGTAGGGCGCAAGTAGGGCGCAAGTAGGGAGCAACTACGGTACAAGTGGGGCACAAGTAGGGCGTAACAAGGGGGCAACTAGGGCGCAGCTTGAGCGTAACAAGGGCGCAATGAGGGCGCAACGAGGGCGCAATGAGGGCGCAACAAAGGTGCAACTAGGACGCAACTAGGGCACAACTAGGGTGCAACGAGGGTGCAACTTGGGTGCAACTAGGGAGCGACTATATGGCGCGACTAGGGCGCGACTAAGGAGCAACTAGGACGCGACTTGGGCAAAACTAGGGTGCAACTAAGGCGCAACTAAGGCGCAGCTAGGGCGCAACTAGGATGCAATGAGGGCGCAAGTGTGGGCAACTAGGGCGCAACTAGGGCGCAACTTGGGCGCAACTACGGCGCAACTAGGGCACAACCAGGGTGCAACTAGGGCGCAACTAGGGCGCAACTAGGGCGCACCTAGGGAGTAACAAGGGCACAATTATGGCAAAACTACGGCGCAACTAGGGCGCAAAAATGGACTGGGACTGGGACTGGGAGTGGGACTGGGACTTGGACTGGGACTGGGACCGGGACTGGGACTGGGACTGGGACTGGGACTGGGACTAGGACGTGGACTGGGACTGGGATTGGGACTAGGACTGGGACTGGGACTGGGACTGGGACTGGGACTGGGACCGGGAACGGGACTGGGAGTGGGACTGGGATTGGGACTAGGACTGGGACTGGGACTGGGACTGGGACTGGGACTGGGACTGGGACCGGGACCGGGTTTGGGACTGGGACAAGGACTGGGACGGGGACTGGGACTGGGATTGGGACTGGGACTGGGACAGGGAATGGGACTGGGACTGGGACTAGGAATTGGACTAGGACCGGGAGCGGGACTCGGACCGGGACTGGGATCGCGACTAGGATCGGGACTGGGACTGGGATTGGGACTGGGATCAGGACTGGGATCGGGAGTGGGATCGGGACTGGGATGGGAACTGTGATCGGGACTGGGATCGGGACCGGGATCAGGACTGGGATCGGGACTGGGATCAAGACTGTGATCGGGGCTGGGATTGGGGCTGGGATCGGGGCTGGGATCGGGGCTGGGATCGGGGCTGGGATCCGGGCTGGGATCGGGGTTGGGATCGGGACTGGGATCAGGACTGGGACTGGGACTGGGACCAGGACTGGGACTGGGACTGGGACTGGGACTGGGATTGGGACTAGGACTGGGACTGGGACTGGGACTGGGACTGGGATTGGGACTAGGACTGGGACTGGGACTGGGACTGGGACTGGGATTGGGACTAGGACTGGGACTGGGACTGGGACTGGGACTGGGATTGGGACTAGGACTGGGACTGGGACTGGGACTGGGACTGGGATTGGGACTAGGACTGGGACTGGGACTGGGACTGGGACTGGGATTGGGACTAGGACTGGGACTGGGACTGGGACTGGGACTGGGATTGGGACTAGGACTGGGACTGGGACTGGGACTGGGACTGGGATTGGGACTAGGACTGGGACTGGGACTGGGACTGGGACTGGGATTGGGACTAGGACTGGGACTGGGACTGGGACTGGGACTGGGATTGGGACTAGGACTGGGACTGGGACTGGGACTGGGACTGGGATTGGGACTAGGACTGGGACTGGGACTGGGACTGGGACTGGGATTGGGACTAGGACTGGGACTGGGACTGGGACTGGGACTGGGATTGGGACTAGGACTGGGACTGGGACTGGGACTGGGACTGGGATTGGGACTAGGACTGGGACTGGGACTGGGACTGGGACTGGGATTGGGACTAGGACTGGGACTGGGACTGGGACTGGGACTGGGATTGGGACTAGGACTGGGACTGGGACTGGGACTGGGACTGGGATTGGGACTAGGACTGGGACTGGGACTGGGACTGGGACTGGGATTGGGACTAGGACTGGGACTGGGACTGGGACTGGGACTTGGATTGGGACTGGGATCGGGACTGGGATGAGGACTGGGATTAGGACTGGGATCGGGACTGGGATCGGGACTAGGATCGGGACTGGGATCGGGACTGGGACTGGGACTCGGATCGGGACTGGGATCGGGACTGGGATCGGGACTGGGATCGGGACTGGGATCGGGACTCGGACCAGGACTGGGACCATGACTGGGACCGGGACTGGGACCGAGATTGGGATCGGGACTGGGATCAGGACTGGGATCTGAACTAGGATCGGGACTAAGATCAGGACCTGGATCGGGACTGGGACTGGGAGTTGGAACAGGGACTGGGACTCTGAATGGGACTGGGATTGGGACTGGGACAGGGACTGGGACTGGGACTAGGACTGGCACTGGGACTGCGACTGGGACTGCGACTGGGACTGGGACTGGGACTAGGACTAAGATTGGGAATGGGAATGGGACTGGTACTGGGAGTGGGACTGGGCCTGGGACTGGGACCGGGACGGGGATCAGGACTGGGATTGGGACTGGGATCTCGACTGGGATCGGGACTGGGATCGGGACTGGGTTCGGGACGGGGATCGAGACTGGGATCGTGACTGGGATCGGGAGTGGGATCGGAACTGGGATCGAGACTGGGATCAAGACTGGGATCAGGACTGGGATCAGGACTAGTATCACGACTGGGATCGGGACTGGGATCGGGACTGAGATCGGGACTGGGATCGCGACTGGGATCGGGAGTGGGACCGGGACTGGGATCGGGACTGTGATCGGGACTCATATCGGGACTGGGATCGGGACTGGGATCGGGACTCGGATCGAGACTAGGATCGGGGCTGGGATCAGGGCTGGGATAAGGGCTAGGATCAGGCTAGGATCGAGGCTTGGATCAGGGCTGGGATCAGGGCTGGGACTAGGGCTAGGATCGGGATTGGGATCAAGATTGGGATCGGGACCGGGACCGGGACTAGGATCGGGACTAGGATCGAGACTGGGATCGGGACAGGGATCAGGACTGGGATCCGGACTGGGATCGGGACTCGGATCGGGACTGGGATCGGGACTTGGATCGGGACTGGGATCGGGAATGGGATCGTTACTAGGATCGGGACTGGGTTCGGGACTGGGATCGAGGCTAGGATCGAGACAGGGATTAGGGCTGGGATGAGGCTGGGATCTAGGCTGGGATCCAGGCTGAGATTGGGACTAGGATCAGGACTTGAATCGGGACTGGGATCAAGACTGGGATCGGGACTAGGGTCGGCCCTGGGATCGGGACTGGGATCGAGACTGGGATCGGGACTGGGATTGGGACTGGGATCGGGACAGGGATCGGGACTGGGATCGGGACAGGGATCAGGACTCGGATCAGGACAGGGATCAGGACTGGGATCAGGACTGTGATTGGGACTGGGATCGAGACTGGGATCGGGGCTTGGATTGGGGCTGAGATCGAGACTGTGATCGGGGCTGGGATCGGGGCTTGGATCGGGACTAGGATCGAAACTGGGATCGGGACAAGGATCGGGACTGGGATCGGGACTGGGATCGGGAGTGGGATTAGGACTAGGATACGGACTGGGACCGGGACTGGGATCGGGACTGGGACCGGGACTGGGATCAGGACAGGGATCGGGACTGGGATCGGGAAATGGATCGGGACTGAGATCGGGACTGGGATCAAGACTGGGATCGGGACTGGGATTGAGACTAGGATTGGGACTGGGATCGGGACAGGGATCGGGACTGGGATCGGGACAGGGATTGAGACTGGGATCGGGACTGGGATCGGGACTGGGATCGGGACTAGGATCGGGACTGGGATCGGGACTGGGATCAGGACTGGGCGCGGGACTGAGATCGGGACTGGGATCGGGACTGGGATCGGGAGTGGGATTAGGACTAGGATCGGGACTGGGATCGGGACTGGGATCAGGACTGGGCGCGGGACTGAGATCGGGACTGGGATCGGGACTGGGATCGGGAGTGGGATTAGGACTAGGATCGGGACTGGGATCGGGACTGGGATCAGGACAGGGATCGGGACTGGGATCGGGAAAGGGATCGGGACTGAGATCGGGACTGGGATCAAGACTGGGATCGGGACTGGGATTGAGACTAGGATTGGGACTGGGATCGGGACAGGGATCGGGACTGGGATCGGGACAGGGATTGAGATTGGGATCGGGACTGGGATCGGGACTGGGATCAGGACTGGGCGTGGGACTGAGATCGGGACTGGGATCGAGACTCGGATCCGGACTCGCATCGGGACTTGGATCGGGACTGGGATTGGGACTGGGATCCGGACTGGCATCGGGACAGGGATCGGGACTGGGATCGGGACTGGGATCAGGACTGGGATCGGGACAGGGATCAGGACTGGGCTCGGGACTAGGATCGGGACTGGGACCGGGACTGGGACCGGGACTAGGACCGCGGGTGGGATCGGGACTGGGATCGGGACTAGGATCAGGACTGGGATCGGGATAAGGATCGGGACTAGGATCGGGACTTGGATCGGGACTGGGACTGGGGCTGGGACTGGGACTAGGACTCTGAATGGGACTGGGATTAGGACTGGGACTGGGATTGGGACTCGGACTGCAACTGGGACTTCGACGGGGATTGGGCATGGGACTGGGACTGGGAGTTGGACTGGGATTGGGACTGGGACAGGGACTGGGACAAAGACTGGGACTCGGACTAAGATAGGGACTCGGACTATGACCGGGACTGGGATCGGGAATGGGATCAGGACTTGGATCGGGGCTGGGATCAGGACTTGGATCGGGACTGGGATCAGGACTGGGTTAGGAATGGGTTCGGGACTGGGATTGGGACTGGGATCGGGACTGGGATCGAGAATGGGATTGGGACTAGCATCAGGACGAGGATCGGGATTGGGATCGGGGCTATGATCACGACTTGGATTCGGACTGAGATCGAGACTACGATCGGGACTAGGATCGGGACTAGGATCGGGATTCTGATCGAGACTGGGATCGGGACTGGGATCAGGACTGGGATCGAGACTGGGATCAGGACTGGGATTGAGACTGGGATCGGGCTTGGATCAGGGCTGGGATCGAGGCTGGGATCGGGGCTGGGAACAGGGCTAGGATCGGGGCTGGGATCAGGACTAGGATCGAGACTTAGACCACGACTGGGATCGGGATTAGGATCGTGACTGGAATCAGGGCTATGATTGGGACTAGGATCGGGACTGGGATCCGAGCTGGGATCGGGGCTTGGATCAAGGCTCGGATCGGGGTTGGGATCAGAGCTAGGATCAGGGATGAGATCGGGACAAGGATCGGGAATGGGGTGAGGACTGGGATAGGGACTGGGATCAGGACTGGGATCGGGACGGGGATCGGGACTAGGATCGGGACTCGGATTGTGACTAGAATAAGGACTGGGATCGGTACTAGATCAGAACTAGGATCGGGACTGCGATCGGGACTGGGATGGGGTGTGGGATCGGGGCTGGGATCGGGGCTGGGATGGGGATTGGGATTGGGGCTGGGATGGGGGCTGGGATCGCGACTGGGATTGCGACTGGGAACAGGACTGGGATCAAGACTAGGATCGGGACGGGGATCGAGACTAGGATCGGGACTGGAATGAGGACTGGGATCGGGACTGGGATCGGGACAGGGCTCGGGACGGGGATCGGGACTAGGATCGAGACTGGGATCCGGACTCGGATGGGGACTAGGATCGGGATTGGGATCAGAACTAGGATTGGTACTGGCATCGGGATTGGGATCGGGACTAGAATCGGGAGTGGGGTCGGGACAGGGATCGCGACTGGGGTCGGGACTGGGATCGGGGCTGGGATCAGGACAAGGATCGGGGCTGGGAAAGGGACTGGGACCGGGACTCAAACCGGGACTGGGACCGGGACCGGGACTAGGACCGCGACTGGGAACAGGACTGGGACCGAGACTAGGACTGGGACTGGGACCGGTACTGAGACCTGGAGTCGGACCGGGACTGGGACCGGGACTGGGACCGGGATTGGGACCGGGACTGGGACCGGGACTGGGAACAGGACTGGGACCGGGACTGGGACTGGGACTGGGACTGGGACCGGGACTGGGATTGGGATTGGGACTAGGACTGCGACTGGGACTGGGACTGGTATTGGGACAGGGACTGGGAGTGGGACTCGGACTTGGACTCGGACTCAGACTCGGACCCGGACTCGGACTCGGACACGGACTCGGACTCGGACTTGGACTTAGGCTGGGACTCGGACTGGGACTTGGACTGGGACTCAGACTGGGACTCGGACTGGGACTCGGACTAGGACTCGGACTAGGACTCAGAGTGGGACTCGGATTGGGACTCGGACTGTGACTCGGACTGGGACTCGAACTGGCACTGGCACTGGCAGTGGCACTGGCATTGGCACTGGCACTGGCACTGGCACTAGCACTGGCACTGGCACTGGCACTGGCAGAGGCACTGGCAGTGGCAGTGGCAGTGGCAGTGGCATTGGCACTGGCACTAGGACTGGGACTAGGATAGGGACTGGGACTGGGACTCGGACCGGGACTGAGACTGGGACTGGGACTGGGACTGGGACTGGGACTGGGATTGGGACTAATTCTAGGGCTGGAACTGGGACTGGGACTAGGAGTGGGACTTGGACTGGCACTGGAATTGGCACTTGCACTGGAACTGGCACTTGTACTCGCACTGGCACTGGCATTGGCACTGGCACTGGCACGAGCACTGGCATTGGCATTGGCACTGCGACTGGGACAGGGACTGGGACACATACTCGTATTGGGACAAGTAGGGCACAAGTAGGACGCAACTAGGGCGCAAATAGAGCACAACTAGGCATAGCTAGTGCCCAACCAAGGCACAACTAGGGCGCAAGAAGGGTGTCTGTAGGGCGCAAGTAGGGTGCAATAAGGGCGCAAAAAGGGTGCAACTAGAGCGCAACAAGGGCGCAACTAGGGCGCAACTAGGTCGTGACTAGGGCGCGACTAGGGCGCGACTAGGACGCAACTAGGGCGCAACTAGAGCGCAACTAGGGCGCAACTTGGGTGCAACTATGGCGCAACTAGGGCGCAACAAGGGCGCAACTAGAGCGCAACTAGGGCGTAACAAGGGTGCAACTAGAGCACAAGTAGGGCGCAAGTAGGGCGCAAGTAGGGAGCAACTACGGTACAAGTGGGGCACAAGTAGGGCGTAACAAGGGCGCAACTAGGGCGCAGCTTGAGCGTAACGAGGGCGCAATGAGGGCGCAACGTGGGCGCAATGAGGGCGCAACAAGGGTGCAACTAGGACGCAACTAGGGCACAACTAGGGTGTAACTAGGGAGCCACTATGGCGCGACTAGGGCGCGACTAGGGAGCAACTAGGACGCGACTTGGGCAAAACTAGGGTGCAACTAGGGCGCAACTAAGGCGCAGCTAGGGCGCAACTAGGATGCAATAAGGGCGCAAGTGGGGGCAACTAGGGCGCAACTAGGGCGCAACTTGGGCGCAACTAGGGCGCAACTAGGGCACAACTAGGGTGCAACTAGGGCGCAACTAGGGCGCAACTAGGGCGCACCTAGGGAGTAACAAGGGCACAATCATGGCAAAACTACAACGCAACTAGGGCGCAAAAATGGACTGGGACTGGGACTGGGAGGGGGACTGGGACTTGGACTGGGACTGGGACTGGGACTGGGACTAGGACGGGGACTGGGACTGGGACTGGGACTAGGACTGGGACTGGGACTGGGACTAGGACTGGGACTGGGACTGGGACTAGGACTGGGACTGGGACTGGGACTAGGACTGGGACTGGGACTGGGACTAGGACTGGGACTGGGACTGGGACTAGGACTGGGACTGGGACTGGGACTAGGACTGGGACTGGGACTGGGACTAGGACTGGGACTGGGACTGGGACTAGGACTGGGACTGGGACTGGGACTAGGACTGGGACTGGGACTGGGACTAGGACTGGGACTGGGACTGGGACTAGGACTGGGACTGGGACTGGGACTAGGACTGGGACTGGGACTGGGACTAGGACTGGGACTGGGACTGGGACTAGGACTGGGACTGGGACTGGGACTAGGACTGGGACTGGGACTGGGACTAGGACTGGGACTGGGACTGGGACTAGGACTGGGACTGGGACTGGGACTAGGACTGGGACTGGGACTGGGACTAGGACTGGGACTGGGACTGGGACTAGGACTGGGACTGGGACTGGGACTAGGACTGGGACTGGGACTGGGACTAGGACTGGGACTGGGACTGGGACTAGGACTGGGACTGGGACTGGGACTAGGACTGGGACTGGGACTGGGACTAGGACTGGGACTGGGACTGGGACTAGGACTGGGACTGGGACTGGGACTAGGACTGGGACTGGGACTGGGACTAGGACTGGGACTGGGACTGGGACTAGGACTGGGACTGGGACTGGGACTAGGACTGGGACTGGGACTGGGACTAGGACTGGGACTGGGACTGGGACTAGGACTGGGACTGGGACTGGGACTAGGACTGGGACTGGGACTGGGACTAGGACTGGGACTGGGACTGGGACTAGGACTGGGACTGGGACTGGGACTAGGACTGGGACTGGGACTGGGACTAGGACTGGGACTGGGACTGGGACTAGGACTGGGACTGGGACTGGGACTAGGACTGGGACTGGGACTGGGACTAGGACTGGGACTGGGACTGGGACTAGGACTGGGACTGGGACTGGGACTAGGACTGGGACTGGGACTGGGACTAGGACTGGGACTGGGACTGGGACTAGGACTGGGACTGGGACTGGGACTAGGACTGGGACTGGGACTGGGACTAGGACTGGGACTGGGACTGGGACTAGGACTGGGACTGGGACTGGGACTAGGACTGGGACTGGGACTGGGACTAGGACTGGGACTGGGACTGGGACTAGGACTGGGACTGGGACTGGGACTAGGACTGGGACTGGGACTGGGACTAGGACTGGGACTGGGACTGGGACTAGGACTGGGACTGGGACTGGGACTAGGACTGGGACTGGGACTGGGACTAGGACTGGGACTGGGACTGGGACTAGGACTGGGACTGGGACTGGGACTAGGACTGGGACTGGGACTGGGACTAGGACTGGGACTGGGACTGGGACTAGGACTGGGACTGGGACTGGGACTAGGACTGGGACTGGGACTGGGACTAGGACTGGGACTGGGACTGGGACTAGGACTGGGACTGGGACTGGGACTAGGACTGGGACTGGGACTGGGACTAGGACTGGGACTGGGACTGGGACTAGGACTGGGACTGGGACTGGGACTAGGACTGGGACTGGGACTGGGACTAGGACTGGGACTGGGACTGGGACTAGGACTGGGACTGGGACTGGGACTAGGACTGGGACTGGGACTGGGACTAGGACTGGGACTGGGACTGGGACTAGGACTGGGACTGGGACTGGGACTAGGACTGGGACTGGGACTGGGACTAGGACTGGGACTGGGACTGGGACTAGGACTGGGACTGGGACTGGGACTAGGACTGGGACTGGGACTGGGACTAGGACTGGGACTGGGACTGGGACTAGGACTGGGACTGGGACTGGGACTAGGACTGGGACTGGGACTGGGACTAGGACTGGGACTGGGACTGGGACTAGGACTGGGACTGGGACTGGGACTAGGACTGGGACTGGGACTGGGACTAGGACTGGGACTGGGACTGGGACTAGGACTGGGACTGGGACTGGGACTAGGACTGGGACTGGGACTGGGACTAGGACTGGGACTGGGACTGGGACTAGGACTGGGACTGGGACTGGGACAGGGAATGGGACTGGGACTGGGAGTGGGACTAAGCCTGGGACTGGGACCGGGACGGGGATCAGGACTGGGATTGGGACTGGGATCGCGACTGGGATCGGGACTGGGATCGGGACTGGGTTCGGGACTGGGATCGGGACTGGGATCGTGACAGGGATCGGGAGTGGGATCGGGATTGGGATCGAGACTGGGATCAAGACTGGGATCGGGACTAGTATCACGACTGGGATCGGGACTGGGATCGGGACTGAGATCGGGACTGGGATCGCGACTGGGATCGGGAGTGGGACCGGGACTGGGATCGGGACTGTGATCGGGACTCGGATCGGGACTGGGATCGGGACAAGGATCGGGACTCGGATCGAGACTAGGATCGGGGCTGGGATCAGGGCTAGGATCGGGGCTAGGATCGAGGCTTGGATCGGGGCTGAAATCAGGGCTGGGATTAGGGCTAGGATCGGGATTGGGATCAAGATTGGGAGCGGGACCGGGACCGGGACTAGGATCGGGACTAGGATCGAGACTGGGATCGGGACAGGGATCAGGACTAGGATCCAGACTGGGATCGGGACTGGGATCGGGACTAGGATCGGGACTTGGATCGGGACTGGGATCGGGACTGGGATCGTTACTAGGATTGGGACTGGGATCAGGATTGGGTTCGGGACTGGGATCGAGGCTGGGATCGAGACTGGGATTAGGGCTGGGATGAGGCTGGGATCTAGGCTGGGATCCAGGCTGAGATTGGGACTAGGATCAGGACTTGGATTTTGACTGGGATCAAGACTGGGATCGGGACTAGGGTCGGCCCTGGGATCGGGACTGGGATCGGGACTGGGACCGGGACTGGGATCGGGACTGGGATCGGGACTAGGATCGGGACTGGGAT
>SZWC01000286.1:334983-345024 GCA_023375785.1 Penium margaritaceum | reverse complement strand
GGATCGGGACTGGGATTGGGACTGGGATCGGGACTGGGATCGGGACTGGGATCGGGACTGGGATTGGGACAGGGATCGGGACTAGGATCGGGACTGGGATCGAGACTGGGATCGGGACTGTGATCGGGACTGGGATCGGTACTGGGATCGCGACTGGGATCAGGACTTGGATCGCGGCTGGGATCGAGACTGTGATTGGGACTGGGATCGGGACTGGGATTGGGATTGGGATCGGGACTGGCATCGGGACTGGGATAGGGACTGGGATCGGGACTAGGATCGGGACTGGGATCGAGAATGCGATCGGGACTAGCATCAGGACAAGGATCGGGTCTGGGATCGGGGCTAGGATCAGGACTTGGATTCGGACTGACATCGAGACTACGATCGGGACTAGGATCGGGACTAGGATCGGGACTTGGATCGAGACTGGGATCGGGACTGGGATCGGGACTGGGATCGAGACTGGGATCAGGAATGGGATTGAGACTGGGATCGGGCTTGGATCAGGGCTGGGATCGAGGCTGGGATCGGGGCTGGGAACAGGGCTAGGATCGGGGCTGGGATCAGGACTAGGATCGAGACTTAAACCGCGACTGGGATCGGGATTAGGATCGTGACTGGAATCGGGGCTAGGATTGGGACTAGGATCGGGACTGGGATCCGAGATGGGATCGGGGCTGGGATCAAGGCTCGGATCGGGGTTCGGATAAGGGCTGGGATCAGGGATGAGATCGCAACAAGGATCGGGAATGGGGTCAGGGTTGGGATCGGGACTGGGATCAGGACTGGGATCGGGACAGGGATCGGGACTAGGATCGGGACTTGGATCGTGACTAGGATCAGGACTGGGATCGGTACTAGATCAGAACTAGGATCGGGACTGCGATCGGGCCTGGGATCGGGAGTGGGATCGGGGCTGGGATCGGGGCTGGGATCGGGACTGGGATTGGGGCTGGGATCGGGGCTAGGATCACGACTAGGATCGCGGCTGGGAACAGGACTGGGATCGAGACTAGGATCGAGACAGGGATCGAGACTAGGATCGGGACTGGAATCAGGACTGGGATCGGGACTGGGATCGGGACAGGGATCAGGATGGGGATCGGGACTAGGATCGAGACTTGGATCCGGACTCGGATGGGGACTAGGATGGGGATTGGGATCAGAACTAGGATTGGTACTGGCATCGGGACTAAGATCGGGACTAGAATCGGGAGTCGGGTCGGGACAGGGATCGCGACTAGGGTCGGGACTCGGATCAGGACTGGGATCGGGACAGGGATCGGGGAAGGGACAGGGACTGAACCGGGACTGAAACCGGGACTGGGACCGGGACCGGGACTAGGACCGCGACAGGGAACGGGACTGGGACCGAGACTAGGACTGGGACTGGAACCGGTACTGAGACCGGGAGTCGGACCGGGACTGGGACCGGGACTGGGACCGGGATTGGGACCGGGACTGGGACCGGGACTGGGAACAAGACTGGGACCGGGACTGGGACTGGGACTGGGACTGGGACCGGGACTGGGATTGGGACTGGGACTAGGACTGGGACTGGGACTGGGACTGGTATTGGGGCAGGGATTGGGAGTGGGACTCGGACTTGGACTCGGACTCAGACTCGGACCCGGACTCGGACTCGGACTCGGACTCGGACTCGGACTGGGACTCAGACTGGGACTCGGACTAGGACTTGGACTGGGACTCAGACTGGGACTCGGACTGGGACTCGGACTAGGATTCGGACTAGGACTCAGACTGGGACTCGGATTGGGACTCGGACTGTGACTCGGACTGGGACTCGAACTGGCACTGAAACTGGCAGTGACACTGGCATTGGCACTGGCACTGGCACAGGCACTAGCACTGGCACTGGCACTGGCACTGGCAGTCGCACAGGCAGTGGCAGTGGCACTGGCACTGGCTCTGGCACTGGCACTGGGACTGGGACTAGGATAGGGACTGGGACTGGGACTGGGACTGGGACTGGGACTGGGATTGGGACTGGGACTCGGACTGGGGCTAAGACTAGGGCTGGAACTGGGACTGGGACTAGGAGTGGGACTTGGATTGGCATTGGAATTGCCACTTGCACTGGCAGTGGCACTTGTACTCGCACTGGCACTGGCATTGGCACTGGCACTGGCACGAGCACTGGCATTGGCATTCGCACTGCGACTGGGACAGGGACTGGGACACGGAGTCGTATTGGGACTGGGACTGGGAGTGGGAGAGGGACTGGGACTGGGACCCGGACATGGATCGGGAATGGGATCGGGATTGGGATGGGGACTGGGATCGGGACTGGGATCGGGACTAGGATCGGGAATGGGACCTTGATTGGGATCGCGACTGGGATTGGGACGAGGATCGAGACTTGGATCGGGACTGGGATCAGGTCTGGGATCGGGACTGGGATTGGGACTGGGATTGGGACTGGGATCGGGACTGGGATCGGGACTGGGAGCAGGACTTGGATCGGGACTGGGATCGAGAATGGGATCGGGACTGGAATCGGGACTGGGATCGGGACTGGGATCGGGACTGGGATGGAGACTGAGATCGAGACTTGGATTGGGACTCGGATCAGGACTGGGATCGGGACTGGGATCGTGTCTGGGATCGGGACTGGGATCAACGTGGGACCGGGACCGGGATCGGGACTGGGATCGGGACTGGGATCGGGACTAGGATTGGGACTCGCATCGGGACTGGGATCGGAACTGGGATCGGGACTGGGATCGGGACTTGGATCGGGTCTCGAATCGGGACTGAGATCGAGACTAGTATTGGGGCTGGGATCGTGGCTCGGATCGGGGCTCGGATCGGGGCTGGGATCGGGGCTGGGATCGGGGCTGGGATTGGCGCTGGGATATGGACTGGGATCAGGAGTGGAATCGGGACTAGGATCAGGACTTGGATCGGGACTGGCATCGAAACTGGGATCGGGACTGGGATGAGGACTGTGATCGGGACTAGGATCCGGACTGGGGTCGGGGCTAAGGCTGCACACCAAATCCTAGGACTCGTGAAGAAGATTCGTGAATCTGGATCTGGATTCAGATTCGGGAATCCGAATCCTTCATTAGGTTTTGATTCGGGATTCGGGGATCTTTTTTGCACAAGTTTCAACTTGGAGAACATGGTTTTATGTGGCAAAAAAGAGGAGTTTTACCTTCCATACCCTCTATGATTCGGAAAAGATTTGTGAATGCGTAGGTTTTGTGAATCCAGATTCGGATTGGTGAATCGAAACCAGACGTGGATTCGGATTCGTGAATCCGAATCCAATCTTGGATTCGGGAATCTTACCTGGTGTGCACCCTTAGTCGGGGCTGGGATCGGGGCTAGGACCGGGGCTGGGATCGGGGCTAGGATCGGGGCAGGGATCAGGGCTGGGATCGGGACTTAGATTGGGACTAAGATCAGGACTTGGATCGGGACTGGGATCAGGACTAGGATCGGGACTGGGATCGCGACTGGGATCGGGACTGGGATCAGGGTTGGGATCAGGACTAGGATCATGACAGGGATCGGTACAAGGATCGGGACTGGGATCAGGACTAGGATCGGGAGTTGGATGAGGATTGGGATCGGGACTGGGATCGGGGTTGGGATCGGGGCTGGGATCAGGACTGGGATCGGGGCTGGGATCGGGGTTGTGATCAGGACTGGGATCGGGAGTGGGATCGTGACAAGGATCGGGACTGGGATTGGGACTGGGATCGGGACTGGGATCGGGACTGGGATCGGGACAGGGATCGGGACTGGGATTAGGACTGGGATCGGGACTAGGATCGGGACTGGGATCGAGACTGGGATCGGGACTGGGATCGGGACTGGGATCGCGACTGGGATCGGGACTGGGATCAGGGCTGGGATCAGGACTAGGATCATGACAGGGATCGGGACAAGGATCGGGACTGGGATCGGGACTGGGATCGCGACTGGGATCGGGACTGGGATCAGGGCTGGGATCAGGACTAGGATCATGACAGGGATCGGGACAAGGATCGGGACTGGGATTGGGACTGGGATCGGGACTGGGATCGGGACTGGGATCGGGACAGGGATCGGGACTGGGATTAGGACTGGGATCGGGACTAGGATCGGGACTGGGATCGAGACTGGGATCGGGACTGTGATCGGGACTGGGATCGGTACTGGGATCGCGAATGGGATCAGGACTTGGATCACGGCTGGGATCGGGACTGTGATTGGGACTGGGATTGGGACTGGGATCGGGATTGGGATCGGGACTGGCATCGGGACTGGGATAGGGACTGGGATCGGGACTGGGATCGGGACTGGGACCGGGACGGGGACCGGGACCGAGACCGGACTGGGACCGGAACGGGGACCGGAACTGGGACCGGGACTGGGACCGGGACTAGGACAGGGACTGGGACCGGGACTGGGACAAGGACTGGGACCAGGACTGGGACCGGGACTGGGATCGGAACTGGGACCGGGACTGGGACCGGGACTAGGACCAGGACTGGGACCGGGGCTAGGACCGGGACTAGGACCGGGAGTGGGACCGGGAGTGGGACCGGGACTGGGACCAGGACTGGGACTAGGACCGGGACTAGGACAGGGATTGGGACTGGGACTGGGACCGGGACTAGGACTGGGACTGGGGCTAGGACAGGGACTACGACTGGGACTGCGATTGGGACAGGGACTGGGACTGGGACTCGGACTCGTACTTGGACTCAGATTCGGACTTGGACTCAGACCCGGACTCGGACTCGCACTAGGACTTGGATTGGGACTCGGATAGGGACTCGGACTAGGACTCGGACTAGGACTCGGACTGGCACTGGCATTGGCACTAGCACTGGCACTGGCATTGGCACTGGCACTGGCAATGGCACTGGCACTGTCACTGGCACTGGCACTGACACTGGGATTGGGACTAGAACTGGGACTGGGACTAGGAATGGGACTGATATTGGCACTGGGACTGGGACTGGGATTGGGACTGGGACAATGACTGGGACTGGGACTAGGACTGGGACTAGGAGTGGGACTGGGACTGGGACTGGGTCTGGGACTAGGATTGGGGCTGGGACTGGGACTCGGACTGGGACTGGGACTGGGACAAGGACTAGGACTGGGACTGGGACTCGGACTGGGACTAAGGCTGGGACTGGGGCTAGGACCGGGACTGGGACTGGGACGTGGACTGGGAGTCGGACTGGGACTCGGACTTGGACTGGCACTGGAACTGGCACTGGTACTAGCACTTGCACTAGCACTGGCACTGGCACTGGCATTAACACTGGCACAGGCATAGGCACTATGACTCGGACTGGGACGAGAACTAGGAGTGGGACTGGGACTGGGACTGGAAACGAGACTGGGACTGGGACTGGGACTGGGACAGCGACTGGGACTGGGACTGGGACTGGGACTGGGACTAGGACTGGGACTGGGACTTGGATAGGGACTACAACTGGGACTACGACTGGGACTGGGACTTGGACTGGGACTCGGACTCGGACTTGGACTCAGACTCGGACTTGGACTCAGACCCGGACTAGGACTCGGACTAGGACTCGGACTGGGACTCACATATGGACTCGGACTAGGACTCGGACTAGGATTCGGGTTGGAACTCGGGCTGGGACTTGGACTAGGACTCGGACTGAGACTCGGACAGGGAATCGGACTGGGACTCCGAGTAGGACTCGGACTAGGACTCGGACTGGCACTGGCACTGGCACTGGAACTGGCACTGGCATTTGCACTGGCACTGGCACTGGCACTGTCACTGGCACTGGCACTGGCACTGACACTGGGACTGGGACTGGAACTAGGACTGGGACTATGAATGGGACTGGGACTGGCACTAGGACTTGGGCTGGGACTGGGACTGGGACAAGGACTGTGAGTGGGACTGGGACTGGGACTAGGAGTGGGACTGGGAAGAGGACTGGGACTGGGACTGGGATTGCGGCTGGGACTGGGACTGGGACTGGGACTGGGACTGGGACTGGGATTGGGGCTAAGAATAGGGCTGGAACTGGGACTGGGACTAGGAGTGGGACTTGGACTGGCACTAGGACTTGGGCTGGGACTGGGACTGGGACAAGGACTGTGAGTGGGACTGGGACTGGGACTAGGAGTGGGACTGGGAAGAGGACTGGGACTGGGACTGGGATTGCGGCTGGGACTGGGACTGGGACTGGGACTGGGACTGGGACTGGGACTGGGACGGGGACAGGGACTAGGACTGGGACTGGGACTGGGACTCGGACTGGGACTTGGGCTGTGACTGTGGCTGGGACTGGGACTGGGACTGGGACTTGGACTAGGACTCGGACTGGGACTAGGACTGGGACCGAGACATGGATCGAGAATGGGATCGGGATTGGGATCGGGACTGGGATCAGGGATGGGACCGGGAATAGGATCGCGACTAGGATCTTGACTGGGATCGGCACTAGGATCGGGACTGGGATCGAGACTGGGATCGGGACTCGGATCGGGACTGGGATTGGGACTGGGATTGGGACTGGGATCAAGGCTGGTATCCGGACTGAGATCGGGACTGGGATCGAGACTTGGATTCAGACTGGGATCGAGACTGGGATCGGGACTGGAATCGGGACTGGGATCGGGACTGGGATCGGGACTAAGATCGAGACTGGGATTGGGACGAGGATCGGGTTTGGGATCCGGGCTGGGATCGGGACTAGGATCGGGACTGGGATCGGGACTAGGATTCGGACTGGGATCGGGACTGGGATCGGGACTGGGATCGGGACTGGGATCGGGACTTGGATCAGGAGTGGGATCGAGTTTGGAATCGTGAGTGAGATCGAGACTGGGATTGGGGTTGAGATTGTGGCTGGGATCAGGGCTGGGATCGGGGCTGGAGTTTGGGCGAAGATCGGGGGTGGGATCGGGACTGGGATCGGGACTGGGATTGGGACTGGGATCGGGACTAGGATCAGGACAGGAATCGGGACTGGGATCGTGACTGGGATCAGGACTGTGATCGGGACTGGGATGAGGACTGGGATCGGGACTAGGATCGGGACTTGGATCGGGACTGGCATCGGGACTGGGATCGGGACTGGGATCGGGGCTGGGATCGGGACAAGGATCGGGACTGGGATCGGGGCTGGGATCGGGACTCGGATCGGGGCTGGGATCAAGGCTGGGATCGGGGCAGGGATCGAGGTTGGGATTGAGGCTGGGATCGGGGTTGAGATTGGGACTTGGATCGGGACTGGGATCGGGACAAGGATCGGGATTGGGATCGGGACTATGATCGGGACTGGGATCAGGATTGAGATCGGGAGTGGGATCGGGACTAGGATCGCGACTGGGATTGGACTTGGATCGGGACTGGGATCAGGACTAGGATCCGGACTGGGATCGGGACTGGGATCGCGACTGGGATCGGGACTATGATCGGGACTGGGATCTGGACTAGGATCGGGACTTGGATCGGGACTAAGATCGGGACTGGGATCAGGACTGGGATCGGGACTGGGATCAAGGCTGGGATCGGGACTGGGATTGGGACTGAGATCGGGACTGTGATCGGGACTGGGATCGGGACTCGCATCGGGACTGGGATTGGGACTAGGATCGGGACAAGGATCAGGACTTGGACCGGGACTAAGGGTGCACACCGGGTAAGATTCCCGGATCCCAGATTGGATCCTGATCCCCGGGTCCGGATCCTACGGAGGATTTGGATCCCCGAATCCCAAAAAAGATCCCCAGATCCTGAGGATCTCCGGATCCTCAACGGATCCCGGGGATCTCCACACTTTGTATTGCGTTCATCCAAAATCCAACGTTTTTTTCATACGGATTTTCACCACCTTTAAAGTATGTGTATTGAGGAGGCTTTCCATGATTAGTCGCTAAAACCAGCACATGCATCACATGCAAGTTTTGGTCTGGGTCATCACACACGTCATCATATCATATTCTGTTCGGATTCATGAACCTTGGGCATCACACCACACCAAATGTGGTAACTTCCCGAAATGTTAGTTCACAATCCTAGTGAACTTATCAAGCACGACCTTGACTGCCCAACCAACACATGAGGGAAGAATTCTGAACTTTGGAGAATCAAAACTTGACAGAAGAAAGAGAATTCACTCCACTGTTTTATGGCAAGTGCACATGCATGATTGTGAAATAAATGCACGCAAAGTCTGAGAGCATAGAGTTTCCCATCCGTGATTCATACAATGTCTATTGTGGAACTTCCGTAACATCGTCATCCTCACCCCCCATGTCCCCTTCCTCCTCTCCCTCCTCCCCACCATCGTGGTCATCCTCCTCTTCATCATCTTTGTTCACGTACAAACTGAGTCCTTCCAACTCCTCGCATGCCGCACCCACAAGCCCATCCTCACGAGCTTTGCGATGCAACTCATTGATGCGCATCTCCTCCTCCCTGTACTCTGGTGCGACGATGCTGTGGGGGCTAACCGGGAAGTCAAGCAGCGAGCGCTCGTTGATCCAGCTCTTCATGGTGAGTAGATTCTTGACTGTCAAGTGCGCGAGCGAGTGCCTGAAATCAGTGATGACATGCCTGCCAAGTGAGAACAAGCGTTGAGAGGGAGTGGAGGTGGCTGGAACTACAAGAACATCCATTGCAGCAAGGAAGAAGGACGGATAGTGTCTCTGCAGTTTTCGATAATGCTTGAGCACCTTGCATGTGCCAGTTTTCTTTGGCAGCTTTGCCCATGCATCTACCTCCACCTCCAGCGACGACATCTCCACCGTCGCTTCTGGTGCCTCAGGCTCTTCAAACAGATCCCTGTGTGGATCTGCGAGAGCCTCTTCCATCAAAGCATCATCCTCCGTTGGGCATGGAGGACGCGGTCGAAGCTGTCGTCCTCCACTGACAGCACTCGACCCTTGCTGCTGCTGGGAGAACTCCTGCTGTGCAACCTGTTGGGGTGTACTTTGCTGTTGCTGACCCTGCTCATTGGACCACGGCTGTCGCTGCTGTGTACCCTGTCCACCCTCTTCATGTGCTGCCAGCTGAAAACTCTGCTCCTGGCTTTGCTGCGAGGACTGAGAGCCCTGGGTGCCTGCTGTGGTTGATGCTACATCAGCTGCTACAAGGGCAGCTGCCTCCTCCTGTGCTATCACCACCCGGTCATGATAGGGGCGTAGCAGCGACAGCACCTTGACCTGCAATTCTGTGGCGGAGCTCATACCCATGAGCTTGTGCGTGCGTTCAAACCACCGGAGACGGAAGCGGGGATCACATGCTGTTGCGAGTATGTGGCGGTCGGTGAGAAGCCGTGCGTACTTCTTTAGTTTCACTTCCGCCGCGGCGAACCCGTCCTTGATGTCCACCATCAGTTGCTCCTTGGCATCCAGCCGCCTAGCCGCACCTCTCCTCTTGCTCTTCTCGCGTGCCATGATCGCCTTCACTTGCCACGACCCCAGCTTGTCCAACATCGACTCGTAGAAGGGGATGACCGGGTTCAAGGTGGGATACTTTGCTCCACTGATGTCATCGGTGAATGACTTGAACGGCTTCAGCACCACGATGAGTAGGGTGATGAGCCGCCACTCGTCACGGCTTGGTTTCAACTCCTCTCCCTCAATGCCGTAGCCGTCAAGCCACACAGGGAGCACGTCCTTGAGGATGAGGACACGCTCCATCATGTCGAGGGTGGCATTCCACCTCGTCTCGGTGTCAAGGTGCAGCGACTGGTACTTGACAGCTGCTGCCGTTGCTGCGTTGATCAGTGACTGCTCCCTTGGGGTGGAGCGGTTCACAAACACTGCGATTGCACGAGCCTTGGAGACAATGGTCTCCACCTTGGGATGGCACATGAGGTCATTCACTGCTAGGTTCATGATGTGTCCTAAGTAGCGGATGTAGCCCTTGGGTAGCAGCGACGACTCGGCGCAGGGTATGATGAAGTTGTTAATCATGGCGTCGTTGGTCGACTCGTTGTCGACTGTCAGACAGAACATGCGGTCGAACAACCCCCATTGCTTCAGTGCATTGGCCAGCGCATCAAACGTGTTCTGCGC
>SZWC01000286.1:312416-332338 GCA_023375785.1 Penium margaritaceum | reverse complement strand
CCCCCCCCCCCCACGTAGCAAAACTGAAGGATCCGCAAATCCCGAATCGAAACCGTTTCTAGGATCCGGATTTGCGGATCCGGATCCGGACTCGGTTTTGCGGATAAGATTTGCGAATCCTAAGATCCTGTGTGCACCCTTAACCGGGACGAGGACCGGGACTGGGATCGGGACTGGGACCGGGACGGGGATCGGGACTGGGACCGGGACTGGGACCGGGATTGGGACCGGGACTTGGACCGGGACTGGGACAGGGACTGGGACTGGGACAGGGACCGGGACTAGGACCGAGACTGGAACGGGGACTTGGATTGGGACTGGGACCGGGACTGGGACCGGGACTAGGACCGGGAGTGGGACCGAGAATGGGACCGGGACTGGGACTAGGACTGGGACCGGGACTGGGACTAGGACTGGGACTGGGACTGGGACTGGGACTGGGACTATGACTGGGACTGGGACTGGGACTGGGACTGGGACTGGGACTAGGACTGGGACTGTGACTGGGACTGGGACTGGGACTGGGACGGGGACTCGGACTCGGACTAGGTCTCGGACTTGGACTCGGACTCGGACTTGGACTCGGACTGGGACTCGAACTAGGACTCAGACAGGAACTCGAACTGGGACTAAGACTAGGATTCGGACTGGGACTCAGGCTGGGACTCGGACTGGGACTCGGACTAGGACTCAGACTGGGACTCGGACTGGGACTCGGAATGGGACGCGGACTTGGACTCGGACTGGCACTTGCACTGGCACTAACACTGGCACTGGCAGTGGAACAAGCACTGGCATTGGCATAGGCACTAGGACTGGGACTGGGACCGGGACTAGGACTAGGTATGGGAGTGGGACTGGCACAGGGACTCGGACTGGGACTAGGACTGGGACTGGGACTGGGATTGGGACTGGGAATGGGACTAGGACTGGGACTGGGACTGGGACTGGGACTGGGACTAGGACTGGGACTGGGATTGGGCCTAGAACTGGGACTGGGACTGGGACTGGGACTTGGACTGGGACCGGGACTAGGACTGGGACTGGGACTGGGACATGGACTGGGAATGGGACTGGGAGAGGGATTGGGACTAGGCCTGGGACTGGGACCGGGGCTGGGATTGGGGCTGGGCCTGGGACTGGGACTAGGATTGGGACTGGGACTGGGACTTGGACTGGGACAAGGACTGGGACAAGGAATGGGACAAGGAGTCGGACTGGGACTGGGACTGGAACTGGGACTGGGACTGGGACTGGGACTGGGACTGGGAATGGGACTTGCACTATGACTGGGAGGGGGACTGGGACAAGGACTCGGACTTTGACTCGGACTCGGACTCGGACTTGGACTCGGACTCAGGCTCAGACTCGGACTCGGACTCGGACTGGGACTCAGACTGGGACACGGATTGTGACACGGACTGGGACTCAGAGTGGCACTGGCACTGGCACTGGCACTGGCACTGGCACTGACATTGGGAATGGCACTGGCACTGGCACTGGGCGTAACGATGGCACAACTAGGGCGTAACTAGGGCGCAAGTAGGGCGCAAGTAGGGCGCAAGTATGACGCAAGTAGGGCACAAGTATGGTGCAAGTAAGGCGCAACTAGGATGCAACCATGACGTAAGTAGGGCGTAATTATGATGCAAGTAGGGCGCAACTGGGGCGCAATTAGGGTGCAACTAGGGCGCAAGTAGGGCGCAACTAGAGCGCAACTAGGGGCACAACAAGGACGAAACTAGGGTGCAAGTAGAGCGTAGCTACTGTCCAATTGAGGCATAACTCGGACGTAACTAGGGCGCAAGTCTGGTGCAACTAGGGTGCAAGTAGGGCACAACTAGGGCGCAAGTAGGGCGCAAGTAGGATACAAGTAGGGGGGAAGTAGGGCGTAACTAGGGTGCAACTAGGGTGCAACTAGGGCATAGCTAGTACCCACTTGAGGCACAACTAGGGCGCAACTAGGGCGCAAGTAGGGCGCAAATAGGGTGCAAGTAGGGCGCAAATATGGCACAATTAGGACGCAACTATAGCGCAAGTAGGACGCAAGTAAGGCGCAATTAGGACGCAAGTAGAGCGCATGTAGGGTGCAAGTCTATGTTGCTCTCCACTCTTGACCCTGCGTGCTGGGTCGAGGGTCGGAGTGTCGACCTCGACCCGGTGTCGAGGTCCGCCAACGCATCCCCCCTCGCCAATACTTAGCAAATTTTCCTGTCGTGCTTTCTTCTGCAGCGGACTTCAAAACCATTTTTTTTGCTCTTCCTGATGCCCTGCGAACTACAAACGGTTCGCCGGCAAACCTGGTCTGTTATCCCCTCCCTTTTTTCTTTTCTTTTCTCAACCGCTAAATGGTGGACTCTTGATGATAGAGGATGGACGGAAGAGGATGGACGGTAGATGATGGACGATGGAGGCTGGACTGTTGACCTTGGACAGTAGACGCGTTAGACGCTGGACAATAGACGCGCTAGACGCTGGACAGTAGACGCGCTAGACGCTAGACAGCAGACGCGCTAGACGCTGGAGAGCGGACACGACGATGGTGGACAAAAGACGCGGTGACGGTGGACAAAAAGCGGTGGACAAAACATGCTGAACACGAGCGGCAATGTTTTATCAGTCACATGTGGCGGCAGGGAGCCTGTCGTGACCTATCCTTTTTTTTTCGGGGTTGGGGACTGGCACCGAAGCAAGATAGGCTATGGACCTGGGAAAAGTGCAATCAACAGATTAAAGCCTGTGATGCTATAAGTTACCCGAGGAGTGAATGGAAACGAACTCTGTGGGTGGATTTGAATTAGGAACATGAAACGTGACATGAATGCCAAGTTTCGGGTCAACTAGGGCGCAACTAGGGCGCAAGTAGGGCACAAGTAGGACACAACTAGGGCACAACTAGGGCATAGCTAGGGCGTTGGTAGTGCCCAACTGAGGCGGAACTAGGGTGCAAGTAGGGTACAAGTAGGGCGCAAGTAGGGTGCAACTAGTGCGCAACTAGGGCGCAACTACGGCGGAACTAGGGCGCAACTAGGGCGTAACTAGGGTGCAACTACGGTGAAAGTAGGACGCAACTAGGGTGCAACTAGGGCACAAGTAGGGCACAATTAAGACTCAACTAGGACGCAACTAGGGCACAACTAGGGCGTAGCTAGTGCCCAAATGAGACGCACATAGGGAGCAAGTAGGGCACCAGTAGGGCGTAAGTATGATGCAATGAGGGTATAAGAAGGGCACAACTAGGGCGCAACTAGGGCGCAACTAGGACGCAACTAGGACGCAAGTGGGGCGCAACTAGGGCGTAAGTAGGGCGCAAGAAGGGCGCAAGTAGGCCGCAACTAGGGCACAACTAAGGTGCAACTAGGGCACCACTAGGGCGCAAGTAGGCTTCAACTAGGGCGCAACTAGGGTGGAACTAGGGCACAACTAGGGCGCAAGTAGGGCGCAACTAGGGCGCAACTAGGGCGCAACTAGGGCGCAACTAGGGCGCAACTAGGGCGTAACTAGGGCGCAACTAGGACACAACTAGGGCGCAACAAGGACACTGTGAGTGCGCAACGAGGGCGCAAGAAGGGTGCAACGAGGGTGCAACTAGGGTGCAACTAGGGCGCAACTAGGGTGCAACTAGGGCGCAACCAGGGGGCAACTAGGGTGCAATTAGCTTACAAGTTGGACGCAACTAGTGCGCAACTTAGGCGCAACTTGGGCGCAAGTAGGGTGAAACTAGAGCGCAACTAGGACACAACTAGGGCGCAAGTAGTGTGTAACCAGGGCGCAACTAGAGCGCAACTAGGGCACAACTAGGGTGCAACTAGGGCAAAACTAGGGTGCAACTAGTGCGCAAGTTTGGCGCAACTAAGGCGCAACTAGCGCGCAAGTAGGGCTCAAGTAGGACGCAACTAGGGTGTAACTAGGGCACAACTAGGGCGGAGCTAGTGCCCAACTAAGGCAAAACTAGGGTGCAGGTAGGGTGCCGGTAGGGCCCAACTGGGGTGTAATAAGGGCGCACGTAGGGTGCAACTAGGGCGCAACTAGAGCGCAACTAGGGCGCAACTAGGGCGCAACTAGGCCGCGACTAGGGCGCAACTAGGGCGCAACTAGAGCGCAAATAGGGCGTAACAAGGGCGCAAGTAGGGCGCAAGTATGGCGTAACTAGGGCGCAACTAGGGCGCAACTAGGGCACAACTAGGACGTAACTAGGGCGCAACTACGACGCAATTAGGGCGCAAAAAGGGCGCAACTAGGGTGCAACTAGGGTGCAAGTAGGGCGCAAGTAGGGTGCAAGTAGGACACAAGTAGGACGCAACTACGGTACAAGTGGGGCACAACTAGGGCGCAACTACGTCGCAAGTATGGCACAACAAGGGCGCAACGAGGACGCAACAAGGGTGCAACAAGGACACAACTAGGGCGCAACTAGGGCGCAACTAGGGCGCAACTAGGGTGCAACTAGGACGCAGCACGGGTGCAACTAGGGCGCAACTAGGGCACAACTAGGGTACAACTAAGGTGCAACTAGGGTGCAACAAAGGCGCAACTAGGACGCAAGTAGGGCACAAGTAGGACACAACTAGGGTGCAACTATTGTACAACCAGGGCGTAGCAAGTGCCCAACCGAGGCGCAACTAGGGCGCAAGTAGGGCACCAATAGGACTTAAGTAGGGTGCAATAAGGGCACAAGAAGGGCGCAACTAGGGCTCAACTAGGATGCATCTAGGGGGCAAGTAGGGCGCAACTATGGCGCGACTAGGGCGCAAGTATCACGCATGTAGGGTGCAACTAGGGCACAACTAAGGCGCAACTAGGGTGCAACTAGGGCGCAAATAGGGCGCAACTAGGGCGCAACTAGGGCGCAAATAGGGCGCAACTAGGGTGCAACTAGGGCGCAACTAGGGCGCAACTATGGCGCAAATAGGGTGCAACTAGGGCGCAACTAGGGCGCAACAAGGGCGCAACTAGGGTGCAACTAGGGCACAACGAGGGCGCAACGAGGGCGCTACTAGGCCGCAACTAGGGTGCAACTAGGGTGCAACTAGGGTGCAACTAGGGCGCAACTAGGGCGCAACTAGGGTGCAAATTGTGTGCAAGTTGGGTGCAACTAGGGCGCAACTAAGGCGCAACTAGGACGCAAGTAGGACGCAACTAGGGTGCAACTAGAGGACAACTAGGGCGTAGCTAGTGCCCAACTAAGGCGCAACTAGGACACAAGTAGGGGCCAGAAGGGCGCAAGTAGGGCGCAACTAGGGCGCAACTAGGGCGTAACTAGGACGCAACTAGGGCGCAACTTGTGCGTAACTAGGATGCAACTAGGATGCAAGTAGGGCGCAACTAGGACGCAACTAGGGCGCCCGGGCGCAACAAGGGCGCAATTAGGCGGCAACTAGGGCGCAACTACGGCGCAGCTATGACGCAACTAGGGGGCAACTAGGGTGCAACTAGGGTGCAACCAGTGCGCAACTAGGGCGCAACTAGGGCGCAACTAGGGTGCAACTAGGGCGCAACTAGGATGCAACTAGGGCGCAACTAGGGCGCAATTAGGGCGCAACTGGAGGCAACTAGTGCGCAACTAGGGTGGAACTAGGGCACAACTAGGACGCAACTAGGGCGCAACTAGGGCACGACTAGGGCGCGACTTGGGCACAACTAGGGCGCAACTAGGGTGCACCTAGAGCGCAAATATGGTGCAATTAGGGCGCAACTGGAGGCAACTAGGGCGCAACTAGGGCGCAACTATGGCAAAACTAGGGCGCAACTACGGCGCAACTAGGGCGCAACTAGGGCACAAGTAGGGCGCAACTAGGGCGCAACTAGGGCAGAACTAAGGAAGAACTAGGGCACAAATAGGGCACAAGTAGGACGCAACTAGGGCGCAACTAGGGTACAGCTAGGGCGTAGCTAGTCCCCAACTGAGGCGCAACTAGTGCGCAAGTAGGGTGCAAGTAGGGCGCAAGTAGGTTGTAACTTGTACGCAACCAGGACACAGCTAGGGCGCAACTACGGCACAACTAGGGTGCAACTAGGGTGAAAGTAGGGCGCAACTAGGGTGCAACTAGGGCGCAAGTAGGACGCAAGTAGGACGCAAATAGGGCGCAACTAGGGCACAATTAGGGCGTAGCTAGTGTCCAACTGAGGCGCAACTAGGGCGCAAGTAGGGCGCCAGTAGGGTCTAAGTAGGGTGTAATATGGGCGCAAGAATGGCGCAACTAGGGCGCAACTAGGGCGCAATTAAGACGCAACTAGGGTGCAAGTAGGGCGCAGCTAGGGCGCAAGTAGGGCGCAACTAGGGCGCAACTAGGGCACAATTCAGACGCAACAAGGGCGCAACTAGGGCGCAACTAGGCACAACTCGGACGCAACTAGGCTGCAACTAGGGCGCAACTAGGGCACAACTAGGGCGCAACTAGTGTGCAAGTTGGGCGCAACTAGGGCGCAACTAAGGCGCAACTAGGGCGCAAGTAGGACGCAACTAAGGGCACAACTACGGGACAACTAGGGCGTAGCTAGTGCCCAACTGAGGCGCAACTAGGGCGCAAGTAGGTGCCTGTAGGGCGCAAGTAGGGCGTAACTAGGGTGCAACTAGGGTGCAACTAGGGTGCAACTAGGACACAACTAGGGCGCAACTAGTACGTAACTAGGGTGCAAATAGGGTGCAAGTAGGATGCACCTAGGATGCAAGTAGGGCGCCCGGGCGCAACTAGGGCGCAACTAGGAGGCAACTAGGGAGCAACTAGGGCGCAGCTAGTACGCAACTAGGGCACGGATAGGACGCAACTAGGACGCAACTAGGGCGCAACTAGGGTACAACTAGTGCACAACTAGGACGCAACTAGGGCGCGACCACGACGCGACTAGGGCGCGACTTGAGCGCAACTAGGGCGCAACTAGGGCGCAACTAGGGCGCAACTAGGGCGCAATTAGGGCGCAACTGGGGGCAACTAGGGCGCAACTAGGGCGCAACTAGGGTGCAACTAGGGCAGAACTGGGGCGCAACTAGGGCGCAACTAGGGCGCAACTAGGCTGCAACTAGTGTGCAGCTAGGGCGCAACTAGGGCACGACTAGGGCACGACTAGGGCGCGACTAGGGCGCGACTTGGGCGCAACTAGGGTGCAACTAGGGCGCAGCTAGGGTGCAACTAGGACGCAACTAGGGCGCAACTAGAGCGCAACTAGGGCGGAACTAGGGTGCAGCTAGGATGCAACTAGGGCGCAACTAAGGTACAACTGGGGTGCAACTAGGACGCAACTAGGGTGCAACAAGGGCGCAACGAGGACGCTACTAGGGCGCAACGAGGGCGCAATGAGGGCGCATCTAGGGCGCAACTAGGGTGCACCTAGGGCAGAACTAGGGTGCAATTAGGGTGTAACTAGGGTGCAACTAGGGTGCAACTAGGCCACAACTAGGACACAACAAGGTCGCAACTAGGGCGCAACTAGGGCGCAACTAGGGTGCAACTAGGGCGCAACTAGGGCGCAACCAAGGCGCAACCAGGGCGTAACTATGGTGCAACTAGGGCACAACGAGGGTGCAACTAGGGCGCAACTAGGGTGCAACTAGTGTGCAAGTTGGGCGCAACTAAGGCGCAACTCAGGCGGAACTAGCGCGCAAGTAGGGCACAAGTAGGACGCAACTAGGACGCAACTAGGGCACAACTAAAGCGTAGCTAGTGCCCAACTAAGGTACAACTAAGGCGCAAGAAGGGTGCTAGTAGGGCGCAAGTATGGTGCAATAAGGGCGCAAATATGGTGCAACTATAGCGCAACTAGGGGGCCACTAGGGCGCAACTAGGGCGTGACTAGGACGCAAGTAGGGTGCGACTAGGGCGCAACTAGGGCGCATTCAGGGCGCAACTGGGGTGCAACTAGGGCGTGACTATGAAGCAAATAAGGCGCAACCAGGGCACAACTGGGGCGCAACTAGGGCGCAACTAGGGCGCAACCAGGGTGCAACTAGGGCGCAACTAGGGCGCAAGTAGGGCGCAAGTAGGGCGCAACTACAGCACAAGTGGGGCAAAACTAGGGCGTAACAAGGGCGCAACTAGGGCGCAACTTGAGCGCAACGAGGATGCAACGAGGATGCAACGAGGGCGCAACGAGGGCGTAACAAGGACACAACAAGGGCGCAACTAGGGCGAAACTAGGGCGCAACGAGGGCGTAACTAGGGCGTAACTAGGGCGCAACTAGGGCGCAACTAGGGTGCAACAAGGGTGCAACTAGGGCGTAACTAGGGCGCAATTTGGGCGCAACTAGGGCGCAACTAAGGCGTAACTAAGGCGCAACTAAGGCACAACTAAGACGCAACTAGGACGCAAGAATGGCACAAGTAGGATGCAGCCAGGGCGCAACTAGGGTACAACTAATGTGTAGCTCGTGCTTAACTGATGCGCAACTAGGACGAGAGTAGGGCGCAAGTAGGGCATAACTAGGGCGCAACTAGGGTGCAACTAGGGCGCAACTAGGGCGCAAATAGGACGCAAGTAGGGTGCAACTAGGGCGCAACCAGGGCACATCTAGGGCACAACTAGGTTACAGGTAGGGCGCAACTAGGACACGACTAGGACGCAACAAGGGCACAAGTAGGGCGCAACTAGGAAGCAAGTAGGGCGCAACTGGGGTGCAACTAGGGCGCAATTAAGGTGCATGTAGGGCGCGACTAGGGTGCGACTAGGGCGCGACTAGGGCACAACTAGGGCGTGACTAGGACGCGACTTGGACGCAACTAGGGCGAAACTAGGGCGCAACTAAGGCGCAACTAGGACGCAACTAGGGCGCAATTAGGATGCAACTGGGGACAACTATGGTACAACTAGGGCGTAACTTGGGCGCAACTAGGGCGCAACTAGGGCACAACTAGGGCGCAACTAGGGCGCAACTAGAGCGTACCTAGGGCGTAAATAGGGTGCAACTAGGGTGAAACTAAGGCGCAACTAGGGTGCAAATAGGGAACAAGTAGGACGCAACTAGGGCGCAACTACGGTACAACTAGGGCGTAGCTACTGCCCAACTGAGGCGCAACTATAGCGCAAGTAGGGTGCAAGTAGGGCGCAAGTAGGGTGCAACTTGTGCGCAACTAGGGCTCGCACTCAGGGCGCAACTAGTGCGCAACTAGGGTGAAACTAGGGGGCAAGTATGGCGCAACTAGGATGAAACTAGAGCGCAAGTAGGGCGCAAGTAAGACGCAACTAGGACGCAGCTAGGGCACAACTAGGGCATAGCTAGTGTCCAACTGAGGCGCAATGAGGGCGCAACGAGGGTGCAACGAGGGCGCAATGAGGGCGCAACAAGGGCACAACAAGGGCTTTATTAGGGCGTAACTAGGGCGCAACTAGGGCACAACTAGGGTGTAACTAGGGTGCAACTAGGGTGCAACTAGGGCGCAACTAGGGCACAACTTGGGCGCAACTAGGGGGCAACTAAGGTGCAACTAAGGCGCAACAAAGGCGCAACTAAGGCGCAACTAGGGCGCAAGTAGGGCACAAGTAGGACACAGCTAGGGTGCAACTAGGGTACAACTAGGGTGTAGCTAGTGTCCAAGTGAGGCGCAACAAGAGCGAGAGTAGGGTGCAAGTAGGACGCAAGTAGGGCGCAACTAGGGCGCAACTAGGGCGCAACTAGGGCGTAACTAGGGCGCAACTAGGGCACAAGTAGGGCACAACTAGGGCGCAACTAGGGCACATCTAGGGCGTAACTAGGGTGCAACTAGGGTACAACTAGGGCGCAACTATGAGGCAAGCAGGGCACAACTACGGCGAAACTTGGGCACAACTTGGACGCAACTAGGGTACAACTAGGGCGCAACTAAGGCGCAACTAGGGCGCAAGTAGGGCGCGACTAGGGCACGACTAGGGCACAACTAGGGCGCAAGTAGGGCGCAAGTAAGATGTAACTAGGGCGTAACCGGGGCACAAATAGGGCGTAGCTAGTGCCTAACTAAGTCGCAACTATGGCGCAAGTAAGGCGCCAGTAGGGTGTAAGTTTGGTGCAATAAGGGTACAAGAAGGGCGCAACTAGGGTGCAACTATGGCGCAACTAGGGTGCAACTAGTTTGCAAGTTGGTCGCAACTAGGGCGCAACTTAGGCGCAACTTGGGCGCAAGTAGGGTGCAACTAGAGCGCAAGTAGGGTGCAACTAGAGCGCAAGTAGGGCGCAACTAGGGCGCAAGTAGGGTGTATGGGTGCAACTAGAGCGCAACTAGGGTACAACTAGGGCGTAGCTAGTGCCCAGCTAGGGCACAACTAGGGTGCAAGTAGGGTGCCAGTAGGGCGCAAGTATGGTACAATAAGGGCGAAAGTAGGGTGCAACTAGGGCGCAACTAGGGCGCAACTAGGGTGCAACTAGGGTGCAACTAGGGCGCAACTAGGGCACAACTAGGGCGCAACTAGGGTGCAACTAGGGCGCAAGTAGGGCGCAAATAGGGCACAAGTAGGGTGCAACTACGGCGCAAGTGGGGCACAACTAGGGCGCAACTAGGGCGCAACTAGGGTGCAACGAGGGCGCAACAAGGGCGCAACAAGGGCGCAACAAGGGTGCAACTAGGGCGCAACTTGGGCGCAACTAGGGCGCAACTAGGGCACAACTAGGGCGCAACTAGGATGCAACTAGGGCGCAGCTAGGGCGCAACTAAGGCGCAACTAGGGTGCAACAAAGGCGCAACTAGGGTGCAAGTAGGGCACAAGTAGGACGCAACTAGGGTGCAACTAGGGTACAAGTAGGGCGTAGCTAGTGCCAAACTGAGGCGTAACTAGGGCGCAAGTAGAGCGCCAGTAGGGCACAAGTAGGACGCAAGTAGGGTGCAACTAGGGCACAGCTAAGGCGCAACAAGGGCGCAACTAGGGCGCAACTAGTGCGCAACTAGGGCACAACTAGGGCGCAACTAGGGCGCAACTAGGGCGCAACCAGGGCGCAACTATAGCGCAACTAGGGCGCAACTAGGGCGCAACTAGGATGCAACTATGGCGTAACTAGAGCGCAACTAGGGCGCAACTAGGGTGCAACAAGGGTGCAACGAGGGTGTAACTATGGCGCAACGAGGGCGCAACGAGGATGCAACAAGGACGCAACTAGGGTGCAACTAGGGCGCAACTAAGGTGCAACTAGGGCGCAACTTGGGTGCAACTAGGGCGCAACTAGGGCACAACTTGGGCACAACTAGGATGCAACTAGGTTGTAACTAGGGCGCAACTAGGGCGTAACGAGGGCGCAACTAGGACGCAACTAGGGCGCAACTGGGACGCAACCAGGGCACAGATAGGGCACAACTAGTGCGCAACAAGGGTGCAACTAGTGTGCAAGTTGGGCGCAACTAAGGTGCAACTAGGGCGCAAGTAGGGCACAAGTAGGACGCAACTAGGATGCAACTAGGGTACAACTAGGGCATAGCTAGTGCCCAACTGAGGCAGAACTAGGGCGCAAGAATGGTGCCAGTAGGGCGCAAGTAGGGTGCAATAAGGGCGCAAAAAGGGTGCAATTAGAGTGCAACAAGGGCGCAACTAGGCCGCAACTAGGGCGTGACTAGGGCACGACTAGGGCGCAACTAGGGTGCAACTAGAGCACAACTAGGGCGCAACTAGGGCGCAACTAGGGCACAACTAGGGCGCAACTACGGTGTAACCAGGGCGCAACTAGGGCGCAACTAGGGCGCAACTAGGGTGCAACTAGGGTGCAAAAATGGTGCAACAAGGGCGCAAGTAGGGCGCAAGTAGGGCGCAAGTAGGGTGCAACTACGGCACAAGTGGGGCACAACTAGGGCGTAACAAGGGTGTAACTAGGGCGCAACTTGAGCGCAACAAGGGCGCAACGAGGGTGCAACGAGGGCGCAACGAGGGCGCAAAAAGGGCACAACAAGGGCTCAATTAGGGCGCAACTAGGGTGCAACTAGGGCACAACTAGGGTGTAACTAGGGTGCAACTAGGGTGCAACTAGGGCGCAACTAGGGCGCAACTTGGGCGCATCTAGGGGGCAACTAAGGTGCAACTAAGGCGCAACTAAGGCGCAACTAAGGCGCAACTAGGGCGCAAGTAGGGCACAAGCAGGACACAGCTAGGGCGCAACTAGGGTACAACTAGGGTGTAGCTAGTGTCCAACTGAGGCGCAACTAGAGCGAGAGTAGGGTGCAAGTAGGGCGCAAGTAGGGCGCAACTAGGGCGCAACTAGGGCGCTACTAGGGCGTAACTAGGGCGCAACTAGGGCACAAGTAGGGCACAACTAGGGCGCAACTAGGGCACATCTAGGGCGTAACTAGGGTGCAACTAGGGTACAACTAGGGCGCAACTATGCGGCAACCAGGGCACAACTAGGGCGGAACTAGGGCACAACTTGGGCGCAACTAGGGTACAACTAGGGCGCAACTAAGGCGCAACTAGGGCGCAAGTAGGGTGCGACTAGGGCGCGACTAGGACGCAAGTAGGGCGCAAGTAGGGCGCAAGTAAGACGTAACTAGGGCGTAACTAGGGCACAAATAGGGCGTAGCTAGTGCCCAACTAAGGCGCAACTATGGCGCAAGTAAGGCGCCAGTAGGGCGTAAGTAGAGTGGAATAAGGGCACAAGAAGGGCGCAACTAGGGTGTAACTATGGCGCAACTAGGACGCGACAAGGGCACAACTAGGGCGCAACTAGGGTACAACTAGGGTGCAACGACGGCGCAACGAGGGCGCAACTAGGGCGCAACTACGGCGCAACTAGGGTGCAACTAGTGTGCAAGTTGGGTGCAACTAGGGTGTAACTAAGGCGCAACTAGGGCGCAAGTAGGACGCAACTAGGGCGCAACTAGGGGACAACTAGGGCGTAGCTAGTGCCCAAGTGAGGCGCAACTATGGCGTAAGCAGGCGCCAGAAAGGCGCAAGTAGGGCGCAACTAGGGCGCAACTAGGGCGCAACTAGGACACAACTAGGCCGCAACTAGTGCGTAACTAGGGTGCAACTAGGGTGCAAGTAGGGCGCAAGTAGGGCGCAACTAGGGCACCCGGACCCAACAAGGGCGCATCTAGGGGGTAACTAGGGCGCAACTAGGGCGTAACTAGGACGCAACTAGGGCACAACTAGGGCGGAACTAGGACGCAACTAGGGCACAACTAAGATGCAACTAGTGCGCAACTAGGGCGCAACTAGGGCGCAAGTAGGGCACAAGTAGGACACAGCTAGGGCGCAACTAGGGTACAACTAGGACGTAGCTAGTGTCCAACTGATGCGCAACTAGGGCGAGAGTAGGGTGCAAGTAGGGCGCAAGTAGGGCGCAACTAGGGCGCAACTAGGGCGCAACTAGGGCGTAACTAGGGCACAACTAGGGCACAAGTAGGGCACAACTAGGGCGCAACTAGGGCACATCTAGGGCATAACTAGGGTGCAACTAGGGTACAACTAGGGCGCAACTATGAGGCAACCAAGGCACAACTAGGGCAGAACTAGCACACAACTCGGGCGCAACTAGGGTACAACTCGGGCGCAACTAAGGCGCAACTAGGGCCCAAGTAGGGCGCGACAAGGGCGCGACTAGGGCGCAACTAGGGCGCAAGTAGGGCGCAAGTAAGACGTAACTAGGGCGTAACTAGGGCACAAATAGGGCGTAGCTAGTGCCCAACTAAGGCGCAACTATGGCGCAAGTAAGGCGCCAGTAGGGCTTATGTGGGGTGCAATAAGGGCACAAGAAGGGCGCAACTAGGGTGTAACTATGGCGCAACTAGGACGTGACTAGGACACAACTAGGGTGCAACTAGGGTACAACTAGGGTGCAACGAGGGTGCAACGAGGGCGCAACTAGGGCGCAACTAGGGCGCAACTAGGGTACAACTAGTGTGCAAGTTGGGTGCAACTAGGGTGTAACTACGGCGCAACTAGGGCGCAAGTAGGATGCAACTAGGGCGCAACTAGGGGACAACTAGGGCGTAGCTAGTGCCCAACTGAGGCGCAACTAGGGCGCAAGTAGGCGCCAGAAAGGCGCAAGTAGGGCGCAACTAGGGTGCAACTAGGGCGCAACTAGGACGCAACTAAGACGCAACTAGTGCGCAACTAGTGCATAACTAGGGTGCAACTAGGGTGCAAGTAGGGCGCAACTAGGGCGCCCGGACCCAACAAGGGCGCATCTAGGGGGCAACTATGGCGCAACTGGGGCGTAACTAGGACGCAACTAGGGCACAACTAGGATGCAACTAGTGCGCAACTAGGGTGCAACTAGGGCGCCCCTAGGGCGCGAATAGGGCGCGACTTGGGCGCAACTAGGGCGCAACTAGGACGCAACTGAGGGCATAACTAGGGCGAAACTAGGGTACAACTATGGTACAACTAGGGCGTAACTAGGGCGCGGCTTGGACGCAACTAGGGCACAACTAGGGTGCAACTAGGGCACAACTAGGGCACAACTAGGGTGCAACTATGGCGCAACGACGGCGCAACTAGGGTGCAACTAGGGCGCAACTAGGGCGCAACTAAGGCGCAACTAGGGCACAAATAGGGTACAAGTAGGATGCAACTAGGGTGCAACTAGGGTACAACTAGGGCGTAGCTAGTCCCCAACTGAGGCGCAACTAGGGCGCAAGTAGGGCGCAACTAGGGTGCAACTAGGGCGCAACGACGGCGCAACTAGGGTGCAACTAGGGCGCAACGACGGCGCAACTAGGGTGCAACTAGGGCGCAACGACGGCGCAACTAGGGTGCAACTAGGGCGCAACGACGGCGCAACTAGGGTGCAACTAGGGCGCAACGACGGCGCAACTAGGGTGCAACTAGGGCGCAACGACGGCGCAACTAGGGTGCAACTAGGGCGCAACGACGGCGCAACTAGGGTGCAACTAGGGCGCACCTAGGGCGCGACTAGGGCGCAACTAGGGCGCAACTAAGGCGCAACTAGGGCACAAATAGGGTACAAGTAGGATGCAACTAGGGTGCAACTAGGGTACAACTAGGGCGTAGCTAGTCCCCAACTGAGGCGCAACTAGGGTGCAAGTAGGATGCAAGTATGGTGCAAGTAGGTTGCAACTTGTGCGCAACCAGGGCGCAACTAGGGCGCGACTAGGGCGCAACTAGGGCGTGACTAGGGCGCAACTAGGGCGCAAGTAGGGCGCAAGTAAGACGCAACTAGGGCGCAACTAGGGCACAACTAGGACGTAGCTAGTGCCCAACTAAGGCGCAACTAGGGCGCAAGTAGGGCGTCAGTAGGGCGTACGTAGGTTGCAATAAGGGTGCAAGAAGGGCGCTACTAGGGTGTAACTAGGACGCAACTAGGACGCGACTAGGGCGCAACTAGGGCGCAACTAGGGCGCAACTAGGGTGCAACGAGGGCGCAACAAGGACGCAACTATGGCGCAACTAGGTCGCAACTAGGACGTAACTAGGGCGCAAATAGGGCGCGAATAGGGTGCAACTAGTGTGCAAGTTGGGCGCAACTAGGGCGCAACTAAGGCGCAACTTGGGTGCAAGTAGGACGCAATTAGGGCGCAACTAGGAGACAACTAGGGCGTAGCTAGTGCCCAACTGAGGCACAACCAGGACGCAAGTACGCGCCACAAAGGCGCAAGTTTGGCGTAACTAGGGCGCAACTAGGACGCAACTAGGACGGAACTAGGGCGCAACTAGTGCGTAACTAGGGTGCAACTAGGGTGAAAGTAGGTTGGGATCTAGGCTTGGATCGGGATTGGGATCGGGGCTGGGATCGGGTCTGGGATCGGGACTGGGATCAAGACTGGGATCGGGACTAGGATCGGGACTAGGATCGAGACGGGGATCGGGACTATGATCGTGACTGTGATCGGGACTTGGATCAGGAATGGGATCGGGACTGGGATCGGGACTGGGATCGAGACTAGGATCGGGACTGAGATCGGGACTGTGATCGGGACAGGGATCGGGACTGGGATCGGGACTTGGATCGAGACTGGGATCGGGACTCGGATGGGGACTGGGATCGGAACTGGGATCAGGACTAGGATCGGGACTGGCATCGGGACTGGGATCGAGACTAGGATCGGGACTGGGATCGAGACTAGGATCGGGACTGGGATCGAGACTAGGATCGGGACTGGGATCGAGACTAGGATCGGGACTGGGATCGAGACTAGGATCGGGACTGAGATCGGGACTGTGATCGGGACAGGGATCGGGACTGGGATCGGGACTTGGATCGAGACTGGGATCGGGACTCGGATGGGGACTGGGATCGGAACTGGGATCAGGACTAGGATCGGGACTGGCATCGGGACTGGGATCGAGACTGGGATCGGGACTGGGATCGGGACTCGGATTGGGACAGGGATCCGGACTGAATATGGACTGGGACCGGGACGGGAACCGGGACTGGGACCGGGACTCGGATCGGGACTGGGACCAGGACTGGGACCGGGACTGGGACCGGGACTGGGACCGGCACTGGGACCGGGACTGGGACCGGGACTGGGACCGGAACTGGGACCCGGACTGGGACCGGGACTGGAACCGGGACTGGGACCGGGACTGGGACCAGGAGTGGGACCGGGACTGGGACCAAGACTGGGACTGGGACTGGGACTATGACTAGGACTGGGACTGGGACCGGGACTGGGACTGGGATTGGGAGTGGGACTGGTATTGGGACAGGGACTGTGACTGGGACTTGGACTTAGACTCGGACTTGGACTCGGACTCGGACTCGCACTCGGACTCGGACTCGGAATCGGCCTTGGACTCATACTCAAACTCGGACTGGGACTCGGACTGGGACTCGGACTGGGACTCGGAATGGGACTCGAACTAGGAGTCGGACTGGGACTCGGATTGGGACTCAGACTGGGACTCGCACTAGGACTCAGACTGGTACTCGGACTACGACTTGGACTGGGACTGGGGCTGGGACTAGGCTGGGATTGGGACTAGGACAGGGACTCGGACTGGGACTCGGACTGGGACTTGGACTGGGACTTGGACTGGCACTGGAACTGGCACTGGCACTGGCAGTGGCATTTCCACTAGCACTGGCACTAGCACTGGCATTGGCACTGGCACTGGCACTGGCATTGGCACTGCGACTAGGACTGGGACTGGAACTAGAACCGGGACTAGGACTGAGACTGGGAACCAGACTGGGATTGGGATTGGGACAACGACTGGGACTGGGACTAGGACTGGGACTGGGACTGGAACTAGGGCTGGGACTGGGACTGGGACTGGGACAGGGACTGCGACTGGGATTGGGAATGGGACTGGGACTGGGACTGGGACAAGGACCGGGACAGGGATCGGGACTGGGATCGGGATTGGGATCCGGACTGGGATTGGGACTTGGATAGGGACTGGGATCGGGACTGGGACCGGGACGGGGATCGGGACTGGGATCAAGACTAGAAACGTGACTGGGATCGGGACTGGGATCGGGACAGGGATCAGGACTGGGATCGGGACCGGGATAGAGCCTGGGATCGAGACTCGGAAGAGGACTGGGATCGGGACTGGGATCAGGACTAGGACCGGGACTGGCATCGGGACTGGGATCGGGACTGGGATCGGGACAGGGGTCGGGACTGGGATCGGGACTGGGATCGGTACTGGGATCGGGACTGGGATCGGGACTGGGACCGGGACTGGGACCGGGACTGGGACCGGGACGGGGATCGGGACTGGGATCAAGACTAGAAACGTGACTGGGATCGGGACTGGGATCGGGAGAGGGATCAGGACTGGGATCGGGACCGGGATAGAGCCTGGGATCGAGACTCGGAAGAGGACTGGGATCGGGACTGGGATCAGGACTAGGACCGGGACTGGCATCGGGACTGGGATCGGGACTGGGATCGGGACAGGGGTCGGGACTGGGATCGGGACTGGGATCGGTACTGGGATCGGGATAGGGATCGGGAGTGGGACCGCGACTGGGACCGAGACTGGAACCACGACTGGGACTGGGACTGGGACTGGGACTGGGACCGGGACTGGAACCGGGACTGGGACCGGGACTGGGTCCAGGACTGGGACCGGGACTGGGACCAGGACTGGGACCGGGACTGGGACCGGGACTCGGACTGGGACTGGGACCGGGACTGGGACCGGGACTAGGCCCAGGACTGGGACCGGGACTTGGACCAGGACTGGGACTGGGATTGGGACTGGGACTTGGACTAGGACTGGGACCGGGACTGGGACTGGGACTGGGATTGGGACTAGGACTGGTATTGGGACAGGGACTGTGACTGGGACTCGGACTTGGACTCGGGCTCAGACTCGGACTCAGACTCAAACTCGAACTCGGACTCAGACTCGGACTTGGACTCGGACTCCGACTGGGACTCAGAGTGGGACTCGGAGTGGGACTCGGAATGGGACTCGGACTAGGAGTCGGCCTTGGACTCGGACTGGGACTCGGACTGGGACTCGGACTGGGACTCGGACTGGGACTCGGACTACGACTCAGACTGGGACTCGGATTAGGACTCGGACTATGTCTTGGACTGGAACTCAGACTAGCACTGGCACTGGCAGTGGCATTGGCACTTGCACTGGAACTGGCACTAGCACTGGCACTGGCACTGGCAGTGGCACTGGCACTGGTACTGGCAGTGGCAATGGCACTTGGACTGGCACTGAGACTGGGACTGGGACTCAGACTAGGACTGGGACTTGGACTGGGACTGGAACTCGGAATGGGACTAAGACTGGGACAGGGACTGCGACTAGGACTGGGAATGGGACTGGGACTGGGACTGGGACTGGGACTGGGACTGGGACAAGGATCGGGACAGGGATCAGTTTTGGGATCAGGATTGGGATCGGGACTGAGATTGGGATTGGGATCGTGACTGGGATCGGGACTGGGATCTTGATGGGGATCAGGACGAGGATCGCGAATGGGATCGAGACTTGGACCGGGACTGGGATCGGGACTGGGATCAGAACTGGGATTTGGTTTGGGATCGGGACTGGGATCGGGACTAGGACCAGGACTGGGATCGGGACTTCGATCGGGACTGGGATTGAATCTGGGATGGGGACTGGGATGGAGACTGGGATTGGGACTGGGATGGGGACTGTGATCGGGACTGGGATCGGGACTAGGATCGGGGCTGGGATCGGGACTGGGATCAACTTGGGATCGAGACTGGGATCGGGACTGGGATCGGGAGAGGGATCGGGACTGGGACCGGGACTAGGATCAGGACTAGGATCAGGACTGGGATCAGGAATGGGATCGGGTTTGGAATCGGGACTCGGAGCGAGACTGAGATGGGGGCTTGGATCGGGGCTGGGATCGGGGCTGGGATCGCGCTGGGATCGGGGCTGGGCTCGGGGCTGGGATCGAGACTGGGATCGGGATTGGGATCGCGACTGGGATTGGGACTAGGATCGGGATTGGGATCGGGACTGCGATCGGGACTGGGATCCAGAATGGGATCAAGACTGGGAGCAGGACTGGGATCGGGACTATGATCAGGACGAGGATCGGGACTGCCATCGGGACTCAAATCGGGACTCAGATCGGGACTGGGATTGGGACTAGGATCGGGACTGGGAATGGGGCTGGGATCGAGGCTGGGATCGGGGCTGGGATAGGGGCTGTGATCGGGGCAGGGATCGGGGCTGGGATCGAGCTGAGATCGGGACTAGGATCC
The DNA here is from genome assembly GCA_023375785.1 of Penium margaritaceum. Taxonomy (NCBI): domain Eukaryota; kingdom Viridiplantae; phylum Streptophyta; class Zygnematophyceae; order Desmidiales; family Peniaceae; genus Penium; species Penium margaritaceum. The sequence continues at coordinate 312,779 of SZWC01000286.1, read as the reverse complement.
GGACTTGGATCGGGACTAGGATCAGGACTAGGATCGGGTCTGGGATCCCGAATGGGATCGAGACTTGGAACGGGACTGGGATCGGGACAGGGACCGGTACTAGGATCGGGATTGGGATCACGACAGGGATCGAAACTGGGATCGGGGCCGGGATCAAGGCTGGGATCGGGGCTGGGATCTGGGTAGGGATCGGGGCTGGGATCGGGACAGGGATTGAGACTGGGATCGGGAGTGGGATTAGGACTAGGATCGTGACTGTGATTGGACTGGGATCGGGTTTGAGATCAGGACTTGGATCAGGACTGGGATCGGACTGGGATCGGGACTGGGATCGGGACTGGGATCGGGACTGCGATTGGGACT
>SZWC01000286.1:290993-310542 GCA_023375785.1 Penium margaritaceum | reverse complement strand
GGATCGGGACTGGGATCGGGACTGGGATTGGGACTAGGATCGGGACTGGGATCGGGACTTGGATCGGGACTGGGATCGGGACTGGGATTGGGACTGGGATCGGGACTGGGATCGGGACTTGGATCGAGGCTGGGATCGGGACTGGGATTGGGACTTAGATCCGGACTGGGATCTAGACTGGGATCGGGACTCGCATCGGGACTGGGATTGGGACTAGGTTCGGGACGGGGATCGGGACTCGGACCGGGACGGGGACCGGGACGGGGACAGGGACTGGGACCGGGACGGGGACCGGGGCTGGGATCGGGACTGGGGCTGGGACTGGGACTGGGACTGGGACCGGGACTGGGACAGGGACTTTGACCGGGAGTGGGACCGGGACTGGGACCGGGACTCGGACCGGGACTTGGACTGGGACTGGGACCGGGACTGGGACCGGGACTGGGACGCAGAGTGGGACCGGGACTCGGACCGGGACTGGGACCAGGACTGGGACTAGGACTTGGACTAGGACTGGGACTAGGATTGTGACTGGGACTAGGACTAGGACTAGGACTGGGACTGGGACTGGGACTGGGACTAGGACCGGGATTGCGACTGGGACTGGGACTGGGACTCGGACTCGGACTCGGACTCCGACTCAGACTCGGACTTGGACTCGGACTCAGACTCGGACTGGGACGGGGACTCGGATTGGGACTCGGATAGGGACTCGGACTCGGAATCAGACTAGGACTCGGACTGAGACTCGGGCTGGGACTCGGATTGGGACTTGGATCGGGACTGGGATCAGAACTGGGATTGGGTTTGGGATCGGGACTGGGATCGGGACTGGGATCAGGACTGGGATCAGGACTTGGATCGGGACTGGGATCGAACCTGGGATCGGGACTGGGATCGGGACTGGGATCGGGACTGGGATCGAGACTGGGATTGGGACTGGGATGGGGACTGTGATCGGGGCTGGGACCGGGACTGGGACCGCGACTGGGACCGGGAGTGGGACCGAGACTGGGACCGGGACTAGGACCAGGACTGGGACTAGGACTTGGACTAGGACTGGGGCTAGTATTGTGATTAGGACTAGGACTATGACAGGGACTAGGACTGGGTCTGGGACTAGGACTAGGACTGGGAGTGCGATTGGGACTGGGACTGGGACTGGGACGCGGACTTGGACTCCGACTCAGACTCGGACTTGGACTCGGACTTGGACTCGGACTCGGACTGGGACTCAGTGTGGGACTTGGACAGGGACTCAGACTGGGAATCAGACTAGGACTCGCACTGGGACTCGGGCTGGGACTCGGATTGGGACTCGGACTGGGACTTGGACTGGGACTCAGACTGGCTCTCGGACTGGGACTCGGACTGGGACTCAGACTAGCACAGGCACTGGCACTGGCACCGGCACTCGCACTGGCACTGGCACTAGCACTCGCATTGGCACTGGCACGAGCACTGGCACTTGCACTGGCACTCGCACTGGCACTGGCACTGGCATTGGAACTGCGACTGGGACTGGGACTTGGACTATGACTGGGACTGGGACTGTGAACCGGACTCGGGCTGGGACTCCGATAGCGACTGGGACTTGGACTGGGACTTGGACTAGGACTAGGACTGGGACTGGGACTGGTATAGGGACTGGGACTGGGACTGGGACTGGGACTAGGACTGGGACTGGGATTGGGACTGGGAGAGGGACTGGGACCAGGACAGGGATCGAGACTGTGATCGGGACTGGGATCGGGAGAGGGATCGGGACTGGGATTGGGACTGTGATTGGACAGGGATCGGGTTTGGGATCAGGACTTGGATCGAGACTGGGATCGGGACTGGGATCGGGACTGGGATCCGGACTGGGATCGGGACTTGGATCGGGACTGGGATCGGGACACGGATCGGGACTGGGATCGCGACTGGGATCGGGACTGGGATCGAGGCTGGATTCGGGACTGGGATTGGGACTTAGATCCGGACTGGGATCTAGACTGGGATCGGGACTCGCATCGGGACTGGGATTGGGACTAGGTTCGGGACGGGGATCGGGACTCGGACCGGGACGGGGAGCGGGACGGGCACAGGGACTGGGACCGGGACGGGGACCAAGGCTGGGATCGGGACTGGGACTGGGACTGGGAACGGGACTGGGACCGGGACTGGGACAGGGACTTTGACCGGGAGTGGGACCGGGACTTGGACCGGGACTGGGACCGGGACTTGGACTGGGACTGGGACCGGGAATGGGACCGGGACTGGGACGCAGAGTGGGACCGGAACTGAAACCGGGACTGGGACCAGGACTGGGACTAGGACTTGGACTAGGACTGGGACTAGGATTGTGACTGGGACTAGGACTAGGACTAGGACTGGGACTGAGACTGGGACTGGGACTAGGACCGGGACTGCGACTGGGACTGGGACTGGGACTCAGACTCAGACTCGGACTCCGACTCAGACTCAGATTTGGACTCGGACTCAGACTCGGACTCGGACTGGGACTCGGAGTGGGACTCGGACAGGGACTCGGACTCGGAATCAGACTAGGACTCGGACTGAGACTCGAGCTGGGACTCGGATTGGGACTTGGATTGGGACTTGGACTGAGACTCGGACTGGCTCTCGGACTTGGACTCGGACTTGGACTCAGACTTCCACAGGCACTGGCACTGGCACCGGCACTCGCACTGGCACTGGCACTAGCACTCGCATTGGCACTGGCACTAGCACTGGCACTTGCACTGGCACTCGCACTGGCACTGGCACTGGCATTGGCACTGCGACTGGGACCGGGACTTGGACTATGACTGGGACTGGGACTGTGAACCGGACTCGGACTGGGACTCGGATAGCGACTGGGACTTGGACTGGGACTTGGACTAGGACTAGGACTGGGACAGGGACTGGGATATGGACTGGGACTGGGACTGGGACTGGGACTAGGACTCGGACTAGGACTGGGATTGGGACTGGGACTGGGACCAGGACAGGGATCGAGACTGTGATCGGGACTGGGATCGGGACAGGGATCGGGGCTGGGATCGGGACTGTGATTGGATTGGGATCGGGTTTGGGATCGAGACTTGGATCGAGACTGGGATCGGGACTGGGATCATGACTGGGATCGGGACTAGGATCGGGACTGGGATCGGGACTTGGATCGGGACTGGGATCGGGACCAGGATCGGGTCTGGGATCGGGACTGGGATCGGGACTGGGATCGAGGCTGGGATTGGGACTGGGATTGGGACTTAGATCGGGACAGGGATCTAGACTGGGATCAGGATTCGCATCGGGACTGGGATTGGGACTATGTTCAGGACTGGGATCGGGACTCATACCGGGACGGGGACCGGGACGGGGACATGGACTGGGACCGGGACGGGGACCGGGGCTGGGATCGGGACTAGGACCGGGACTGGGACCGGGACTGGGACCGGGACTGGGATAGGGACTTTGACCGGGAGTGGGACCGGAACTGGGACCGGGACTGGGACCGGGACTGGGACCAGGACTAGGACGCAGAGTGGGACCGGGACTGGGACCGGGACTGGGACCAGGACTGGGACTAGGACTTGGACTAGGACTGGGACCAGGACTTGGACTTGGACTGGGACTGGGACTGGGACTCGGACTCGGACTCGGACTCCGACTCAGACTCGGACTTGGACTCGGACTCGGACTCGGACTCGGACTGGGACTCGGAGTGGGACTCGGACAGGGACTCGGACTCGGAATCAGACTAGGACTCGGACTGAGACTCGGGCTGGGACTCGGATTGGGACTCGGACTGGGACTTGGACTGGGACTCGGACTGGCTCTCGGACCAGGACTCGGACTGGGACTCAGACTAGCACTTGCACTGGCACTGGCACCGGCACTCGCACTGGCACTGGCACTGGCACTTGCATTGGCACTGGCACTAGCACTGGCACTTGCACTGGCACTGGCAATGGTACTGGCACTGGCATTGGCACTGCGACTGGGACTGGGACTTGGACTATGACAGGGACTGGGACTGGGAACCGGACTAGGACTGGGACTCGGATAGCGACTGGGACTTGGACTGGGACTTGGACTAGGATTGGGACTGGGACTGGGACTGGGACAGGGACTGGGACTGGGACAGGGACTGGGACTAGGACTAAGACTGGGACTGGGATTGGGACTGGGACTGGGACCGAGACAGGGATCGAGACTGTGATCAGGACTGGGATCGGGACAGGGATCGGGACTGGGATCAGGTTTGTGATTGGACTGGGATCGGGTTCGGGATTACGACTTGGATCGAGACTGAGATCAGGACTGGGATCGGGACTGGGATCAGGACTAGGATTGGGACTGGGATCGGGACTGGGATCGGGACTGGGATCGGGACTGGGATCGGGACTGGGATCGGGACTGGGATCGAGACTGGGATCGAGGCCAGGATCGGGACTGGGATTGGGACTGGGATCGGGACTGGGATCAGGACTGGGATCGGGACTCGCATCGGGACTGAGATTGGGACTAGGTTCGGGACTGGGATCGGGACGCGGACCAGGAAGGGGACCGAGACTGGGACAGGGACTGGGACCGGGACGGGGACCGGGACTGGGATCGGGACTGGGACCGGGACTGGGACCGGGACTTGGACCGGGACTGGGACAGGGACTTTGAACAGGACTGGGACCGGGACTGGGACCGGGACTTGGACCGGGACTGGGACCGGGACTGGGACCGGGACTGGGACCAGGATAGGGACCGGGAGTGGGACCGAGACTAGGACCGGAACTGGGACCAGGACTGGGACTAGGATCTGGACTAGGACTGGGACTGGGATTGTGACTAGGACTAGGACTAGGACTGGGACTGGGACTGGGACTCGGACTAGGACGAGGACTGGGACTACGACTGGGACTAGGACTGGGACTAGGACTCGGACTCGGACTCTGACTCTGACTCGGACTTGGACTCGGACTCAGACTCGGACTCGAATTTGGACTCGAAGTGGGACTCGGACAGGGACTCGGACTGGGAATCAGACTACGACTCGGACTGGGACTCGGGCTAGGACTCGGATTGGGACTCGGACTGGGACTTGGACTGGGACTCGGACTGGCTCTCGGACTGGGACTCGGACTCAGAATCGGACTATTACTGGCACTGGCACTGGCACAGGCACTCGCACTGGCACTGGCACTGGCACTGGCACTATCACTTGCACTAGCAATGGCACTGGCAGTAGGACTGGGACTGGGACTGGGACTGGGACTGGGACTAGGACTGGGACAGGGACTGGGACTGGGACTGGGACTGGGACCGGGACTGGGACCGGGACTGGGACTGGGACTGGGACCGGGACTGGGACCGGGACTGGGACTGGGACTGGGACCGGGACTGGGACCGGGACTGGGACTGGGACTGGGACCGGGACTGGGACCGGGACTGGGACTGGGACTGGGACCGGGACTGGGACCGGGACTGGGACTGGGACTGGGACCGGGACTGGGACCGGGACTGGGACTGGGACTGGGACCGGGACTGGGACCGGGACTGGGACTGGGACTGGGACTGGGACAGGGACTGAGACTGGGATTGGGACTGGGACTGGGACTGGGACTGGGGCTGGGATTCGGGCTGGGACTGGGACGGGGACTGGGACTGGGACTGGGACTGGGACTAGGACTGGGACTGGGACTGGGACTGGGGCTGGGACTGGGGCTAGGACTAGGAGTGGGACTGGGACTCGGACGGGGACTCGGACTGGGACTCAGACTGTGACTTGGACTGGCACTGGCACTGGCACTTACACTAGCACTGGCACTTACACTGGCACTAGCACTGGCACTGGCACTGGCATTGGCATCGCGACGGGGACTGGGACTTGGACTATAAATGGGACTGGGACTGGGAACCGGACTGGGACTGGGACTCGGATAGCGACTGCGACTGGGACTGGGACTTGGACTAGGACTGGGACTGGGACTGGGACTGGGACAGGGACTGGGACTGGGACTGGGACTGGGACTAGGACTGGGACTTGGACTGGGACTGGGACAGGGACTGGGACTGGGACTGGGACTAGGACTGGGACTGAAACTGGGACCGGGACAGGGATCGAGACCATGATTGAGACTGGGATCGGGACAGGGATCGGGACTGGGATCAGGACTGGGATCGGGACTGGGATCGGGACTGGGATCGGGACTGGGATCGGGACTAGGATCTGGACTGGGATCAGGACTGGGATCGGGACTGGGATCGAGACAAGGATCGCGACTGAGATCGGGACTGGGATCAAGATTAGGATTGGGACTGGGATTGGGACTGGGATCGGGACTGGGATCGAGATTTGGATCAGACCTGGGATCGAGACTGGGATCAGGACAAGAATCGGGATTGGGATCCGCACTGGTACCAGGACTAGGATCGAGACTGGGATCACGACTTGGATCGGGACTGGGATCGGGACTGGGATCGGGAGTGGGATCGGGACAAGGATTAGGACTGGGATCGGGTTTGGAATCAAGAAAGAGATCAAGACGAGGATTGGGGCTGGGATCGGGGCTGGGAACAGGGGTCGGATCGGGGCGGGGATCGGGCTGTGATCGGGGCTGGGATTGGGACTGGGATCAGGTATGAGATCGGGACTAGGATCTGGACTGGGATCGGGACTGGGATCAGGAATGGGATCTGGACGGGGATCGGGACGGGGATAAGGACTGTGATCGAGACTATGATGAGGACTTGGTTTGGGACTGGCATCGAGGCTGGGTACGGACTGGGATCGGGACTGGGATCGGGACTAGGATCGGGACTAGGATCGGGGGTGGGATCAGGGCTGGGATCGAGGCTAGGATCGGGGCTGGGACCGAGAAGGGATCGGGGTTGGGATCGAGGCTGAGATCGGGACTAGGATCGGGACTTGGATCAAGACTAGGATCGGGACTATGATCGGGACTAAGATCGCGACTGGGATCGCGACTGGGATTGGGACTGGGATCGGGACTGGGATCAGGGCTGGGATCGGGACTGGGATCGGTACTGGGATCGGGGCTGGGATCGGGACTATGATCAGGATTGGGATCACGACTGGGATCGGGACTGGAATCGGGGCAAGGATCGGGGTTGGGATCGTGACTGGGATCGGGGGTGGGATCGGGGCTGGGATAGAAACTAGGATCAGGACTGGGATCGGAAGTGGGATCGGGAATAGGATCGGGAGTGGGATTAGACTGGGATCGGGACTGGGATCGGGACTGGGATCGGGATTGGGATCGGGACTGGGATCGGGACTAGGATCGACACTGGGATCGCGACTTGGATCGCGACTGGGATCGGGACTTGGATCGGGACTGGGATCGGGACTGGGATCGAGGCTGCGATCGGGACTAGGATAGGGAATGGGATCCAACAGGGATTGGGACTGGGATCGGGACTGGTATCGGGACAAGGATTGTGACTAGGATCAGGACTGGGATCGGGATTGGGACCAGGACGGGGACCAGGACTGGGACCGGGACTGGGACCGGGACTGGGACCGGGACTGGGACCGGGACTGGAACCGTGACTGGGACCGGGACTGGGACCGGGACTGGGACTGGGACTGGGACTTGGATTGGGACTAGGACTGGGACTTGGACTGGGACTAGAATTGGGAATAGCACTGGGACTGGGACTTGGACTAGGACTGGGACTAGGACTGGGACTGCGACTGGGATTGGGACAAGGACTGAGACTGGGACCAGGACTCGGACTCGTACTCGCACTTGGACTTGGACTCGGACTCAGACTCAGACTCGGAGTGGGACTCGGACTGGGACTTGGACAAGGACTCGGACTGGGACTCGGACTAGGAATCGGACTGGGACTTGGGCTCGGACTCAGAATGGGACTCGGACTTGGACTCGGACTGGGACTCGGACTAGGACTCGGAGTGAGACTTGGACTGGGACTCGGTCTGGCACTTGCACTGGCACTGGCACTGGCACTGGCACTGGCACTGGCACTTGGACTGGGACTGGGACTGGGACTAAGACTGGGACTTGGACTGGCACTGGGACTGGGACTGGGACTCGGACTAGGACTGGGATTGGGACAAGGACTTGGACTAGGACTGGGACTGGGACAGGGACTGGGACAGGGACTGGGACTAGGACTGTGACTGGGACTGGGACTGGGACTGGGACAAGGACTGGGACTGGGACTGGGACTAGGACTTGGACTGGGATTGGCACTGGGACTGGGACTCGGACTGGGACTGGGACTGGGACTGGGAGTGAGACTGGGACTGGGACTGGGGCTGGGACTGGGATTAGGATTGGGACTAGGATTGGGACTAGGACTGGGGCTGGGATTGAGGCTGGGACTGGGATTGGGACTGGGACTGGGATTGGGAGTGGGACAAGGACTGGGACAAGGACTCGGACTGGGACTGGGCCTGGAACTGGGACTGGGACAAGGACTGGGACTGGGACTGGGACTGGGACTGGGACTGGGACTAGGACTCAGACTTGGACTCGGACTCGGACTCGGACTTGGACTCGGACTCAGACTCGGACTGGGACTCTGACTAGGACTCGGACTGGGACTCGGACTTGGACTCGGATGGGGACTCGGACAAGGACTCGGACTGTGACTTAGACAGGGACTCGGTTTGTGACACGGACTGGGACTCGGAGTGGCATTGGCACTGGCACTGGCACAGGCACTGGCACTGGCACCAGCACTGGCACTGGCACTGGCATAGGGCGTAACGAAGGCACAACTAGGACATAATGAGGGCGCAAGTAGGGCGCAAGTATGGCGCAAGTAGGACGCAAATATGGCGCAATTATGGCGCACGTAGGGCGTAACTATGACGCAACTAGGGCGTAAGTAGGATGTAAGTATGATGCAAGTAGGGCGTAACTAGGGCGCAAATAGGGTGCAACTAGGGCGTGAGTATGGCACAACGAGGGTGCAACTAGGGGCACAACAAGGATGCAACTAGGGTGCAAGTAGAGCGTAGCTACTGCCCAATTGAGGCACAACTCAGACGTACCTAGGGTACAAGTCCGGTGCAACTAGGGTGCAAGTAGGGTGCAACTAGGGCCCAAGTAGGGCGCAAGTAGCACACAAGTAGGGCGGAAGTAGGGTGTAACTAGAGTGCAACTAGGGTGCAACTAGGATGTAGCTAGTGCCCAATTGAGGCACAACTAGGGCGCAAGTAGGGCGCAAGTATGGCGCAAATAGGGTGCAAGTAGGGCGCAACTATGGCGCAAGTAGGACGCAAATAGGATGCAACTAGCGCGCAATTAGGACGCAAATAGAGCGCAAGAAGGACGCAAGTAGGGTGCAAGTAGGACGCAAGTAGAGCGCATGTAGGGTGCAAGTCTATGTTGCTCTCGACTCTCGACCCTGCGTGCTAGGTCGAGGGTCGGCGTATCGACCTTGACCTGGTGTCGAGGTCGGTCAACGCATCCCCCCTCGCCAAAACTTAGCAAATTTTCCTGTCGCGCTTTCTTCTGCAGCGAACTTCGAAACCCATTTTTTTGCTGTTCCTGATGCCCTACAAACTGCAAACAGTTCGCCGGCAAACCTGGTCTGTCATTCCCTCCCTTTTTTCTTTTCTTTTGTCAACCGCTAAATGGTGGACGCTTGACGGTAGAGGATGGATGGAAGAGGATGGACGGTAGATGATGGACGATAGAGGCTGGACTGTTGACCTTGGACAGTAAACGCGCTAGACGCTGGACAATAGACGCGCTAGACGCTGGACAGTAGACACGCTAGACGCTAGGCAGCAGTCGCGCTAGACGCTGTACAGCGGACACGACGATGGTGGACAGTAGATGCGGTGATGGTGGACAAAAAACGGTGGACAAAAGATGCTGAACACAAGCGGCAATATTGTATCTGTCACATGTGGCGACAGGGAGCCTGTCGTGACTTATCTTTTTTTTCGGGGTTGGGGACTGGCACCAAAGCAAGATAAGCTATGGACTTGGGAAAAGTGCCCAGACCAACAGATTAAAGATTGTGATGCTGTAAGTTACCTGAGGAGTGAATGGAAACAAAATCTGTGGGTGGATTTGAATTAGGAACATGAAACGTGACATGAATGCCAAGTTTCGGGTCAACTAGGGCGCAACTAGGGCGCAAGTAGGGCACACGTAGGACACAACTAGGGCACAACTAGGGTACAAAAAGGGCGTAGCTAGTGCCCAACTAAGGCGCAACTAGGGCGCAAGTTGGTTTCTCTGACCTGGTTTTGGTTTATATGACCCGGCTTTGGTTTTGTGACCCGGCTTTGGTTTCTGTGACCCAGCTTTGGTTTATGTGACCCGGTTTTGGTTTCTGTGACCCGGCTTTGGTTTCTGTGGCCCCACTTTGGTTTCTGTGACCTGGCTTTGGTTTCTGTGACCCGGCTTTGGTTCTGTGACATGGCTTTGGTTGCTGTGACCCGGCTTTGGTTTTTGTGATCCGGCTTTGGATTCTGTGACCCGCCTTTGGTTTCTGTGACCCGGCATTGGTTTCTATGACCGGGCTTTGGTTTCTGTGCTCTGGCTTTGGTTCGTTGACCCGGCTTTGGTTTATGTGACCCAGCTTTGGTTTCTGTGACCCGGCTTTGGTTTCTATGACCCGGCTTTGGTTTCGGTGACCTGGCTTTGGTTTGAGTGACCCGGCTTTGGTTTCTGTGCTCTGGCTTTGGTTCGTTGACCCGGCTTTGGTTTATGTGACCCAGCTTTGGTTTCTGTGACCCGGCTTTGGTTTCTATGACCCGGCTTTGGTTTCGGTGACCTGGCTTTGGTTTGAGTGACCCGGCTTTGCTTTCTGTGACCCGGCTTTGTTTTCTGTGACTCGGGTTTTGTTACTGTGAACCGGCTCTGGTTTCTGTGACCCGGCTTTGGTTGCTGTGACCCGGCTTTGGTTTCTGTGACCTGGCTTTGGTTTTAATGACCCGGCTTTGGTTTCTGTGACCCGGCTTTAGTTTTTGTGACCCGGCTTTGATTTCTGTGACACGGCTGTGGTTTTTGTGACCCGGCTTTAGTTTATGTGACCCGGCTTTGGTTACTGTGACCCAGCTTTGGTAACTGTGATCCGGCTTCAGTTTCTGTGACCCGGCTTTGGTTTCTGTGACCCGGCTTTGGTTTTTGTGGCCAGACTTTGGTTTCTGTAACCCGTCTTTGGTTTCTGGGACCTGGCTTTGGTTTTTGTGACTTGGCTTTGGCTTATGTGACCCGGTTTTGGTTTCTGTGACCCGGCTTTGGTTTCAATGACCCGGCTTTGGTTTGAGTGACCCGGCTTTGGTTTCTGTGACCCGGCTTTGGTGTCTGTGACCCGGCTTTGGTTTCTGTGACCCGGCTTTGGTTATTGTGACCTGGCTTTGGTGTATGTGACCCGGCTTTGGTTATTGTGACCCGGCTTTGGTTTCTGTGACCCCGTTTTGGTTTCTGTGACCTGGCTTTGGTTTATGTGACCCGGCTTTGGTTCTGCGACCTGCACCCACGCCGCTTCCTCTGCACCGCACGAGGCTTGCCCCTGCGCCCACTTCATCATCGCTGCGCAAGCATCTTCTTCAGTCCCTCCTCTGGATAGCAGAAGTTTCCCCACTGAGCCGCCTGCCTTGCGGTGGCCTGCACCCAAGCTGCACGTGGTTCCATCCCTGCACATTCCAAGTATCCTTCCCCTCCACTCTTCCCCTCGAAGGAGCAGACAACCTCACTGCTTCTTAACACCCTTCCTCCTACGCTCGTGGATACCACACCCACTTCTTCTCCAGCACCTGCATCCGTGGTAGAAGGCAGCCAACAAAGGCAAAGTCAACACGCCACTGGACCCGGACACCACCCGTCTCCATGCTGGATTAAGCTAACCGGTGGGATAAGCCGATGTATCCATGGACCTGACTACCTGGGTCCCGGTGCTTCTCTACACTTCCCCTGGACTCACTGAGTTTGCTGTGGCAGAGCACTCTTTTAGCGCGGTGGCCTGGCTGCGCCCTCCATTCCTTCATCCCCAGCATCCTGCACCACCAGCATCCTCCTCACCACTCTAAGGGATCATACCAAGGAGAATGAGCTCTCGGCGGTATCCCCTTAGACCAGCATCACCATCAAGGCCATCTCACCAAACGGCCTTGATGAATCAAGGGTTCCTCTCGGCACTCCCTGCACACCATGAATAACAACACAGTCACAGCTCTACTTCGTGTTCAACCCTCGGCGAAGCCAATCTACCACATTGACTGTTCAACACCTAGTCGAGCACTAACTGATATTGTTGCTCACCTTCCAGAGTGACTACGGGACTCCCCCCAACTGCATAGGAGAATAGATGGTTCCACAAACTACCATCAATGGAGAGTTGAACTGCTACTCACCCTGGGAAGAATCCAATTTCCCCAGTTCAATCTCTGACAAGTGCTCCTTGGTCTCCTAAACTCAATATCCCTTCTTGGTGCCGACTGGGTTGAAGCCCTTCTGAAGAAGGCGCTCATCCTCACCACGTATCACTCTCTTCAATCACTCATCGGGTAACGAAACAAAGACTTATCCGAGGCCTGGTGATCCCTGTATCTAACATGTATCCCACGTCTTCTCCAGTGCTGACTTCAGGGGGGCTGTCGGAATATTGAAGTCAACACTGACATACTCCCTCGGATAATCCAAGCTCTTAATAAGGTTCATGTTCTGGTCCCGCACCGGACGAGCACAAACCACCTCGCCAACAGATTGTCGGTCACGATCAAGGACCCTGAAGCGAGCCGCCCCTAATAAATGTGACCACGTCGTAACCGCGTCCGGCTAGCAGAAAAGAAGCCGTTGCCTAGTCTCTGTCCTGTTCTGTGATATATTACCGAGGATGTTCATTCCCTCTATAACCAGAACAGTTTCTTTTCATCCTGTTCCCTTTGGTTCCGCGGCTTCGCCACAGTGCTCTGGCTCTGCTCGCCTCTCGCTTCCATTGCTTTCATCCATCACTGTTTTCTCATGACTCTTCGCTTTGCCACTCTCAACCCTTCGCTTCCGTCACCTCCCTTGTTTTGCTCTCACGATCTCTCCTCTGCAACGGTTACGACCGTTGGTTTGAAATTTGCCTTCGATGGTGGGTTAGTGGGTTCAAATCCTACATATCCCTGAGGCAGAGCCCTCCGGGAACCTACCCGGGTTCGACCTCTGTTGTCGTATGGGACGCGGCGGTGCCATAAGTCCCCTCCGAAAGGAGCCGATGGGGTTACCACCATACAAGGTCGATTTTGACCAAAAAAAAACAAATGATCTCTCCTCTCCACTTTGTCTATCTTGGAGCTCCAGTGCCTCCTATCCTCTCGTGGCCCTGCGACTAACTCCGTGGGTCCGCATGCGTTGCTCTGCTCTACATCACTCTTGTCTGCTCCATTGCTTCTGCTCGCCTTTGCTCCTGGCTTCCTTACTCACTGCATTGTTCTGTCAAGAGCGTCACATTTTGGCACTTGAGTGTCACACTTTGGCACTAGAGTTCCAAACTCTGGTACTAGAGCGTCATACTTTGGCACTAGAGCTTCACACTTTGGCACCAGAGTGTTACAATTTGGCACTATAGCTTGACACCTTGGCACTAAAGCGTCACACTTTGGAACTAGAGCATCACACTTTGGCACTACTGTCGGAATATTGAAGCCAACACTGGCCTTCTCCCTCGAATAATCCGAGTTCTTAATGAGAGGTTCATGTTCGGCACCAAGCCAACACGAACCACCTCGCCAACGGATTGTCGGTCACGGTCAGTGACCTAAAAGACGAGGCGCCCGTAATAAATGCGACTATGTCGCAATCGCGTCCGGCTAGCGAAGAAGAAGCCGTCACGATATCTTTGTCCTGTTCTGAGATGTATTGCCGAGGATGTTCATTCCCTCGAGTTAACCAGAACAGTTCTACCCATCATGTTCCCCCTTGGTTCCGCGGCTTCGCTGCCGTGTCTTCGCTCTGCTCGTCCCTCGTATTTCCTGCCTTTGCCAACTCTCAACGCTTCGCTCCGGTACTCTCGCTCCTTCGCTCAGCTCTCACACTCCTCTAGCCATCACTCCCCTTTCCAGCTTTCTCTCATATCAACCCGTCTACAGCCGCTACCTTGCGTCTTAGCCTCTGTCAGCTCCCACGACTAACTCCTCGGACCGCTCTTACTTACGTCACTCTGCTGACGTACCCTGCATGTTTCGATGCTTTTGCTTGCTTCTTCTGCCGCTGTTCTTGTGTCTGCATTATTCTGACATGGTATCACAGCTTCACGCAACATCACCTGGAGTCCCGTGACCACGTCATTGCTCTGTCGACATCCTTTCTTTGCTCTTTTGACTCATATTCTCCTCGTGCCGCTACCGCCATCTCGCGCCTCGCCGCTTCATTCACAGCTGACATCAGGAGCTCAGCCTGACGAGTTCTCCACGCTAAAGAAACGCCTTGTCAACCTAAGAAAGCCGTGCGCCCATTTCCGCGCCCGTGGCTAACAACCGGTGACGAGTCGCCCACATCAGCCGCAAGCAACTCTCGAGACGCCGCCTGCCGTCAACTACCAAGAAGCTTCCTGCTGTCTGCCATCCGCTGCCCCTCATCAAAACTGCTCCGCCGGCATCTCCTTGCGATCATTCTGCCTCATCAGCGTCATCTGCCCGTTCCTCGCTGTCATCCTCCGTCCGCCTGCGCCCATCATCCCGAGCCGCCTTCTCGCGTCGCTTCCTCGCCTCGTCAGCAGCTGCAGCCAAAACTACCGTCGTCAAGATATCGGACACCACCAGTCTTCTTGCTCCCATTTCCAAGCCAACTGGGGAACAAGCCGTCACTCTCCTGACATCAGTGGTCTAGCATCCCTGCCCGCTGCCTGAGTCCCTCTACTGTAACCAACTTCTTCCAGCTAGCAAGATATCGGACACCTCTCGTCTTCCTGCTCTCAATTCCAAGCCAACTGGGGAACAAGCCGTCACTCTCCTGAACGCAAGAAGAAGTGATTGTGTCGCTCTACCTACCACATCGCACTTCATCTCGGCTCTCTTCGCTCGCATTGCTCGTTGTCTCCCATCTTCTCCATCATCATCAGCCTTCGTCTTCGTCTTCAGCCGCCTCCATCATTCCTCTTTCTCCTCGCTCTAGATTCCTCTGCTTCATCAGTCGCCTTCTCCTACCTCACCTACATCTCTCCGTCTTCAGCATCATCCGCGTCGCCTTCGCATCGCCTCCTCTTCATCATCATCATTCTCCGCGCCGTCCTCCCATCCATCATCTGCATCAGCATCGCTTTATCCCGCACGTGGTTTTGCCCCTGCGCCCACTCATCAATTAATTGCTTCCTCCGCTTCCGCAAATCACTTTCAGCTCGGTACAAGGATCCGCTTGGTTGCATCGCCTTTTTTCCGCGACGATCTCCGCCCACGCCAAAAACTTTGCAGCGCACGAGATTCCGCCCCTCCGCCCACTCATCAATCAATCGCTTTCTCCGCTTCCGCAAATCGCTCTCAGCTCGGCACAAGGATCTGCCCGGTCGCATCACCTTTTCCGCGACGACCGGCGCCCACACCGTAACTTTGCAGCGCACAAGGTTTTGCCCCTGTACCCACTCATCCATCAATTGCTTCCTTCGCTTCCGTAAATCACTCTCGGCTCGGCACAAGGATCCGCCCGGTCGCATCGCCTTTTCCGCGACAACCTGCTCCCACGCCGTAACTTTGCAGCGCACACGGCTCGCCCCCGCGCCCACTTATCAATCAATCGCCTCCTCCGCTTTGCATCGCTCTCAGCATGGTACAAGGATCCGCCCAGTCTCATTGCCTGTTTCACAACGAGCTACGGCTACGCCGAAAACATCTTCAGCGCACACGGTTTGCACCTGCACCTACTCCATCATCCAGCATTCCTCCCCCATCATCCGCTTCTGCTCGCAAAGAAAGAAGAAGCAGTTCCAAGAAGTCACACCAGAGGAACCGGATACCACCTGTCTCCCTGCTCAATCTAGCTAACCGTTGGAACAAGCCGATGTATCTGTGAGACTGACTACTTCTCGGACAAGCATCTCCTTGCACTGTCCTGGAACTCACAAAAACTGGTGTGGAAGAGCACTCTTTGAGTAAGGCGTCGTGGCAGTGCCGTCCATCTCCTGCACTCGCCATTCACACCTCCATCCCCAAGGGACCGCACCAAGGAGAATGAGCTCTCGGCGGTATCCTCTTGGAACAACATCCACATCAAGGTCAACTCAACAACTGACCCTGATGGGGCAACGGTTCCTTTCGGCATTCCCTGCACTTGAACAAGTCATGAGCAACAATACACTCAATGCTCTTCTCCGTGTCCAGCCCTCAGTGAAGTCTATCCACTTCATTGACTGCTCAACACATAACAGCGCACTGATTGACATTATCACTCATCTTCCAGGGTGCCTACATGACTGCCCCAACTGCACAAGAAAAGAGATGGCTCAACAAATTACCATCAATGGAGAGTTGAACTCCTTAATCTGGAACGGCTCCAGTTTTCCAAGTTCAACCTCCGACAGGTACTGCGTGGTCTCCTGGACTCAACATCCCTTCTTGGTATAGACTGGGTTGAAGCACTCCTGAAAGAGGCGCTCATCCTCACCACTCACCACTCTCTTAATCCACTTATCGGACAACCTCGTGAAGGATTATCCGAGATCTGGCTAGCCCTATATCTGACCTGCACATCACCTTCTCTACAGTGTTGACTTCAAAGGGGGCTGTCGGAGTATTGAAGCCAATACTGGCCTTCTCCCTTGGATAATCCGAGTTCTCAATAAAAGGTTGATGTTGGACACCAAGTCAACACGAACCACCTCGCCAACGGATTGTCGGTCATGGTCAGTGACCTAAAAGATGAGGCGCCCCTAATAAACGCGACTATGTCACAATCGCGTCCGGCTAGTGAAGAAGAAGCCGTTATGATATCTTTGTCCTGTTCTGCGATGTATTACCGAGGATGTTCATTCCCTTGAGTTAACCAGAACAGTTCTACCCATCCTGTTCCCCCTTGGTTCCGCAGCCTCGCCGCCGTGTCTTTGCTCTGCTTGTCCCTTGCATTTCCTGCCTTTGCCAGCTCTCAATGCTTCGCTCCGTCACTCTCGCTCCTTCGCTCAGCTCTTACACTCCTCCAGCCATCACTCCCCTTGCCAGCTCTCTCTCTCTCTCTCTCATCAACCCATCTAGCACCGCTACCTTGCGCCTTAGCCTCTGTGAGCTCCCACGACTAACTCCTCAGACCGCTCTCACTTACGTCACTCTGCTAACGTACGCTGTATGTTTCGATGCTTCTGCTTGCTGCTTCTACCGCTGTTCTCGTGTCTGCATTCTTCTGACAACTACAGCGTCACACATTGGCACTAGAGCATCACACGTTGGCACTAGAGTTTTGAACTTGGCACTAGAGCTTCACACTTTGGCACTAGAGCGTCACACATTGACACAAGAGCTTCACACTTTGGCACTAGAGCTTCACACTTTGGCACTAGAGCGTCACACTTTGGCATTAGAGCATCACACTTTGGCACTAGAGCATCACACTTGGGCACTAAACCGTCACCCTTTGGCACAAGAGCGTCACAGTTTGGGACTAGAGCGTCACACTTTGGCACTAGAGCGTCAGACTCTGGCACTAGAGCGTCACACTTTGGCACTAGAGCGTCACACATTGGCAATAGAGCGTCACATTTTGGCACTGCACTTCACGTTCTGGCACTAGAGCATCACACTGTGGCAGTAGACCTTCACACTTTGGTACTAGCGCGTCACACTTTGGCACTTGAGCGTCACACTTTGGCACTAGAGCCTCACACTTTGGCACTAGAGTTTCGAACTTTGGTACTAGATCGTCACACTTTGGCACTATAGCGTCACACTCTTGCAACAAAGTGTCGCACTTTGGAACTAGAGCTTCACACGTTGGCACTAGAGCGTCATACTTTGGTAGTAGAGCGTCAAACTTTGGCACTATAGCGTCACACTTTAGCACTAGAGATTCGCACTTTGGCACAAGAGCGTCACACTTTGGCACTATAAAGTACCAATTTGGCACTATAGCGTCACACTTTGGCACTAGAGCTTCGCACTTTGGCACAAGAGCGTCACACTTTGGCACTATAGCGTCACACTTTAGCACTAGAGATTCGCACTTTGGCACAAGAGCGTCACACTTTGGCACTATAAAGTACCAATTTGGCACTATAGCGTCACACTTTGGCACTAGGGCTTCAAACTTTGGCACGAGAGTGTCAGACTTTGGCAGTACAGCGTCACACATTGGAACCAGAGCGTCACACTCTGGCACTAGAGCATTACACTTTGGCACTAGAGTTTTAAACTTTGGCACTACAGCCTCACACTTCGGCACTAGAGCATCACATTTTTGCACTAGAGCGTCACACTTTGGCACTAGAGCATCACTCTTTGACACTAGATCGTCACACGTTGGTATTAGAGCGTCACAATTTGGCACTAGAGCGTCACACTTTGGCACTATTGCTTCACACTTTGGCACTAGAGTGTCAGACTGTGGCACTAGACCTTCACACTTTGGCACTGGAGCGTCAGACTTGGGTACTAGAGCTTCACACTTTGGCACTAGAGCCTCACACTTTGGCACAGGAGACTTACACCTTGGCAATATAGCATCTCACTTTGGCACTAGAGCGTCACACTCTGGCACTATAACATCACACTTTGGCACTACAACATCACACTTTGGCACCAGATCATCACACTTTGGAACAAGAGCTCCAAACGTTGGCACAAGAGCGTCACACTTTTGCACTAGAGCTTCACACTTTGGCAGTCGAGCGTCACACTTTTGCAGTAGACCATCACACTTTGGCACTAGAGCATCGCACTTTGGCACTAGCGCTTCACAACTTGGCACTAGAGCGTCACACATTGGCACTTGAGTTCCACACTTTAGCACTAGAGCGGCACACTTTGTGTTGAAATGATGCTCCTCACCATGGCAGGAGTGACTCCAAAAAGGAACACCAAAAAGACAAGCCTTAGTGGCTTAGTGGTTAATGGTGTCCACCTCTAGAGGCAGGGGCCCGGGTTCAAGTCCCACAAGATGAAATTCTGCCCTGCCTCAAGGGAGGTGGAAAATATATGCCAGGAAGCTAGCTCAACCTCTAGAGTTCCTCTTTAAGTTTCTAGAAGGCCAGGTGAGGGTCCAGGAAGGTGGCACACCTTCTAGAAGGGGTGACTTGTCCTACAAGGCATCTAGAGGTGTCTTGGTCTTCTGGACACCTTCCCTCCTACTAGAAGCAAGCTGAGGAATCTAGGAAGGGGCAGAAGCTTCTAGAGGAGGGAAGGGATGCCTTCCTAGGTGGGAAAAGGACAGCCTACCAAGGAGCACTCTAGAAGCCATAGAATCTGCTAGGAAGCTCCAAATCTGGCATGCTTTGGTGTTCTGGAAAGCTTAGATCAGTGGCTATAAAATGCCACTGCTTGTGAGCCTTGATCAAGTGTTAATTCCCATCCAATTGAGGCCAAAACTATTGCCTCACTCTCTGACCAGATTTTGCCATCCTTGAACCAGTTGCCTCCACAGTTTCAGTCTCT
>SZWC01000286.1:264090-288459 GCA_023375785.1 Penium margaritaceum | reverse complement strand
TGTTGGAATGATGCTCCTCACCATGGCAGGAGTGACTCCAAAAAGGAACACCAAAAAGACAAGCCTTAGTGGCTTAGTGGTTAATGGTGTCCACCTCTAGAGGCAGGGGCCCGGGTTCAAGTCCCACAAGATGAAATTCTGCCCTGCCTCAAGGGAGGTGGAAAATAGATGCCAGGAAGCTAGCTCAACCTCTAGAGTTCCTCTTTAAGTTTCTAGAAGGCCAGGTGAGGGTCCAGGAAGGTGGCACACCTTCTAGAAGGGGTGACTTGTCCTACAAGGCATCTAGAGGTGTCTTGGTCTTCTGGACACCTTCCCTCCTACTAGAAGCAAGCTGAGGAATCTAGGAAGGGGCAGAAGCTTCTAGAGGAGGGAAGGGATGCCTTCCTAGGTGGGAAAAGGACAGCCTACCAAGG
Source organism: Penium margaritaceum (assembly GCA_023375785.1). Lineage (NCBI taxonomy): Eukaryota > Viridiplantae > Streptophyta > Zygnematophyceae > Desmidiales > Peniaceae > Penium > Penium margaritaceum. The sequence goes on along the minus strand of SZWC01000286.1, from coordinate 288,046 downwards.
AGCACTCTAGAAGCCATAGAATCTGCTAGGAAGCTCCAAATCTGGCATGCTTTGGTGTTCTGGAAAGCTTAGATCAGTGGCTATAAAATGCCACTGCTTGTGAGCCTTGATCAAGTGTTAATTCCCATCCAATTGAGGCCAAAACTATTGCCTCACTCTCTGACCAGATTTTGCCATCCTTGAACCAGTTGCCTCCATAGTTTCAGTCTCTCCAAAAACAGTTGGTGGTGTGAAACAGCCACTGCTAGGGACCCTTCAGGGTGCACACTCACCCTCAGGCCAACACTTTGACACTAGAGCGTCACACTTTGGCACTAGAGCGTCACACTTGCACTAGAGCGCCCCCTTTTGGCACTAGAGCGTCACACTTTAGCACTAGAGGGTCACACTTTGGCACTCGAGCAGTACACTTTGGCACTAGATCTTCCCACTTTGAAACTAGAGCGCCCCACTTTGGTACTAGAGCGTCACACTTTGGAACTAGAACGTCATACTCTGGCACTGAAGCGTCACACTTTGGCACTATAGCGTCACACTTTTGCACTAGAGTTTCAAACTTTGGCACTAGAGTGTCACAATTTTGTACTAGAGGGTCACAATTTGGTAATATAGTGTCAAACTTTGAAACTAGAGCGTCACACTTTGGCACTAGAGGGTCAAATTATGGTACTAGAGCGTCAAACGTTGGCGCTAGAGCGTCACACTTTGGCACTAGCGCTTCACACTTTGGCACTGGAGCTTCACGCTTTGTCACTAGAGCGTCACAGTTTGGCACGGGAAAGTCACACTTTGGCACTAGAGCGTCACACATTGGCACTAGAGCATCACCCTTGGAAACTAGAGTTTTCAACTTTGACACCAGAGCGTCACTGTTTGGCACTAGAGCATCACACATTGCAACTAGAGCGTCCCACTCTGGCACTAGATCGTCACATTTTGGCACTAAAGCATCACATTTTTTAACTGGACCTTCGCACTTTGGCACTAGAACGTCACACTTTGGCACTAGAGCGTCCCACTTTGGCATTATAGCTCCAAACGTTTGCATTAGAGCATCACACGTTGGCACTAGAGCATCACACTTTGGCACTAGAGCGTCACAGGTTTGGCACTAGAACATCACACTTTTGCACTAGACCTTCACACTTTGGCACTGGAACGTCACACTTTGGCACTAGAGCGTCACACTTTGACACTTGAGCGTCAAACCTTGGCACTAGAGCTTCACACTTTGGCACTTGAGCGTCATACTTTGGCAATAGAGCTTCACACTTTGGCACCAGAGCGTTACACTTTGGCACTAGAGCTTCACACTTTGGCAATAGAGTGTCGCACTTTCCAACTAGAGCATCATATTTTGGCAATAGAGCGTCACACTTTGGTACTAAAGCGTCACACTTTGGTACTAGAGCATCACACTTTGGCACTAGAGATTCACACTTTGGCACTAGAGCGTCACACTTTGACACTACAGTGTCACATTTTGGCACTAGAGCGTCACACTTTGGCAGTAGAGCTTCAAACTTTGGCACTAGAGCGTCAGACTTTGGCACTTTATTGTCACATATTGGGACTATAGAGGCACACTTTGGCATTAGAGCATCACACTTTGGCACTAGAGCTTTCTACTTTGGTCCTAGAGCGTCACACTTTGGCACTACATCGTCACACGTTGGCACTAGAGCATCAAACGTTGGCACTAGAGCTCGAAACGTTGCCATTAGAGCGTCACACTTTGGCACTAGAGCATCACACTTTGGCACTAGAGCGTCACACGTTTGGCACTAGAGCATCACACTTTGGCACAAGACCTTCCCACTTTGGTACTAGAACGTCACACTTTGGCACTAGATTGTCACACTTTGTCACTAGAGCGTCACACTTTGGCGCTAGAGATTCATCTTTTGGTACTAGAGCATCGTGCTTTAGCACTAGAGAATCCCACTTTGACACTAGAGCGTCACACTTTGGCACTAGAGTGTCATATTTTGGCAATTCAGTATCACGCCTTGACACTAGAGCTTCAAACGTTGGTACTAGAGCATCATACTTTGGCACTATAGCTTCACACTTTGGTACCAGAGCGTCACACATTGGCACTAGAGCATCACACTTTGGGACTAGAGCGTCACACTTTGGTACTAGAGCGTCATACTTTGGCACTAGAGCGTCACACTTTGGCACTATAGCGTCACAAATTGGCAATAGAGCGTCATACTTTGGCATTGGCGCTTCACACTCTGGCACTAGAGCGTCACACTGTGGCACTAAACCTTCACAGTTTGGTACTAGAGCGTCACACTTTGGCACTTGAGTGTCACACTTTGGCACTAGAGCCTCACACTTTGGCACTAGAGTTTCGAACTTTGGCACTAGAGCGTCACACTTTGGCACTGGAGCGTCACACTCTTGCAAAAGAGTGTGGCGCTTTGGAACTAGAGCGTCACACTTTGGCACTAGAGCGTCACACTTTGGTAGTAGAGCGTTACACTTTGGCACTAGAGCGTCATTCTTTAGCACCAGACATTCACACATTTTCACAAGAGCGTCACATTTTGGCACTAGAGTGTAACAATTTGGCACTAGAGCGTCACACTTTGGCACTAGAGCTTCAAACGTTGGCACTAGAGTGTCAGACTTTGGCACTACATCGTCACGCTTTAGAACTAGAGAGTCACACTCAGGTACAAGAACATCACATGTTGGCACTAGAGTTTCAAACTTTGGCACTAGAGCCTCACACTTTGGCACTAGAGCATCACATTTTGGCACTAGAGCGTCACACTTTGGCACTAGAGGGTCACACTTTGGCGCTAGATCGTCACACTTTGGCATTAGAGCATCGTAATTTGGCACTAGAGCGTCACACTTTGGCACTATCGTTTCACACTTTGGCACTAGAGCGTCAGACAGTGGCACTAGACCTTCACACTTTGGCACTGGAGCGTCACACTTGGGTACTAGAGCTTCACACTTTGGCACTAGAGCGTCACACTTTGGCAAAGGAGAGTTACACCTTGGCAATAGAGCGTCTCACTTTGGCACTAGAGCGTCACACTTTGGCACTGGAGCATCACACTTTGGCACTAGAGCTCCAAACTTTGGCACTATAGCATCACACTTTGGCACAAGAACATCACACTTTGGCACTAGAGCATCACACTTTGGAACTTGAGCTCCAAACGTTGGCACAAGAGCGTCACACTTTTGCACTAGAGCTTCACACGTTGGCAGTCGAGCGTCACACTTTTGCAGTAGGCCATCACACTTTGGCACTAGAGCATCACACTTTGGCACTAGAGCTCCACACTTTGGCACTATAGCATCACACTTTGGCACAAGAACATCACACTTTGGCACTAGAGCATCACACTTTGGAACTTGAGCTCCAAACGTTGGCACAAGAGCGTCACACTTTTGCACTAGAGCTTCACACGTTGGCAGTCGAGCGTCACACTTTTGCAGTAGGCCATCACACTTTGGCACTAGAGCATCGCACTTTGGCACTATCGCTTCACACCTTGGCACTAGAGCGTCACACATTGGCACTTGAGTTCCACAGTTTGGCACTAGAGCGTCACACTTTGGCACTAGAGCGTCACACTTCGGCACTACAGCATCACACTTGCACTAGAGCGCCCCTCTTTGGCACTAGAGCGTCATACTTTATCACTAGAGGGTCACACTTTGGCACTTGAACAGCACACTTTGGCACTAGATCTTCACACTTTGAAACTAAAGCGCCCAACTTTAGTACTAGAGCGTCACACATTGGAACTAGAACGTCATACTCTGGCACTCGAGCGTCACACGTTGGCACTATAGCATCACACGTTTGCACTAGAGTTTCAAACTTTGGCACTAGAGTGTCACACTTTGGTACTAGAGGGTCACACTTTTGTAATAGAGTGTCACACTTTGAAACTAGAGCGTCACACTTTGCCACTAGAGGGTCAAATTATGGTACTATAGCGTCAAACGTTGGCACTGGATTGTCACACTGTGGCATTAGCGCTTCACACTTTGGCACTGGAGCTTCACGCTTTGTCACTAGAGCGTCACACTTTGGCACGGGAGGGTCACACTTTGGGACTAGAGCATCACACTTTGGCACTAGAGCATCACCCTTGGGCACTAGAGTGTTCAACGTTGTCACCAGAGCGTCACTGTTTGGCAATAGAGCATCACACTTTGCAACTAGAGCGTCCCACTCTGGCACTGGAGCGTCACACTTTGGCACTAGAGCATCACACGTTTGCACTAGACTTTCGCACTTTGGCACTAGAACGTCACACGTTGGCACTAGAGCATCACAATTTGGCATTATAGCTCCAAACGTTTGCCTTTGAGCGTCACACATTGGCAATAGAGCGTCACACTTTGGCACTAGAGCGTCACATGTTTGGCACTATAGCATCACACTTTTGCACTAGACCTTCACACTTTGGCACTGGAACGTCATACTTTGGCACTAGAGCGTCACACTTTGACACTTGAGCGTCAAACTTTGGCACTAGAGCTTCACACTTTGGCACTTGAGCGTTATACTTTGGCAATAGAGCTTCACACTTTGGTACGAGAGCGTTACACTTTGGCACTAGAGCTTCACACTTTGTCAATAGAGTGTTGCACTTTCGAAATAGAGCATCACATTTTGGCAATAGAGCGTCACACTTTGGTACTAGAGCGTCACACTTTGGTACTAGAGCATCACACTTTGGCACTAGAGATTCACACTTTGGCACTAGAGCGTCACACTTTGGCACTAGAGTATCACATTTTGGCACTAGAGCGTCACACTTTGGCAGTAGAGCTTCAAACTTTGGCACTAGAGCGTCAGAATTTGGCACTATACTGTCACACATTGGGACTATAGCGGCACACTTTGGCACTAAAGCATCACACTTTGGCACTAGAGCTTTATACTTTGGTCCTAGAGCGTCACACTTTGGCACTACATTGTTACACTTTGGCACTAGAGAATCAAACGTTGGCACTAGAGCTCCAAACGTTGCCATTAGAGCGTCACACTTTGGCACTAGAGCATCACACTTTGGCACAAGACCTTCCCACTTTGGTACTAGAACATCACACTTTGGCACTAGATTGTCACACTTTGTCACTAAATCGTCACACTTTGGCGCTAGAGATTCATGTTTTGGTACTAGAGCACCGTACTTTAGCACTACAGAGTCCCACTTTGACACTAGAGCGTCACACTTTGGCACTAGAGCGTCACATTTTGGCAATTGATCATCACGCCTTGACACTAGAGCTTCAAACGTTGGTACTAGAGCATCATACTTTGGCACTATAGCTTCACACTTTGGTACCAGAGCGTCACACATTGGCAGTAGAGCATCACACTTTGGGACTAGAGCGTCTCACTTTGGCACTAGATCGTCATACTTTGGCACTAGAGCGTCACACTTTGGCGCTATAGCGTCACAAATTGGCAATAGAGCGTCATACTTTGGCACTGGCGCTTCACACTCTGGCACTAGAGCGTCACACTGTGGCACTAGACCTTCACAGTTTGGTACTAGAGCGTCACACTTTGGCACTTGAGTGTCCCACTTTGGCACTAGAGCCTCACACTTTGGCACTAGAGTTTCGAACTTTGGCACTAGAGCGTCACACTTTGGTACTGGAGCGTCACACTCTTGCAAAAGATTGTGGCACTTTGGAACTAGAGCGTCACACTTTGGCACTAGAGCGTCACACTTTGGTAGTAGAGCGTTACACTTTGGCACTAGAGCGTCATTCTTTGGCACCAGACATTCACACATTTTCACAAGAGCGTCACATTTTGGCACTAGAGTGTAACAATTTGGCACTAGAGCGTCACACTTTGGCACTAGAGCTTCAAATGTTGGCACTAGAGTGTCATACTTTTGCACTACATCGTCACGCTTTAGAACTAGAGTGTCACACTCAGGTACAAGAACATCACATGTTGGCACTAGAGTTTCAAACTTTGGCACTAGAGCCTCACACTTTGGCACTAGAGCATCACATTTTGGCACTACAGCGTCACACTTTGGCACTAGAGCGTCACACTTTGGCACTAGATTGTCACACTTTGGCATTAGAGCATCGTAATTTGGCACTAGAGCGTCACACTTTGGCACTATCGTTTCACACTTTGGCACTAGAGCGTCAGACAGTGGCACTAGACCTTCACACTTTGGCACTGGAGCGTCACACTTGGGTACTAGAGCTTCACACTTTGGCACTAGAGCGTCACACTTTGGCACAGGAGAGTTACACCTTGGCAATAGAGCATCTCACTTTGGCACTAGAGCGTCACACTTTGGCACTAGAGCATCACACTTTGGCACTAGAGCTCCAAACTTTGGCACTATAGCATCACACTTTGGCACAAGAACATCACACTTTGGCACTAGAGCATCACACTTTGGAACTTGAGCTCCAAACGTTGGCACAAGAGCGTCACACTTTGGCACTAGAGCTTCACACTTTGGCACTAGAGCGTCACACTTTTGCACTAGAGCTTCACACTTTGGCAGTCGAGCGTCACACTTTTGCAATAGACCGTCACACTTTGGCACTAGAGCATCGCACTTTGGCACTAGAGCTTCACACCTTGGCACTAGAGCGTCACACATTGGCACTTGAGCTCCACACCTTGGCACTAGAGCGTCACACTTTGGCACTAGAGCTCCACACTTTGGCACTATAGCATCACACTTTGGCACAAGAACATCACACTTTGGCACTAGAGCATCACACTTTGGAACTTGAGCTCCAAACGTTGGCACAAGAGCGTCACACTTTTGCACTAGAGCTTCACACTTTGGCAGTCGAGCGTCACACTTTTGCAATAGACCATCACACTTTGGCACTAGAGCATCGCACTTTGGCACTATCGCTTAACACCTTGGCACTAGAGCGTCACACATTGGCACTTGAGCTCCACACTTTGGCACTAGAGCGTCACACTTTGGCACTAGAGCGTCACACTTCGGCACTACAGCATCACACTTGCACTAGAGTGCCCCTCTTTGGCACTAGAGCGTCATACTTAAGCACTAGAGCATCACACTTTGGCACTAGAGCGTCACACGTTTGGCACTAGAGCATCACACTTTGGTACAAGACCTTCCCACTTTGGTACTAGAACGTCACACTTTGGCACTAGATTGTCACACTTTGTGACTAGAGCGTCACACTTTGGCGCTAGAGATTCATCTTTTGGTACTAGAGCATCGTGCTTTAGCACTAGAGAATCCCACCTTGACACTAGAGCGTCACACTTTGGCACTAGAGCGTCACATTTCGGCAATTGAGCACCACGCCTTGACACTAGAGCTTCAAACGGTGGTACTAGAGCATCATACTTTGGCACTATAGCTTCACACTTTGGTACCAGAGCGTCACACATTGGCACTAGAGCATCACACTTTGGGACTAGAGCGTCACACTTTGGCACTAGAGCGTCATTCTTTGGCACTAGAGCGTCACACTTTGGCACTATAGCGTCACAAATTGGCAATAGAGCGTCATACTTTGGCACTGGCGCTTCACACTCTGGCACTAGAGCGTCACACTGTGGCACTAGACCTTCACAGTTTGGTACTAGAGCGTCACACTTTGGCACTTGAGTGTCACACTTTGGCACAAGAGACTCACACTTTGGCACTAGAGTTTCGAACTTTGGCACTAGAGCGTCACACTTTGGCACTGGAGCGTTACACTCTTGCAAAAGAGTGTGGCACTTTGGAACTAGAGCGTCACACTTTGGCACTAGAGCGTCACACTTTGGTAGTAGAGCGTTACACTTTGGCACTAGAGCGTCATTCTTTGGCACCATACATTCACACATTTTCACAAGAGCGTCACATTTTGGCACTAGAGTGTAACAATTTGGCACTAGAGCGTCACACTTTGGCACTAGAGCTTCAAACATTGGCACTAGAGTGTCAGACTATGGCACTACAGCGTCACGCTTTAGAACTAGAGCGTCACACTCTTGTACAAGAACATCACATGTTGGCACTAGAGTTTCAAACTTTGGCACTAGAGCCTCACACTTTGGCACAAGAGCATCACATTTTGGCACTAGAGCGTCACACTTTGGCACTAGAGCGTCACACTTTGGCGCTAGATCGTCACACTTTGGCATTAGAGCATCGTAATTTGGCACTAGAGCATCACACTTTGGCACAATCATTTCACACTTTGGCACTAGAGCGTCAGACAGTGGCACTAGACCTTCACACTTTGGCACTGGAGCGTCACACTTGGGTACTAGAGCTTCACACTTTGGCATTAGAGCGTCACACTTTGGCACTGGAGTGTCACACTAGGGTACTAGAGCTTCACACTTTGGCAATAGAGCGTCACATTTTCATACTAGAGCGTCACACTTGGGCACTAGATGTCGAACATTGGCACTAGAGCGTCACACTTTGGCACTAGAGCGTCATACTTTGGCACTAGAGCGTCTCACTTTGGCACTAGAGCGTCACACTTTGGCACTAGAGCAACACCCTTTGGCACTAGAGCTCCAAACGTTGGCACTATAACGTCACACTTTGGCACTACAGCATCACACTTTGGCACTACAGCATCACACTTTGGCACTACAGCATCACACTTTGGCACTAGAGCGTCACACTTTGGAACTAGAGCTCCAAACGTTGGCACAGGAGCGTCACACATTGGAAGTAGAGATTCACACTTCTGCACTCGAGCGTCACACTCTTGCATTAGACCATCACCCTTTGGCACTAGAGCATCGCACTTTGGCACTAGAGCTTCACACCTTGGCACTAGAGCGTCACACATTGGTACTTGAGTTCCACACCTTGGCACTAGAGCGTCACACTTTGACACTAGAGCGTCACACTTTGGCACTAGAGCGTCACACTTGCACTAGAGCGCCCTACTTTGGCACCAGAGCATCACACTTTAGCACTAGAGGATCACACTTTGGTTCTTGAGCAGCACACTTTGGCACTAGATCTTCACACTTTGAAACTAGAGCGTCCCACTTTGGTACTAGAGCGTCACACATTGGAACTAGAACGTCACACTTTGGTACTCGAGCATCACACTTTGGCACTAGAGCGTCACACTTTAGCACTAGAGTTTCAAACCTTGGCACTAGAGTGTCACACTTTGGTACTAGAGGATCACACTTTGGCAATAGAGTGTCACACTTTGGAACTAGAGCGTCACACTTTGGCTGTAAAGGGTCAATTTCTGGTACTAGAGCGTCACACTTTGACACTAGAGAGTCACACATTGGCACTAGACCTTCACACTTTGGCACTAGAGCTTCACGCTTTGTCACTAGAGCATCACAATTTGGCACGGGAGAGTCACATTTTGGCACTAGAGCGTCACCCTTGGACACTAGAGTTTTGAACATTGGCACTACAGCGTCACACTTTGGCACTACATCATCACACTTTGGTACTAGAGCGTCAAACTTTGGCACTAGAGCTCCAAACGTTGGCATTAGAGCGTCACACTTTAGCACTAGCGCATCACACGTTGGCACTAGAGCGTCACACGTTTGGCACTAGAGCATCACACTTTGGCACTAGACCTTCACACTTTGGCACTAGAACGTCACACTTTGGCACTATATTGTCACACTTTGTCACTAGAGAGTCACACTTTGGCACTAGAGATTCATCTTTTGGTACTAGAGCATCGCACTTTAGCACTAGAGCGTCCCACTTTGACACTAGAGCGTCACACATTGGCACGAGAGCGTCACATTTTGGTACTTGAGCATCACACTTTGACACTAGAGCTTCAAGCTTTTGTACTAGAGCATGGTACTTTGACATTAGAGCTTCACACTTTGGCACCAGAGCGTTACACTTTGGCACTAGAGCTTCACACTTTGGCACTAGAGCGTCAAACTTTGGAACTAGAGCGTCACACTTTGGCACTACAGCGTCACACATTGGCACTAGAGCATCACACGTTGGCACTATAGTTTTGAGCTTTGGCACTAGAGTGTCACAATTTGGCACTAGATCCTCACACTTTGACACACGAGCTTCACACTTTGGCACTAGAGCTTTACACTTTGGCACTAGAGCGTCACACTTTGGCACTAGAGCATCACACTTTGGCAATAGAGCGTCACACTTGGGTACTAGAGCGTCACCCTCTGGCACAAGAGCATCACACTTTTGGGACTAGAGCGTCACAGTTTGGCACTAGAGCGTCACACTTTGGCACTAGAGCGTCACACTTTGGCACTAGAGCGTCACACATTGGCAATAGAGCGTCACACTTAGGCACTGGCGCTTCACACTCTGGAACTAGAGCGTCACACTGTGGCACTAGACCTTCACACTTTGGTACTAGAGCGTCACACTTTGGCACTTGAGTGTCACACTTTGGCACTAGAGCCTCACACTTTGGCACTAGAGTTTTGAAGTTTGGCACTGGAGCGTCACACTTTGGCACTAGAGCGTAACACTCTTGAAAAAGAGCGTGGCACTTTGGAACTAGAGCGTCACACTTTGGCACTAGAGCATCACACTTTGGTAGTAGATCATCACACTTTGGCACTAGAGCGTAAGACTTTGGCACTATACATTCACACTTTGGCACAAGAGCGTCACATTCTGGCACTAGAGTGTCACAATTTTGCACTAGAGCGTCTCACTTTGGCACTAGAGCATCAAGCTTTGGCACTAGAGTGTCAGACTTCGGCACTACAGCGTCATGCTTTAGAACTAGAGCGTCACACTCCGGCACTAGAACATCACACTTTGGCACTAGAGTTTCAAACTTTGGCACTAGAGCTTTACACTTCGGCACTACAGCATCGCATTTTGGCACTATAACGTCACACTTTGGCACTATAGCATCACACTTTGGCACTAGAGCGTCACACTTTGGCATTAGAGCGTCACAATTTGGCACTAGAGCGTCACACTTTGGCACTAGCGCTTCACACTTTGGCACTAGAGCGTCACACTGTGGCACTAGACCTTCACACTTTGGTACTAGAGCGTCACACTTTGGCACTAGAGCGTCACACTTTGGCATTAGAGCGTCACACTTTGGCACTAGAGCGTCACATTTTGGCACTAGAGCGTCACACTTTGGCATTAGAGCGTCACACTTTGGCACTAGAGCGTCACATTTTGGCACTAGAGCGTCACACTTTGGCATTAGAGCGTCACACTTTGGCACTAGAGCGTCACATTTTGGCACTAGAGCGTCACACTTTGGCATTAGAGCGTCACAATTTGGCACTAGAGCGTCACACTTTGGCACTAGCGCTTCACACTTTGGCACTAGAGCGTCACACTGTGGCACTAGACCTTCACACTTTGGCACTGGAACGTCACACTGGGGTACTAGAGCTTCACACTTTGGCACTAGAGCGTCATACTTTGGCACAGGAGAGTCACACTTTGGCAATATAGCGTCACACTTTTGTACTAGAGCGTCACACTTGGGCACTAGATGTCGATCTATGGTACTAGAGCGTCACACTTTGGCAGTAGAGCGGAACACTTTGGCACTAGAGCGTCTCATTTTGGCACTAGAGCGTCACACTTTGGCACTAAAGCATCACACTTTGGCACTAGAGCTCCAAACTTTGGCACTATACTGTCACACTTTGGCAATACAACATCACATTTTGGCACTAGATCGTCACACTTTGGAACTAGAGCTCCAAACGTTGGCACTAGAGCGTCATACTTTGGCAGTAGAGCTTCACACTTCGGCACTCGAGCGTCATACTTTTGCATTAGACCATCACACTTTGGCACTAGAGCATCGCACTTTGGCACTAGAGCTTCACATCTTGGCACTAGAGAGTCACACATTCGCACTTGAGTTCTACACTTTGGCACTAGAGCATCACACTTTGACACTAGAGCGTCACACTTTGGCACTAGAGCGTCACACTTGCACTAGAGCGCCCCACTTTGGAACTAAAGCATCACACTTTACCACTAGAGGGTCACACTTTGGCACATGAGCAGCACACTTTAGCCCTAGATCTTCACACTTTGAAACTAGAGCGTCCCACTTTGGTACTAGAGCGTCAACCTTTGGAACTAGAACGTCACACTTTGGCACTCGAGCATCACACTTTGGCACTAAAGCGTCACACTTTGGCACTAGAGTTTCAAACTTTGGCACTAGAGCATCACACTTTGGTACTAGAGGGTCACACTTTGGCAATAGAGTGTCACACTTTGGAACTAGAGCGTCACACTTTGGCACTAGAGCGTCACACTTTGGCACTAGAGCTTCACGCTTTGTCACTAGAGCGTCACACTTTGGCATGGGAGAGTCACATTTTGGCACTAGAGCGTCACACTTTAGCACTAGAGCGTCACCCTTGTACACAAGAGTTTTCAACTTTGGCACTAGAGCGTCACACTTTGGCACTAGAGCATCACACTTTGCAACTAGAGCGTCATACTTTGGCACTAGAGCGTCACACTTTGGCACTAGAGCATCACACTCTTGCACTAGACCTTCACAGTTTGGTACTAGAGCGTCACACTTTGGCACTAGAGCCTCACACTTTGGCACTAGAGTTCCGAACTTTGGCACTAGAGCGTCACACTTTGGCACAAGAGTGTCACACTCTTGCAAAAGAGTGTAGCACTTTGGAACTAGAGCGTCACACTTTGGCACTAGAGCGTCACACTTTGGTAGTAGAGCGTCACACTTTGGCACTATAGCGTCAGACTTTGGCACTAGACATTCGCACTTTGGCACAAGAGCATCACATTTTGGCACTATAGTGTAACAAATTGGCACTAGAGCGTCACACGTTGGCACTGGAGCTTCACGCTTTAGAACTTTGGCACTAGAGTGTCAAACGTTGGCACTAGAGTGTCAAACTTTGGCACTCCTGCGTCACGCTTTAGAACTTGAGCGTCACACTCTGGCACTAGAGCCTCATACTTTGGCACTAGAGTTTCAAACTTTGGCACTAGAGCCTCACACTTTGGCACTAGAGCATTACATTTTGGCACTAGAGCGTCACACTCTGGCACTAGAGCGTCACACTTTGGCACTGGCGCTTCACACTTTGGCACTAGAGCATCACACTGTGGCACTAGACCGTTACACTTTGGTACTAGAGCGTCACACTCTGCCACTTGAGTGTCACACTTTGGCACTAGAGCCTCACACTTTGGCACTAGAGTTTCGAACTTTGGCACTAGAGCATCACTCTTTGGCACTAGAGCGTCACACTTTGGAACTAGAGCGTCACACTTTGGCACTACAGCTTCACACATTGGCACTAGAGCATCACACGTTGGCACTAGAGTTTTGAACTTTGGGACTAGAGCGTCACAATTTGGGACTAGATCTTCACACTTCGACACAAGAGCTTCACACTTTGGCACTAGAGCTTCACACTTTGGCACTCGAGCGTCACACATTGGCACTAGAGCATCACACATTGGCACTAGAGCATCACACTTGGGTACTAGAGCGTCACCCTTTGGCACAAGAGCATCATACTTTGGGACTAGAGCGTCACACTTTGGCACTAGAGCGTCACACTTTGGCACTACAGCGTCACACTTTGGCACTAGAGCATCACACATTGGCAATAGAGCATCACACTTTGGCACTGGCGCTTCACACTCTAGCACTAGAGCATCACACTATGGCACTAGACCTTCACACATTGGTACTAGAGCGTCACACTTTGGCACTTGAGCGTCACACTTTGGCACTAGACCCTCGCACTTTTGCACTAGAGTTTCGAACTTTGGCACTGGAGTGTCACACGTTGGCACTAGAGCGTAACACTGTCGCAAAATAGCGTGGCCCTTTGGACCTAGAGCGTCACACTTTGGCACTAGAGCGTCACACTTTGGTAGTAGATCGTCACACTTTTGCACTAGAGTGTCAGACTTTGGCACTAGACATCCACACTTTGGCACAAGAGCGTCACATTTTGGCACTAGAGTATAACAATTTGGCACTAGAGCGTCACACTTTGGCACTAGGGCTTCAAACTTTGGCACTAGCGTTTCAGACGTTGGCACTACAGCGTCACTTTTTAGAACTAGAGCGTCACACTCTGGCACTAGAACATCACACATTGGCACTAGAGTTTCAAACTTCGGCACTAGAGCCCACACTTCGGCACGAGAGCATCGCATTTTGGCACTAGAGCGTCACACTTTGGCACTAGAGCGTCACACTTTGGCACTAGAGCGTCACACTTTGGCACTAGAGCGTCACACTTTGGCATTAGAGCGTCACAATTTGGCACTAGAGCGTCACACTTTGGCACTAGCGCTTCACACTTTGGCACTAGAGCGTCACACTGCGGCACTAGACCTTCACACTTTGGCACTGGAACGTCACACTTGGGTACTAGAGCTTCACACTTTGGCACTAGAGCATCACACTTTGGCACTAGAGCTCCAGACTTTGGCTCTATAGTGTCACACTTTGGCACTACAGCATCACACTTTGGCACTAGAGCGTCACACCTTGGAACTAGAGCTCCAAATGTTGGCACTAGAGCGTCATAGTTTGGCACTAGAGCGTCACACTTTGGCACTACAGCATCACACTTTGGCACTAGAGCGTCACACCTTGGAACTAGAGCTCCAAATGTTGGCACTAGAGCGTCATAGTTTGGCACTAGAGCTTCACACTTCGGCACTCGAGCGTCACACTTTTGCATTATACCATCACACTTTGGCACTAGAGTATCTCACTTTGGCACGAGAGCTTCACATCTTGGCAGTAGAGCGTCACACATTCGCACTTGATTTCCACACTTTGGCACTAGAGCGTCACACTTTGACACTAGAGCGTCACACTTTGGCACTAGAGCGTCACACTTGCACTAGAGGGCCCCACTTTGGCACTGGAGCATCACACTTTAGCACTAGAGGGTCACAATTTGGCACATGAGCAGCATACTTTGGCACTAGATCTTCACACTTTGAAGCTAGAGCGTCCCACTTTGGTACTAGAGCGTCACACTTTGGAACTAGAACGTCACACTTTGGAACACAAGCGTCACACTTACGCACTAGAGCATCACACTTTGGCAATAGAGTTTCAAACTTTGGCACTAGAGCATCGCACTTTGGTACTAGAGGGTCACACTTTGGCAATAGAGTGTCACACTTTGGAACTCGAGCGTCACACTTTCGCACTAGAGCGTCACACTTTGGCACTAGAGCTTCACACTTTGGCACTAGAGCATCACGCTTTGTCACTAGAGCGTCAGGCTTTGGCATGGGAGAGTCACACTTTGGCACTAGAGCGTCACACTTTGGCACCAGAGCGTCACCCTTGTACACTAGAGTTTTCACTTTGGCACTAGAGCGTCACACTTTGGCACTAGAGCATCACACTTTGCAACTAGAGCGTCACACTTTGGCACCAGAGCGTCACACTTTGGCACTAGAGCATCACACTTTTGCACTATACCTTCACACTTTGATACTAGAGTGTCACACTTTGGCACTAGAGCGTCACACTTTGGCACTAGAGCGTCACACTCTTGCTAAAGAGTGTGGCACTTTGGAACTAGAGCGTCACACTTTGGCACTAGAGCGTCACATTTTGGTAGTAGAGCGTCACACTTTGGCACTATAGCATCAGACGTTGGCACTAGACATTCACACTTTGGCACAAGAGCGTCACATTTTGGCACTAGAGTGTAACAATTTGGCACTAGAGCGTCACACTTTGGCACTAGCGCTTCAACTTTGGCACTAGAGTGTCAGAATTTGGCACTACAGCGTCACGCTTTAGAACTAGAGCGTCACACTCTGGAACTAGAGCACAATCCTTTGGCACTAGAGTTTCAAACTCTGGCACTAGACCCTCACACTTTGGTACTAGAGTGTCACACTTTAGCACTAGAGCGTCACACTTTGGCACTATAGCTTCAAACGTTGGCACTAGAGCGTCAGACTTCGGCACTATATTGTCACACTTTGGCACTAGAGCATCACACATTGGCACTAGAGCATCACAGTTTGGCACTAGAGCTCCACACTTTGGTCCTAGATCATCACACTTTGGCACTAGAGCGTCAAACGTTGGCAATAGAGCTCCAAACGTTGGCATTAGAATGTCACACTTTGGCACTAGAGCATCACACTTTGGCACTAGAGCGTCACACGTTTGGCACTAGAGCATCACACTTTGGCACAAGACCTTCCCACTTTGGCATTAGAACGTCACACTTTGGCACTCTATTGTCACACGTTGTCACTAGAGCGTCGCACTTTGGCACTAGAGATTCATCTTTTGGTACTAGAACATCGCACTTTAGCACTAGAGCGTCCCACTTTGAACTATAGCGTCACACTTTGGCACAACAGCATCACATATTGGCACTTGAGCGTCACACTTTGGCACTAGAGCTTCCAACTTTGGTACTAGAGCATCAGACATTGGCACTAGAGCTTCACACTTTGGCACCAGAGCGTTACACTTGGCGCTACAGCATCACACTTTTGAACTAGAGTGTCACACTTTGGTACTAGAGCGTCACACTTTGGCACTACAGCATCATTCTTTGGCACTAGAGCGTCACACTTGGGTACTAGAACGTCACCCTTTGGCACAAGAATATCACACTTTGGGACTAGAGCGTCACACTTTGGCACTAGAGCGTCACGCGTTGGCACTACAGCGTCACACTTTGGCACTAGAGCATCACATATTGGCAATAGAGCGTCACACTTTGGCACTGGTGCTTCACACTCTGGCACTAGAGCGTCATACTATGGCACTAGACCTTCACACTTTGGTACAAGAGCGTCACACTTTGACACTAGAGCCTCACACTTTGGCACTAAAGTTTCGAACTTTGGCACTAGAGCGTCACACTTTGGCACTAGAGCGTAACACTATTGCAAAAGAGTGTGGCACTTTGGAACTAGAGCATCACACTGTGGCACTAGAGCGTCACACTTTGGTAGTAGAGCGTCACACCTTGGCACTAGAGCGTCAGACTCTGGCACTAGACATTCACACTTTGGCACAAGAGCGTCATATTTTGGCACTAGAGTGTAACAATTTGGCACTAGAGCGGCACACTTTGGCACTAGAGCTTCAAACTTTGGCACTAGAATGTCAGACTTTGGCATTACGGCGTCACTCTTTAGATCTCAGCGTCACACTCTGGCACTAGACCATCACACATTGGCACTAGAGTCTCAAACTTTGGCACTAGAGCCTCACACTTTGGCACTAGAGCATCACATTTTGGCACTAGAGCGTCACACTTTGGCACTAGAGCGTCACACTTTGGCACTAGAGCGTCACACTTTGGCATTAGAGCGTCACAATTTGACACTAGAGGGTCACACTTTGGCACTAACGATTCACACCTTGGCACCAGAGCGTCACACTGTGGCACTAGACCTTCACACTTTGGCATTGGAGCGTCACACTTGGGTACTAGAGCTTCACACTTTGGCACTAGAGCGTCACACTTTGGCACAGGAGAGTCACGCCTTGGCAATAGAGCATCACACTTTCGTACTAGAGCGTTACACTTGGGCTCTAGATGTCGAACTTTGGCACTAGAGCGTCACACTTTGGCACTAGAGCGTCACACTTTGGCACTAGAGCGTCTCACCTTGGCACTAGAGCATCACACTTTGGCACTAGAGCATCACACATTGGCACTAGAGCTCCAAATTGTGGTACTATAGCGTCACACTTTGGCACTACAGCATCACACTTTGGCACTAAAGCGTCACACCTTGGAACTAGAGCTCCAAACGTTGGCACTAGAGCGTCATACTTTGGCACTATAGCTTCAGACTTCGGCACTCGAGCGTCACACTATTGCATTAGACAATCACACTTTGGCACTAGAGCATCGCACTTTGGCACTAGAGCTTCGCACCTTGGCACTAGAGGGTCACACATTCGCACTTGTGTTCCACACTTTGGTACTAGAGCGTCACACATTGACACTAGAGCGTCGCACTTCGGCACTAGAGCGTCACACTTGCACTAGAGCGCCCCACTTTGGCACAAGAGCGTCAGACTTTAGCACTAGAGGGTCACACTTAGGCACTGGAGCAGAACGCTTTGGCACTAGATCTTCACACTTTGAAACTATAGCGTCCTACTTTGGTACTATAGCGTCACACTTTGGAACTTGAACGTCACACTTTGGCACTCGAACGTCACACTTTGGCACTAGAGCGTCACACTTTGGCACTAGAGTTTCAAACTTTGGCACTAGAGTATTACACTTTGGTACTAAAGGGTCACACTTTGGCAATAGAGTGTCACACTTTGGATCTAGAGCGTCACAATTTGGCACTAAAGCATCACATTCTGGTACTAGAGCGTCACACTTTGGCACCAGAGCGTCACATGTTGGCACTAGGGCTTCACACTTTGGCACTGGAGCATCACGCTTTGTCACTAGAGCGTCAAACTTTGGCATGGGAGAGTCACACTTTGGCACTAGAGCGTCACACTTTGGCACTAGAGCGTCGCCTTTGGACACTAGAGTTTCTTACTTTGGCTCTAGAGCATCACACGTTGGCACTATAGCATCACACTTTGCAACTACAGCGTCACACTTTGGCACTGGAGGGTCACACTTTGGCACTAGAGCATCACACATTTGCACTAGACCTTAACACTTTAGTACTAGAGCGTCAAACTTTGGCACTTGAGCGTCACACTTTGGTACTAGACCCTCACACTTTGGCACTAGAGTTTCGAACTTTGGCACTAGAGCCTCACACTTTGGCACTAGAGCGTCATGCTCTTGCAAAAGAGTGTGGCACTTATGAAGTAGAGCGTCGCACTTTGGCACTAGAGCGTCACACTTTGGTAGTAGAGCGTCACACTTTGGCACTAAAGCGTCAGACTTTGGCACTAGACATTCACACAGTGGCACAAGAGCATCACATTTTGGCACTAAAGGGCAACAATTTGGCATTAGAGCGTCACACTTTGGCACTAGAGCTTCAAACTTTGGCACTAGAGTGTCAGACATTGGCACTACAGCGTCACGCTTTAGAACTAGAGCGTCACACTCTGGCACTAGAGCATCACACTTTGGCACTAGTGTTTCAAACTTTGGCACCAGAGCCTCACACTTTACCAAACGGCGTCACAATTTGGCATTCGAGTGTCACACTTGGCACAAGCGCTTCACACTTTGGCACTAGACCGTCACACTGTGGCACTAGACCTTCGCACTTTGGCACTAGAACGTCACATTTGGGCACTGGAGCGTCACACTTTGGCACTAGAGCTCCAAACGTTTGCATTAGAACGTTGCACTTTGGCACTAGAGTGTCACACTTTGGCACTAGAGCGTCACACGTTTGGCAGTAGAGCATCATACTTTTGCATAAGGTCTTCGCACTTTGGCACTGGAACATCACACTTTGGCACTAGCGTGTCACACTTTGGTACTAGATCATCACACTTTGGCACTAGAGATTCACACTTTGGCACTAGAGCGTCACACTTTGGAACTAGGGTGTCACACTTTAGCACTAGAGTGTCAGACTTTGGCACTAGAGCGTCAGACTTTGGCACTATATTGTCACACTTTGGCACCAGAGCGTCACACTTTGGCACTAGAGCATCACACTTTGGCACTAGAGCTCTACACTTTGGTCCAAGAGCGTCACACTTTGGCACTACATTGTCAGAATTTGGCACTAGAGCGTCAAACGTTGGCACTAGAGCTCCAAACGTTGGCATTAGAGCGTCACACGTTGGCACTAGAGCATCACACTTTGGCACTAGGGCGTCACACGTTTAGCACTAGAGCATCACACTTTGGCACTATACCTTCACACTTTGGCACTAGAACGTCACACTTTGGCACTAGATTGTGACGCTTTGTCACTAGAGCGTCACACTTTGGCACTAGAGAATCATCTTTTGGTACTAGAGCATCACACTTTAGCACTAGAGCGTCCCACTTTGAACTAGAGCGCCACAATTTTGTACTAAAGCATCACATTTTGGCACTTGAGCGTCACACTTTGGCACTAGGGTTTCAAACTTTCGTACTAGAGCATCATACTTTGGCACTAGAGCTTCACACTTTGGCACTAGAGCGTTACACTTTGGCACTAGAGCTTCACACTTTGGCACTAGAGCGTCACATTTTGGACCTAGAGCGTCACACTTTGGCACTACAGTGTCACACATTGGCACTAGAGCATCACACGTTGGCACTAGAGGTTTGAAATTTGGCACTAGAGCGTCACAATTTGGCACTAGATCCTCACACTTTGACATAAGAGCTTCACACATTGGCACTAGAGCTTCACACTTTAGAAGGAATAGCCTAGGCAGCACGTTGGGGCAGCAGCGGGGTTGATGCAGCGTGCGGGCTTCCACGCTCGTTGCTTAAGTCAGCTGCCCCCTCAGTCTGCTGCTCTAGAGTCTAAGTCTGGAAGCTCTGGATTTGTTACTCAGAAACGCGCGCGCCAGTGTTAGCGCCAGAAAGCAGCTGAAAACTGTAAGTGACTGATTAGGAATCAAGAATGAACAACAATGGGAGACCCCTCCAAGTTCTAGGCCCCCCCCNCCCCCCCCAGCTCTGTAGAGCTTGTTACTCAGTTCAACAGCCAATCAGAAAATAGCTCAGTTCAGGCTGGCAGGTTTTCTCGGTGAGGCCTGCCAGACAGCCGACAGCCCAAAACCCGGGCGTCGTCCGTTTTGCCTGAAAACTGGACCATACCATAATACCGCCGCTACGAACGCAGCCGTGCGGTCAGAATCTGCTAGAAAAATAGTAGCGAGGAGTTATGGCGGCCTAAACCCAGATAATGCCCACAACGGTTTATGCTGCCACACAGGGCCATGTAACATGCAACTGGGGCCCTAGGCAGTGCATGACGACGCAGACGCAATGGGATGCGCTGGAACGCATGCAAGCAGCAAATGCGGCGTCAATGATCACCGGCGGCACGACCGCCGAGGAGGCCTGCCGATGGAGCTGAGCGCGTTGCCTGAGAGAGGAGGCTCCAGCGAACTGCGAGAAGACCTCAGCGTGCGTCGGCTCCACCGGACGACACTCCATCAGCGTCGAGTCTCGCCGTCAGTCATCTGCACGCCGATGTACACAAGCCGGGAGGACACAACAGAGCACAATGAGAGATGTGCAAAAAACCAACACTCCCCCATGACTCACAGGCGTGGTGCACATGGGCGGACAGGGACATGGTCAACATCCAGACTCCCCCAGGGCATGCAGAGACGCAGGCAGAGATAAAGAGAGAGCCACTCACGGGCGTACACCGACCAAACTCACAGCCTTCTTGAACGAGTCGCGCTTCAGTGCCTTGGTCAGGAAGTCAGCCAACTGCCGTGCTGTCTCAACCCACACAATGCTGATGCTACCGTCATGCAACAATGAACGCACATAGTGATACTCAACGTTGATGTGCTTTGTGCGTGTGTGATGCACGCCGTCATTGTCGGCGATGGCCATGGCACTCTCATTGTCACAATGCAACGTGATGGATGGGACAGACTGACGCAACTCGGACAACAGACGACGCAACCACACACTCTCACACGCGCCTGATCCAAGAGCCACGTACTCAGCCTCAGCAGTGCTGCGTGCAATGCACCCCTGCTTGCCACTGCGCCAGGACACAGCCGTGCCGCCAATCAGAAAGATCCAGCCTGTGCGACTCTTACCGTCCGGACTGCCGGCCCAGTCGCTGTCGGTGTAGCCCGCGGCGACAACAGACGGTTGACGGCGGAACATGAGCCCACGCCGAGGAGTCGAGACGACATAGCGCAGTACTCGGATCGCGGCCTCGTAGTGGAGGTGACGCGGCTCCTGAGAGAACTGGGCCAGGAGGTTGACGGCGAACGCGATGTCTGGACGCGTCGTCGTCGCCAGGAACATCAGTGACCCGATGACTCGCAGGTACGGGGTCACGTCAACTGGCTCCCCCACAACAGCTGGGTCAGGACTCTTCAGCTTCACCTGGCCATCGGGCGACATGGGTGAGGATGCGCTTGGCACGAGGGGCAGGTCCTCGGCGAAGCGAGTGGACAAGGTCTGCACATAGGCAGCCTGGTGAACGTGTAGGATGCCCTGGGAGCGATCATGCTCAAGCTCCATGCCCAGGAAGAGTTGGGCAGAGCCCAGGTCCTTCATCTGGTAGGCGGCGTGTAGCAAGTCCTTGACGCGCTGGATGGCGGCCGTGTCTGGCGACGCAATGAGGAGATCATCGACGTAGACCAGCACAGCGGCGAAGGTCTGACCTCGCGGGCTGATCAACAGTGCGGGGTCAGCAGTGCTGCGCTGGAGGCCGCCACGGAGAAGCGTGCTGCTGATCTCCTGGTTCCAGCACCGAGGTGACTGCTTCAGGCCGTAGAGGGCCTTCCGCAGCCGCCAGACTCTCCCAGTGCTGTCGTCGAAGCCTGGGGGCTGCGTCATGTAGAACTCCTCACTCTCCAGTGATCCGTGGAGGAATGCGTTGCTCACGTCCATCTGATGCAGCTCCCACCCATGCTGGGCAACCAGGCTGAAGAGTGCTCGACTAGTAGAGAATCGACCGACTGGGGCAAAGATCTGATCGTAATCGATTCCAGGGACCTGCGCGAACCCCTTTGCTGTAAGGCGGGCCTTGTACTTGTCCAAGGACCCGTCAGGCTTCCACTTGCGCCGAAAGACCCACTTGGCACCGATGGCCTTCCGTCCTGGAGGAAGGTCGACGAGGTCAAACACGTGGTGCTGTCGGATGGCAGCGAGCTCCTCGGCGCAGGCAGCATCCCAATGTGCAGCCTCAGGAGAGGCTCGAGCCTCGCGTAGGGTGGAAGGGTCCTCTGGGCGCGCTGTGGACCGGACTGAGAGGGCGTGTACATCGCGAGCCCCAGGTGGGATGCGGGCGAGTGCAGCCATGACAGCATGCCGATGCTCGTGATGGAGCATGGCGTAGCCCAGTGTAGAACCTGGATGAAGGTCTGCGATGATGGCGGAAGTGGACAGGCCGAGAGCCTTTGTGCCAGGATCCCCACTCACGACCGTGGGAGTGGAGGAGACACGTGGGGCTACAGGGGGTCGAGGTGCTGCGGGACGCGAAGCGACGGTCTGACCTCTCACTGTCGGGCGAGGTCGGAGGCTGCCGCCTGGGCCACGCGTGTAGCGCGGTCGGGCAGAAGACGATCCTGAGTCCGACGTGTCGACGGAGACGGACGGGGCAACTGGTCCGGAGGAGCCAGTGGAAGTGGCAGGCGCTGCTGGTCCGGGGAAATCAATCGGCCCAGAAGAGCCAGTAGACGCGACAGGCGCTGCTGGCTCGGAGGGGCCAGCGGACGTGACAGGGACTGTCGGCCCGGAGGGGCCAGGGGACGCGACTGAGGCTGCTGGTCCGGAGGGGCCGGCGGACGCGACAGGGGCTACAGGCGAAGAAGGGCCGGTAGATGCGGCAGGTGCTGCTGGTCCGGAGGGGCCAGCGGACGTGGCCGGGGCTGTCGACTCGGAAGGGCCAGCTGACACGACAGGTGCGGCTGGCCCGGAGGGAACAGCGGACGCGACAGGTGCTGCTGGCCCGGAAGGAACAGCGGACGCGACAGGTGCTGCTGGCCCGGAGGGAACAGTGGACGCAACTGGGACCGTTGGCCCGGGGGGGCCAGTGGACGCGACCGGGGCTACCGGCTCAGAGGGACGGGGTGATGTGTCACCCGGAAGCGACAGGACGGAGGACGGACTCACCACTCCCCCACGCGACGGGAGGGACACAGACGAGCCGGACCGGATGAGGTCGCGGGGAAACAGGTCCTCGAAAAAGAGGGCATCGCGAGACTCGACGATGCAGTGGCGGGACGGGTCCCAGAAGCGCCAGGCCTTGGACTGACGAGACACCTCGAGGAAGGTGCAGGGACGCCCGCGGGGGGCGAGCTTGCCGCCCTGTTGCGGGGCGGGCAGCCACACAACGGCGACGCAGCCCCAGACGCGAGCGGGGCGCAGGTCAGC
>SZWC01000286.1:238886-255428 GCA_023375785.1 Penium margaritaceum | reverse complement strand
CACACTTTGGCACTAGAGCATCACACTTTGGCATTAGAGCGTCACACTTGGGTACTAGAGCGTCACCCTTTGGCACAAGAGCATCACACTTTGGGACTAGAGCGTCACACTTTGGCACTAAAGCGTCACACTTTGGCACTAGAGCGTCACACTTTGGCACTAGAGCGTCACACATTGGCAATAGAGCGTCACAGTTTGGCACTGGCACTTCACACTCTGGCACTAGACCCTCATACTGTGGCACTAGACCTTCACACTTTGGTACTAGAGCGTCACACTTTGGCACTTGAGCGTCACACTTTGGCACTAGAGCCTCTCACTTTGGCACTAGAGTCTCAAACTGTGGCACTAGAGCATCACACATTGGCACTATAGCGTCACGCTTTTGCAAAAGAGTGTGGCACTTTGGAACCAGAGCGTCACACTTTCGCACTAGAGCGTCACACTTTGGTAGTAGAGCATCACACTTTGGCACTAGAGCGTCAGACTTTGGCACTAGAAATTCACACTTTGGCACAAGAGCGTCACATCTTGGCACTAGAGTGTAACAATTTGGCACTAGAGTGTCGCACTTTGGCACTAGAGCTTCAAACTTTGGCACTAGAGCATCACACTTGGGCACTAGAGCATCACACTTTGGCACTATAGCGTCACACTTTGCCATTAGAGTGTCACAAATTGGCACTAGAGCGTCACACTTTGGCACTAGCGCTGCACACTTTGGCACTAGAGCGTCACAATGTGGCACTAGAACTTCACACTTTGGCACTGGAGCATCACACTTGGGTACTAGAGCTTCACACTTTGGCACTAGAGCGTCACACTTTGGCACTAGCGCTGCACACTTTGGCACTAGAGCGTCACAATGTGGCACTAGAACTTCACACTTTGGCACTGGAGCATCACACTTGGGTACTAGAGCTTCACACTTTGGCACTAGAGCGTCACACTTTGGCACATGAGAGTCGTAATTTGGCAATAGTGCGTCACACTTTTGTACTAGAGCGTCACACGTGGATACTAGATTTCGAACTTGTGCACTAAAGCGTCACACTTTGGCACTAGAGCGTCACACTTTGGCACTGGAGCATCACATTTTGGCACTAGAGCGTCACAATTTGGCACTAGAGCATTACACTTTGGCACTACAGGTCCACGCTTTGGCACTCTAGCGTCACACTTTGGCACTACAGCATAACACTTTGGCACTAGAGCATCACACTTTGGACCTATAGCTCCAAACGTTGGCACTAGAGCGTCACACTTTGGCACTAGAGATTACACCTTGGCACTCAAGCGTCACACTTTTGCATTAGACCATCACACTTTGGCACTTGAGCATCACACTTTGGCACTAGAGCTTCACACCTTAGCACTAGAGCGTCACACTTTGGCAATTGAGTTCCATAGTTTGGCACTAGAGCGTCACACTTTGACATTATAGCGTCTCATTGTGGCACTAGAGCGTCACAATTTGGCACTAGAGCTTCACACTTTGGCACTAGAGCGTCACTCCTTGGAAGAAGCGCGTCACACTTTGGCACTCGAGTGTAACACTTTGGCACTTGCGTGTCACACTTTGATACTAGACTTTCAACCTTTGGCACTAGAGCGTCAGTGTGCCGCTAGAGCGTCACACTTTGGCAATAGAGTGCCGCACTTTGGAACTAGAGTGTCACACTTTGGCACTAGAGCATCACACTTCGGTACTAGAGCGTCACACTTTGGCACTAGAGCATCACATGTTGGCACTGAAGATTCACACTTTGGCATTAGAGCATCACACTTTGGCACTGAAGTGTCACACTTTGGCAGTAGAGCGTCACACTTTGGCACTAGAGCTTCAAACTCTGGCACTAGAGCGTCAGACTTTAGCACTACAGCGTCACACTTTGGCACTAGAGCATCACACTTTGGCACTAGAGCTCCAAACATTGGCATTAGAGCATCACAACTGGGCACTAGAGTGTCACACTTTGGCACTAGAGCGTCATGATTTGGCACTAGAGCCTCACCCTTTGGCAGTAGAGTGTCACATATTGGAACTAGAGCGTCACACTTTGGCACTAGAGCATCACACTTTGGTACTAGAGCGTCACACTTTGGCACTAGAGTGTCACACTTTGGCACTAGAGCTTCACACTTTGGCACTAGAGCGTCACACTTTGGCATGGGAGAGTCACACCTTGGCACTAGAGCGTCACATTTTGGCACTAGAGCATCACACTTGGAGACTATGGTTTTGAACTTTGGCACTAGAGTGTCAAACTTTGGCACTAGAGCGTCACACTTTGCCACTAGAGTGTCACTCTTTGGCACTAGAGCGTCACACTTTGGCACTAGGGAATCACACTTTGGCACTAGGGCTCCACACATTGGCACTGGAGCGTCACACTTTGGCACTATAGCTTCACACTTTGGCACTAGAGCGTCATACGTTGGCACTAGAGCTTTACATCTTGGCACCAGAGCGTTACACTTTGGCACTAGAGCTTTACACTTTGGCAATAGAGTGTCACACTTTGGAACTAGAGCGTCACATTTTGGCACTAGAGTGTCACACTTTGGTACTAGAGCATCACAATTTGGCACTATAGATTCATACGTTGGCACTAGAGCATCACACTTTGGCACTAGAGCTTCAAACGTCGGCACTACAACGTCAGACTTTGGCACTACACCATCACACTTTGGCACAAGAGCGTCACACTTTGGCACTAGAGTATCACACTTTGGCACTAGATATTCAAACTTTGGCACTAGAGCCTTGCACTTTGGCACTAGAGCGTCACACTTTGGCACTAGAGCATCACACTTTGGCACTACAGCGTCACACTTTGGCACTAAAGCGTCACACTTTGGCACTAGAGCGTCACACTTTGACACTAGCGCGTCACAGTTTGCCACTAGCGCTTCACACTTTGGCACTATAGCGTCACGCTATGGCATTAGACCTTCACACATTGGCACAAGAGCGTCACATTTGGGCACTAGAGCGTCACACATTGGCACTAAAGCGTCACACTTTTGCAATACAGCGTCACACTTTGGCACTAGAGCATCACACGTTGGCACTAGAGCTTCACACTTTGGCACTTGATTGTCACACTTTGGCACAAGAGCATCACATTTTGACACTTGAGCATCGCACCTTGGCGCTAGAGCTTCACACCTTGGCACTAGAGCATCACACTTTGGCACTAGAGTTCCACACTTTGGCACTAGAGCGTCACACTTTGACACTAGAGCGTCAAACATTGGCACTAGAGCGTCACACTTTGGCAATAGAGCTTCACACTTTGGCACTAGAGCGTCATTAATTGGAACTAGAGCGTCACACTTTGGCACTCTAGTGTCACAATTTGGTACTAGAGTGTCACACTTTGGCACAAGAGTCTCGAATTCGGGCACTAGAGCGTCACATTTTGGCAATAGAGCGTCACACTTCGGCAACAGAGTGTCGTACTTTGGCACTGGAGCGTCACACTTTGGCACTGGAGCGTCGAAATTTGGTACTAGAGCGCCGTACTTTGGCACTAGAGCATCACACGTTGGCACTATAGATTCACACTTTGGCACTAGAGCGTCACACGTTGGCACTAGAGTGTCACACTTTGGCACTAGAGTGCACACTTTGGCACTATAGCTTCAACCTTTGGCACTAGAGCGTCACACTTTGACACTAGAGTGTCACACATTGGCACTAGAGCATCACATTGTGGAACTAGAGCTCCAAATGTTGGCATTAGAGCGTCACAATTTGGCACTAGAGCGTCTTACTTTGGAACTAGAGCATCACACGTTTAGCACTAGGGCATCACACTTTGGCACTAGACCTTCACACTTTGGCAGTAGAACGTCACACATGGCACTAGATCGTGACACTTTGGCACGAGAGCATCACACTTTGGCACTAGAGTTTAATACTTTGGTACTAGAGTGTCCCAGTTTGGCACTAGATCGTCACACTTTGGCATTAGAGCGTCACACTTTGGCACTTGAGCGTCACACGTTGGCACTAGAGCTTCACACTTTGGCACTAGAGCGTCATACTTTGGCACTAGAGCTTCACACTTTGGCACCAGAGCGTTACACTTTGGCTCTAGAGCTTCACACGTTGGCACTAGAGCGTGACACATGAGAAATAGAGGCTCACACTTTGGCACTAGAGCGTCACACATTGGCACTAGAGCATCACATGTTGGCACTAGAGTTTCAAAATTTGGCACTAGAGCGTCACACTTTGGCACTATAGCATCACACTTTGACACAAGAGCTTCACAATTTGGCACTAGAGCTTTACACTTTGGCACTAGAGCGTCACACTTTGGCACTAGAGCATCGCACTTTGGCACTACAGTGTCACACTTTGGTACTAGAGCGACACCCTTTGGCACAAGAGGGTCACACATTGGGACTAGAGCGTCACACATTGGCACTAGAGCATCACACTTTGGCACTAGGGCATCACAATTTGGCACGAGAGTGTCACACTTTGGTACTAGAGCGTCACACTTTGGCACTAGAGCTTCACACTTTGGCACTAGAGCGTCACACTTTTGCACATGAGAGTCACAATTTGGCACTAGAGCCTCACACTTTGGCAATAGAGTGTCACACTTGGACACTAGAGTCTCGAACTTTGGCACTAGAGCGTCACACTTTGGCCCTAGAGGGTCACACTTTGGCACTAGAGCCTCACACTTTGGCACTAGATTTTCAAGCTTTGGCACTTGAGCGTCACACTTTGGCACTAGAGCGTCAGCCTTTTGCAATAGAGTATTGCAGTTTGGAACTAGATTGTCCCACTTTGGCTCTAGAGCGTCAAACTTTGGTACTAGAGCGTAACACTTTGGCACTGGAGCGTCACACTTTGGCACTTGAGATTCACACTTTGGCGCAAAAGCGTCACACTTTGGCAGTAGAGCATCACACTTTGGCAGTAGAGCGTCACACGTTTGGCACTAGAGCATCACACTTTTGCACAAGACCTTCACACTTTGGCTCTGGAACGTTACACTTTGGCACTAAGGCGTCACACTTCGACACTTGATCGTGAAACTTTGGCACTAGATAGCGTCATACATTGGCACTAGAGCTTCACACTTTGGCACCAGAGCGTTAGACTTTGGAACTAGAGCTTCACACTTTGGCAATAGATTGTCGCACTTTTGAACTAGAGCGTCACATTTTGGCACTAGAGCATTACACTTTGGTACTAGAGCATCACACTTTGGTACTAGAGCATCACACTTTGGCACTAGAGATTCACACTTTGGCACTAGAGCCTCACACTTTAGCACTAGAGTGTCACACTTTAGCACTAGAGCATCACACTTTGGCACTAGAGCTTCAAACGTTGGCACTAGAGCATCAGACTTTGGCACTATATTGTCACACTTTGGCACTAGAGTGTCACACTTTGGCACTAGAGCATCACACTTTGGCACTAGAGCTCCACACTTTGGTCCTAGAGCGTCACACTTTGGCACTCCATCATTACACTTTGGCAAAAGAGCGTCAAACTTTGGCAATAGAGCTCCAAACGTTGGCATTAGAGCGTCACACTCTGGCACTAGAGCATCACACTTTGGCACTAGAGGGTCACACGTTTGGCACTAGAGCATCACACTTTGGCACTAGACCTTCCCACTTTGGCACTAGAACGTCACACTTTGGCACTATATTGTCACACTTTGTCACTAGAGCGTCACACTTTGGCACTAGAGATTCATCTTTTGGTACTAGATCATCGCACTTTAGCACTAGAGCGTCCCACTTTGAAGTATAGCTCACACCTCGGCACAATAGCGTCACATCTTGGCACTTGAGCGTCACACTTTGGCACAAGAGCTTCAAACGTTGGTACTAGAGCATCATACATTGGCACTAGAGCTTCACACTTTGGAACCAGAGCATTACACTTGGCACTAGGGCATCACACTTTTGAACTAGAGCGTCACACTTTGGCACTACAGCCTCACACATTGGCACTAGAGCATCACACGTTGGCACTAGAGTTTTGAAATTTGGTACTAGAGAGTCACAATTTAGCATTAGATCCTCACACTTTGACACAAGAGCTTCACACTTTGGCACTAAAGCTTCATACTTTGGCACTAGAGCGTCACACTTTGGCAGTACAGTATCATTCTTTGGCACTAGAGCGTCACACTTGGGTACTAGAGCGTCACCCTTTGGCACAAGAACATCACACTTTTGGACTAGAGCGTCACACTTTGGCACTAGAGCGTCACGCGTTGGCACTAGAGCGTCACACTTTGGCACTAGAGCGTCACACATTGGCAATAGAGCGTCACACTTTGGCACTGGCACTTCACACTCTGGCACTAGAGCGTCACACTGTGGCACTAGACCTTCACACTTTGGTACTAGAATGTCACACTTTGGCACTTTGAGCGTCACACTTTGGCACTAGAGCCTGACACTTTGGCACTATAGTTTCGAACTTTGGCACTAGAGCGTCACACTTTGGCACTAGAGCGTAACACTCTTGCAAAAGCGTGTTGCACTTTGGAACCAGAGCGTCACACTTTGGCACTAGAGCGTCACACTTTGGTAGTAGAGCGTCACAGTTTGGCACTAGAGCGTCAGACTCTGGCACTAGATTTTCACACTTTGGCACAAGAGCGTCACATTTTGGCACTAGAGTGTAACAATTTGGCACTAGAGCATCACACTTTGGCACTAGAGCTTCAAACTTTGGCACTAGAGTGTCAGACTTTGGCATTACAGCGTCACTCTTTAGAACTAGAGCGTCACACTTTGGCACTAGACCATCACACTTTGGCACTAGAGTTTCAAACTTTGGCACTAGAGCCTCACACTTTGGCACTAGAGCATCGCATTTTGGCACTAGAGCGTCACACTTTGGCACTAGAGCGTCACACTTTGGCACTAGAGCGTCACACTTTGGCATGAGAGCATCACAATTTGACACTAGAGCGTCAAACTTTGGCACTAACGCTTCACACTTTGGCACTAGAGCGTCATTCTGTGGCACTATACCTTCACACTTTGGCATTGGAGCGTCACACTTGGGTACTAGAGCTTCACCCTTTGGCACTAGAGCGTCAAACTTTGGCACAAGAGAGTCACACTTTGGCAATAGACCGTGACACTTTCGTACTAGAGCGTCACACTTGGGCACTAGATGTCGAACTTTGGCACTAGAGCGTCACACTTTGGCACTAGAGCGTCACACTTTGGTACCAGAGCGTCACACTTTGGCACTTGAGCGTCACACTTTGGCACTAGAGCCTCACACTTTGGCACTAGAGTTTCGAACTGTGGCACTAGAGCGACACACATTAGCACTATAGCGTCACGCTTTTGCAAAAGAGTGTGGCACTTTGGTAGTAGAGCGTCACACTTTGGCACTAGAGCTTCAGACTTTGGTACTAGAAATTCACACTTTGGCACAAGAGCGTCACATCTTGGCACTAGAGTGTAACAATTTGGCACTAGAGTGTCGCACTTTGGCACTAGAGCTTCATACTTTGGCACTAGAGTGTCAAACTTTGGGACTACAGCGTCATGCTTTAGAACTAGAGCATCACACGCTGGCACTAGAGCATCATACTTTGGCACTAGAGCATCAGATTTTGGCACTAGAGCGTCACACTTGGGCACTAGAGCATCACACTTTGGCACTAGAGCGTCACACTTTGCCATTAGAGTGTCACAAATTGGCACAAGAGCGTCACACTTTGGCACTAGCGCTGCACACTTTGGCACTAGAGCGTCACAATGTGGCACTAGAACTTCACACTTTGGCACTGGAGCATCACACTTGGGTACTAGAGCTTCACACTTTGGCACTAGAGCGTCACAATGTGGCACTAGAACTTCACACTTTGGCACTGGAGCATCACACTTGGGTACTAGAGCTTCACACTTTGGCACTAGAGCGTCACACTTTGGCACATCAGAGTCGTAATTTGGCAATAGTGCGTCACACTTTCATACTAGAGCGTCACACGTGGACAGTAGATTTTGAACTTGTGCACTATAGCGTCACACTTTGGCACTAGAGCGCCACACTTTGGCACTGGAGCATCACATTTTGGCACTAGAGCGTCACAATTTGGCACTAGAGCATTACACTTTGGCACTACAGGTCCACACTTTGGCACTCTAGCGTCACACTTTGGCACTACAGCATCACACTTAAGCACTAGAGCATCACACTTTGGACCTATAGCTCCAAACGTTGGCATTAGAGCGTCACACTTTGGCACTAGAGATTACACTTTGGCACTCGAGCGTTACACTTTTGCATTAGACCATTACACTTTGGCACTTGAGCATCACACTTTGGCACTAGAGCTTCACACCTTGGCACTAGAGCGTCACACTTTGGCAATTGAGTTCCACAGTTTGGCACTAGAGCGTCACACTTTGACATTATAGCGTCTCACTGTGGCACGAGAGCGTCACAATTTGGCACTAGAGCTTCACACTTTGGCACTAGAGCGTCACTCCTTGGAGGAAGCGCGTCACACTTTGGCACTCAAGTGTAACACTTTGCCACTTGAGTGTCACACTTTAACACTAGACTTTCAACCTTTGGCACCAGAGCAACAGTGTTCCGCTAGAGCGTCACACTTTGGCAATAGAGTGTCGCACTTTGGAACTAGAGTGTCACACTTTGGCACTAGAGCGTCACACTTTGGTACTAGAGCGTCACACTTTGGCACTAGAGCATCACATGTTGGCTCTAGAGATTCACACTTTGGCATTAGAGCGTCACAATTGGACACTAGAGTGTCACACTTTGGCACTAGAGCGTCATGATTTGGCACTAGAGCCTCACCCATTGGCACTAGAGTGTCACATATTGGAACTAGAGCGTCACACTTTGGCACTAGAGCATCACAATTTGGTACTAGAGCGTCACACTTTGGCACTAGAGCGTCACACTTTGGCACTAGAGCTTCACACGTTGGCACTAGAGAGTCACACTTTGGCATGGGAGAGTCACCCATTGGCACTAGAGCGTCACACTTTGGCACTAGAGCATCACACTTGGACACTATAGTTTTGAACTTTGGCACTAGAGTGTCACACTTTGGCACTAGAGCGTCACACTTTGCCACTAGAGTGTCACTCTTTGGCACTAGAGCGTCACATTTTGGCACTAGAGAATCACACATTGGCACTAGGGCTCCACACTTTGGCACTGGAACGTCACACTTTGGCACTAGAGCTTCACACTTTGGCACTAGAGCGTCATGCTTTGGCACTAGAGCTTTACATCTTGGCACCAGAGCGTTACACTTTGGCACTAGAGCTTCACACTTTGGCAATAGAGTGTCGCACTTTGGAACTAGAGCATCACATTTTGGCACTAGAGTGTCACACTTTGGTACTAGAGCATCACAATTTGGCACTATAGATTCATATGTTGGCACTAGAGCATCACACTTTGGCACTAGAGCTTCAAACTTTGGCACTACAGCGTCAGGCTTTGGCACTACAGCATCACACTTTGGCACAAGAGCGTCACACTTTGGCGCTAAAGTATCACACTTTGGCACTATATATTCAAACTTTGGCACTAGAGCCTCGCACTTTGGCACTAGAGCGTCACACTTTGGCACTAGAGCGTCACACTTTGGTACTATAGCGTCACACTTTGGCACTAGAGCGTCACACGTTGGCACTAGAGCATCACACTTTGGTACTAGCGCGTCACACTTTGCCACTAGCCCTTCACACTTTGGCACTATAGCGTCACATTTGGGCACTAGAGCATCAAACATTGGCACTAAAGCGTCACACTTTTGCAATACAGCGTCACACTTTGGCACTAGAGCGTCACACGTTGGCACTAGAGCTTCACACTTTGGCACTCAATTGTCACACTTCGGCACAAGAGCATCACATTTTGATACTTGAGCATAGTTCTTTGGCACTAGAGCTTCACACCTTGGCACTAGAGCGTCACACTTTGGCACTAGAGTTCCACACTTTGGCACTAGAGCATCACACTTTGACACGAGAGCGTCAAACATTGGCACTAGAGCGTCACACTTTGGCAATAGAGCTTCACACTTTGGCACTAGAGTGGCACTCATTGGAACTAAAGCGTCACACTTTGGCACTCTTGTGTCACAAATTGGCACTAGAGTGTCACAGTTTGGCACAAGAGCTCAAATTTTGGCACTAGAGCGTCACATTTTGGCAATAGAGCGTCACACTTTGGCACTGGAGCGTCACACTTTAGTACTAGAGCGCCATAAATTTGCACTAGAGCATCACA
Organism: Penium margaritaceum; assembly: GCA_023375785.1. NCBI lineage: Eukaryota > Viridiplantae > Streptophyta > Zygnematophyceae > Desmidiales > Peniaceae > Penium > Penium margaritaceum. The sequence continues at coordinate 245,143 of SZWC01000286.1, read as the reverse complement.
CGTTGGCACTAGAGATTCACACTTTGGCACTAGAGCGTCATACGTTGGCACTATAGTGTCACACTTTGGCACTAGAGTGCACACGTTGGCACTATAACTTCAACCTGTGGCACTAGACCGTCACACTTTGACACTAGAGCGTCACACATTGGCACTAGAGCATCACATTGTGGAACTAGAGCTCCAAATGTTGGCATTAGAGCATCACAATTTGGCACTAGAGCGTCTTACTTTGGAACTAGAGCGTCACACTTTGGCACTAGAGCATCACACTTTGGCACTAGACGTTCACACTTTGGCAGTAGAACGTCACACTTGGCCCTAGATCGTCACACTTTGGCACGAGAGCATCACACTTTGGCACTAGAGTTTAATACTTTGGTACTAGAGCGTCCCAGTTTGGCACTAGATCATCACAGTTTGGCACTAGAGCGTCACACTTTGGCACTTGAGCGTCACACGTTGGCACTAGAGCTTCACACTTTGGCACTAGAGCGTCATACTCTGGCACTAGAGCTTCACACTTTGGCACCAGAGCGTTATGCTTTGGCTCTAGAGCCTCACACGTTGGCACTAGAGCGTCACACATGAGAACTAGAGGGTCACATTTTGGCACTAGAGCGTCACACATTGGCACTAGAGCATCACATGTTGGCACTATAGTTTTAAACTTTGGCACTAGAGCGTCACACTTTGGCACTATAGCATCACACTTCGACACAAGAGCTTCAGACTTTGGCACTAGAGCTTTACAATTTGGCACTAGAGCGTCACACTTTGGCACTAGAGCATCGCACATTGGCACTACAGTGTCACACTTTGGTACTAGAGCGTCACCCTTTGGCACAAGAGCGTCACACTTTGGGACTAGAGCGTCACACATTGGCACTAGCGCATCACACTTTGGCACGGGGGCATCACAATTTGGCACGAGAGTGTCACACTTTGGTACTAGAGCGTCACACTTTGGCACTAGAGCTTCACACTTTGGCACTAGAGCGTCACACGTTTGCAAAGGAGAGTCACACTTTGGCACTAGAGCCTCACACTTTGGCACTAAAGTGTCACGCTTGGACACTAGAGTTTCGAACTTTGGCACTAGAGCGTCACACTTTGGCACTAGAGCGTCACACTTTGGCACTAGAGCCTCACACTTTGGCACTAGAGTTTCAAGCTTTGGCACTAGAGCGCCACGCTTTGGCACTAGAGCGTCACACTTTTGCAATAGAGTATTGCAGTTTGGAACTAGAGTGTCACACTTTGGCTCTAGAGCGTCAAACTTTGGTACTAGAGCGTCACACTTTGGCACTAGAGTGTCACACTTTGGCACTTGAGATTCACATTTTGGCGCAAGAGCATCACACTTTGGCAGTAGAGCGTCACACTTTGGCACTAGAGCGTCACACTTTGGCACTATAGCGTTACACTTTGGCACTAGAGCGTCGCACTTTGGCACTAAAGCGTCACACTTTGGCACTAGAGCGTCACACTTTGGCACTAGCGCTTCACACTTTGGCACTAGAGCATCACACTTTGGCACTAGAGGTCCACACTTTGGCACTACAGCATCACACTTTGGCACTAGAGCGTCACACTTTGGACCTATAGCTCGAAACGTTAGCACTAGAGCGTCACACTTTGGCACTATAGATTACACTTTGGCACTCAAGCGTCACACTTTTGCATTAGACCATCACACTTTGGCACAAGAGCATCACACTTTGGCACTAGAGCTTCACACCTTGGCACTAGAGCGTCACACTTTGGCACTTGAGTTCCACAGTTTGGCACTAGAGAGTCACACTTTGACATTATAGCGTCTCCCTGTGGCACTATAGCGTCACAGTTTGGCACTAGAGCTTCACACTTTGGCACTAGAGCGTCACTCCTTGGAAGTAGCACGTCATGCTTTGGCACTCGAGTGTAACACTTTGGCACTTGAGCGTCACACTTTGACACTAGACTTTCAACCTTTGGCACCAGAGCATCAGTGTGCCGCTAGAGCGTCACACTTTGGCAATAGAGTGTCGCACTTTGGAACTAGAGTGTCACACTTTGGCACTAGAGCGTCACACTTTGGTACTAGAGCGTCACACTCTGGCATTAGAGCATCACATGTTGGCACTAGAGATTCACACTTTGGCATTAGACCGCCACACTTTGGCACTAAAGTGTCACACTTTTGCAGTAGAGCGTCACACTTTGGCACTAGAGCTTCAATCTCCGGCACTATAGCGTCAGACTTTAGCATTACAGCGTCACACTTTGGCACTAGAGCGTCATACTTTGGCACTAGAGCTCCAAGTATTGGCATTAGAGCATCACAATTTGGTACTAGAGTGTCACACTTTGGCACTAGAACGTCATAATTTGGTACTAGAGCCTCACCCTTTGGCACTAGCATGTCACATTTTGGAACTAGAGCGTCACACTTTGGCACTAGAGCATCACATTTTGGTACTAGAGCATCACACTTTAGCACTAGAGCGTCACACTTTGGAAATAGAGCTTCACACTTTGGCACTATAGCGTCACACTTTGGCATGGGAGACTCACACTTTGGCACTAGAGCGTCACACTTTGGCACTAGAGCATCACACTTGAGCACTAGAGTTTTGAACTTTGGCACTAGAGCGTCACACTTTGGCACTAAAGAATCACACTTAGGCACTAGGGGTTCATACTTTGGCACTAGAGCGTCACACTTTGGCACTAGAGCGTCACATTTTGGCACTACAGCGTCACACTTTGGCACTAGAGCGTCATACTTTGGCACAAGAGCACCAAACGTTGGTATTAGAGCGTCACACTTCAGCACTAGAGTGTCACTATTTGGCACTAGAGCGTCACACGTTTGGCACCCGAGCATCACATGTTTGCACTAGACCTTTACACTTTGGCACTAGAACATCACACTTTGGGACTAGGGCGTCACACTTTGGCACTGGAGCGTCACACTTTGGCACTAGAGCTTCACACTTTGGTACTAGAGCGTCATACGTTGGCACTAGAGCTCCACATCTTGGCACCAGAGCGTTACACTTTGGCACTAGAGCTTCAGACTTTGGCAATAGAGTATTGCACTTTGGAACTAGAGCGTCACATTTTGGCACTAGAGTGTCACACTTTGGTACTAGAGCATCACACTTTGGCACTATAGATTCATGCTTTGGCACTAGAGCGTCACACTTTGGCACTAGAGCTTCAAACTTCAGTACTACAGCGTCAGACTTTGGCACTACAGCATCACTCTTTGGCAGTAGAGCATCACACTTTGGCACCAGAGTATCACACTTTGGCACTAGAGATTCAAATATTGGCACTAGAGCCTCGCACTTTGGCACTATAGCGTCACACTTTGGCACTAGAGCGTCACACTTTGGCACTATATCATCAAACTTTGGCACTAGAGCGTCACACTTTGGCACTAGAGCGTCACACTTTGACACTAGAGCGTCACACTTTGGCACTAGAGCGTCGCCTTTGGACACTAGAGCTTTGAACTTTGGCACTAGAGCATCACACTTTGGCACTATAGCATCACACTTTGTAACTACAGCGTCACACTGTGGCACTAGAGCGTCACACTTTGGCACTAGAGCATCACACGTTTGCACTAGACCTTCACACTTTGGTACTAGAGCGTCACACTTTGGCACTTGAGCGTCACACTTTGGTACTACAGCCTCACACTTTGGCACTAGAGTTTCGAACTTTGGCACTAGAGCGTCGCACTTTGGCACTAGAGCGTCACGCTCTTGCAAAAGAGTGTGGCACTTTGGAACTAGAGCGTCATGCTTTTGCACTAAAGCGTCACACTTTGGTAGTAGAGCGTCACACTTTGGCACTACAGCGTCAGACTCTGGCACTAGACATTCACATAGTGGAACAAGATCGTCATATTTTGGCACTAGAGTGTAACAATTTGGCACTAGAGCGTGACACTTTGGCACTAGAGCTTCAAACCTTGGCACTAGAGTGTCAGACGTTGGCACTACAGCGTCACGCTTTAGAACTAGAGCATCCGACTCTAGCACTAGACCATCACACTTTGGTACTAGAGTTTCAAACTCTGGCACTAGAGCCTCACACTCGGCACTATAGCATTACATTTTGGCACTAGAGCGTCACACGTTGGCACTAGAGCGTCACACTCTGGCACTAGAGCGTCACACTTCGCCATTAGAGCGTCACAACTTGGCACTCGAGAGTCACACTTTGGCACTAGCACCCACAATTTGGCATTAGAGCGTCACACTGTGGCACTAGACCTTCACACTTTGGTACTAGAACGTCACATTTTGGCACTAGAGCGTCACACTTTGGCACTAGAGCTCCAAACGTTTGCATTAGAACGTCACACTTTGGCACTAGAGCGTCACACTTTGGCACTAGAGCATCACACTTTTGGCAGTAGAGCATCACACGTTTGCGCAAGACCTTCACACTTTGGCACTGGAACATCACAATTTGGCACTAGCGCGTCACACTTTGGTACTAGAGCATCACACTTTGGTACTAGAGATTCACACTTTGGCACTAGAGCGTCACACTTTGGAACTAGGGTGTCAGAATTTAGCACTAGAGCGTCACATTTTGGCACTAGAGCTTCTACCTTTGGCACTAGAGCGTCGGACTTTGGCACTATTTTGTCACACTTTGGCACCAGAGCGTCACACTTTGGCACTAGAGCATCACACTATGGCACTAGAGCTCTGCACTTTGGTCTTAGAGCGTCACACTTTGGCACTACATTGTCAAAACTTGGCACTAGAGCGTCAAACTTTGGCACTAGAGCTTCAAACGTTGGCATTAGAGTGTCACACGTTGGCACTAGAGCATCACACTTTGGCACTAGAGCGTCACACGTTTGGCACTAGAGCATCAGACTTTGGCACTATACCTTCACATTTTGGCACTAGAACGTCACACTTTGGCACTAGATTGTCAGGCTTTGTCACTAGAGCGTCGCACTTTGGCACTAGATAATCATCTTTTGGTACTAGATCATCACACTTTAGCACTAGAGCGTCCCACTTTGAACTAGAGCGTCACACTTTGGCACTAGAGCGTCACATTTTGGCACTTGAGCGTCACACTTTGGCACTAGAGCTTCAAACTTTGGTACTAGCGCATCATACTTTGGCACTAGAGCTTCACACTTTGGCACCTGAGCGTTACACTCTGGCATTAGAGCTTCACACTTTGGTACTAGAGCGTCACATTTTGGACCTAGAGTGTCACACTTTGGCACTACAGCGTCACACATTGGCACTCAAGTATGACACGTTGGCACTAGAGGTTTGAACTTTGGCACTAGAGCGTCACAATTTGGCACTATATCCTCACACTTTGACACATGAGCTTCACACATTGGCACTAGAGCTTCACACTTTGGCACTAGAGCGTCACACTTTGGCACTAAAGCATCACACTTTGGCACTAGAGCGTCACACTTGGGTACTAGAGCGTCACCCTTTGGCACAAGAGCATCACACTTTGGGACTACAGCGTCACACTTTGGCACTAAAGCGTCACACTTTGGCACTAGAGCGTCACACTTTGGCACTAGAGCGTCACACATTGGCAATAGAGCATCACACTTTGGCACTAGAGTTTCAAACTTTGGCACTATAGTTTCAAACTTTGGCACTAGAGCATCACACTTTGGCACTATAGCGTCACGCTTTTGGAAAAGAGTGTGGCACTTTGGAACCAGAGCGTCACACTTTGGCACTAGAGCGTCACACTTTGGTAGTAGAGCGTCACACTTTGGCACTACAGCATCAGACTTTGGCACTAGACATTCACACTTTGGCACAAGAGCGTCACATCTTGGCACTAGAGTGTAACATTTTGGCGCTAGAGCGTCACACTTTGGCACTAGAGCTTCAAACTTTGGCACTAGAGTGTCAAACCTTGGGACTACAGCGTCATGCTTTAGAACTAGAGCGTCACACCCTGGCACTAGAGCATCACACTTTGGCACTAGACATTCACACTTTGGCACAAGAGCGTCACATCTTGGCACTAGAGTGTCACACTTTGGCGCTAGAGCGTCACACTTTGGCACTAGAGCTTCAAACTTTGGCACTAGAGTGTCAAACCTTGGGACTACAGCGTCATGCTTTAGAACTAGAGCGTCACACCCTGGCACTAGAGCATCACACTTTGGCACTAGAGCATCAGATTTTGGCACTAGAGCGTCACAATGGGCACTAGAGCATCACACTTTGGCACTAGAGCGTCACACTTTG
>SZWC01000286.1:139924-238777 GCA_023375785.1 Penium margaritaceum | reverse complement strand
ACTAGAGCGTCACAATGGGCACTAGAGCATCACACTTTGGCACTAGAGCGTCACACTTTGCCATTAGAGTGTCACAATTAGGCACTAGAGCGTCACACTTTGGCACTAGCGCTGCACACGTTGGCATTGGAGCGTCACAATGTGGCACTAGACCTTCACACTTTAGCACTGGACCATCACACTTGGGTACTAGAGCTTCACACTTTGGCACTAGAGCGTCACACTTTGGCACATGAGAGTCGCAATTTGGCAATAGTGCGTCACACTTTCGTACTAGAGCGTCAGACGTGGGCACTAGATTTTGAACTTGTGCACTATAGCGTCACACTTTGGCTCTAGATCGTCACACTTTGGCACTGGAACATCACATTTTGGCACTAGAGCGTCACAAATTGGCACTATAGCATCACACTTGGCAATAGAGGTCCACACTTTGGTACTCTAGCGTCACCCTTTCGCACTACAGCATCACACTTTGGCACTAGAGCATCACACTTTGGACCTATAGCTCGAAACGTTAGCACTAGAGCGTCACACTTTGGCACTAGAGATTACACTTTGGCACTCAAGCGTCACACTTTTGCATTAGACCATCACACTTTGGCACAAGAGCATCACACCTTGGCACTAGAGCTTCACACTTTGGCACTAGAGCGTCACTCCTTGGAAGTAGCGCGTCACACTTTGGCACTCGAGTGTAACACTTTGGCACTTGAGCGTCACACTTTGACACTAGACTTTCAACCTTTGGCACCAGAGTGTCAGTGTGCCGCTAGAGCGTCACACTTTGGCAATAGAGTGTCGCACTTTGGAACTAGAGTGTCACACTTTGGCACTAGAGCGTCACACTTTGGTACTAGAGCATCACACTTTGGCACTAGAGCATCACATGTTGGCACTAGAGATTCACACTTTGGCATTAGAGCGTCACACTTTGGCACTAAAGTGTCACACTTTGGCAGTAGAGCGTCACAATTTGGCACTAGAGCTTCAAACTCTGGCACTAGAGCGTCACACTTTAGCACTACAACGTCACACTTTGGCACTAGAGCGTCACACTTTGGCACTAGAGGTCCAAACATTGGCATTAGATCATCACAGTTTGGCACTAGAGTGTCGCAATTTGGCACTAGAGTGTCATAATTTGGTACTAGAGCCTCACCCTTTGGCACTAGAGTGTCACACTTTGGAACTAGAGCGTCACACTTTGGCACTAGAGCATAACACATTGGTACTAGACCGTCACACTTTGGCACTAGAGCGTCACACTTTGGCACTAGAGCTTCACACTTTGGCACTAGAGCGTCACACTTTGGCATGGAAGAGTCACACTTTGGCACTAGAGCGTCACACTTTGGTACTAGAGGATCACACTTGGGCACTAGAGTTTTGAACTTTGGCACTAGAGTGTCACACTTTGGCACTAGAGCGTCACACTTTGCCACTTGACTGTCACTCTTTGGCACTAGAGCGTTACACTTTGGCATTAGAGAATCACACTTTGGCACTAGGGCTCCACACTTCGGCACTAGAGTGTCACACTTTGGCACTAGAGCGTCACATTTTGGCACTACAGCGTCACACTTTGGCACTCGAGCGTCATACTTTGGCACAAGAGCTCCAAGCGTTGGCATTAGAGCGTCACACTTTAGCACTAGAGCGTCACTATTTGGCACTAGAGCGTCACACCTTTGGCATCAGAGCATCACACATTTGCACTAGACCTTCACACTTTGGCACTAGAACGTCACACTTTGGGAGTAGGACGTCATACTTTGGCATTGGAGTGTCACACTTTGGCACTAGAGCTTCACACTTTGGCAATAGAGCGTCATACGTTGGCACTAGAGCTTTACATATTGGCACCAGAGCGTTACACTTTGGCACTAGAGCTTCACACTTTGGCACCAGAGTGTCGTACTTTGGAACTAGAGCGTCACATTTTGGCACTAGAGTGTCACACTTTGGTACTAGAGCATCACACTTTGGCACAATAGATTCATACTTTGGCACTACAGCGTCACACTTTGGCATTAGAGCTTCAAACTTCGGCACTACACCGTCAGACTTTGGCACTACAACATCACACTTTGGCACTAGAGCATCACACTTTGGCACTAGAGCATCGCACTTTGGCACTAGAGATTCAAAACTTTGGCACTAGAGCCTCGTACTTTGGCACTAGAGCGTCACACTTTGGCACTAGAGCGTCACACTTTGGCACTCTAGCGTCACACTTTGGCACTAGAGCGTCATACTTTGGCACTAGAGCATCACACTTTGGCACTAGCACGTCACACTTTGGCACTAGCGCTTCACACCTTGGCACTATAGCATCACATTGTGGCATTAGACCTTCACACTTTGGCACTAGAGCGTCACATTTGGGCACTAGAGCGTCACACATTGGCACTAAAGCGTCACACTTTTGCAATACAACATCACAATTTGGCACTAGGGCGTCACACGTTGGCACTAGAGCTTCACACTTTGGCACACGATTGTCACACTTTCGCACAAGAGCATCACATTTGACACTTGAGCATCGCACTTTGGCACTAGAGCTTCACACCTTGGCACTAGAAAGTCACACTTTGGCACTAGACTTCCACACTTTGGCACTAGAGTGTCACACTTTGACACTAGAGTGCCAAACATTGGCACTAGAGCGTCACACTTTGGCAATATAGCTTCACACTTTGGCACTAGAGCGTCACTCATTGGAACTAGAGCGTCACACTTTGGCACTCTAGTGTCACAATGTGGCACTAGAGCGTCACACTTTGGCACTAGAGTCTCGAATTCTGGCACTAGAGCATCACATGCTGGCAATAGAGTGTCACACCTTGGCAATAGAGTGTCACACTTTGGAACTAGAGCGTCACACTTTGGCACTGGAGCGTCACACTTTGGTACTAGAGCGCCATACTTTGGCACTAGAGCATCACACGTTGGCACTAGACATTCACACTTTGGCACTAGAGCGTCACACGTTGGCACTAGAGTGTCACACTTTGGCACTAGAGTGCACACGTTGGCACTATAGCTTCAACCTTTGGCACTAGAGCGTCACACTTTGACACTAGAGCGTCACACATTGGCACTAGCGCATCACATTGTGGAACTAGAGCTCCAAATGGTGGCATTAGAGCGTCACAATTTAGAACTAGAGCGTCTTACTTTGGAACTAGAGCGTCACACGTTTGGCACTAGAGCATGACAGTTTGGCACTAAACCTTCACACTTTGGCAGTAGAACGTCACACTTGGCACTAGATCGTCACACTTTGGCACGAGAGCGTCACACTTTGGCACTAGAGTGTAATACTTTGGTACTATAGCGTCTCAGTTTGGCACTAGATTGTCACACTTTGGCACTAGAGCGTCACACTTTGGCACTTGAGCGTCACACGTTGGCACTAGAGCTTCACACGTTGGCACTAGAGCATCATACTTTGGCACTAGAGCCTCACACTTTGGCACCAGAGCGTTACACTTTGGTTCTAGAGTTTCACACGTTGGCACTAGAGCGTCACACATGAGAACTAGAGGGTCACACTTTGGCACTAGAGCGTCACACGTTGGCACTAAAGCATCACATGTTGGCACTAGAGCTTCAAACTTTGGCACTAGAGCGTCATACTTTGGCACTATAGCATCACACTTCGACAAAAGAGCTTCACACTTTGGCACTAGAGCTTTACACTTTGGCACTAGAGCGTCACACTTTGCCACTAGAGCATCGCACTTTGGCACTACAGAGTCACACTTTGGTACTAGAGCGTCACCCTTTGGCTCAAGAGCGTCACACTTTGGGACTAGAGCGTCACACTTTGGCACCAGCGCATCACACTTTGGCACTAGGGCATAAAAACTTGGCACGAGAGTGTCACACTTTGGTACTAGAGCGTCCCACTTTAGCACTAGAGCTTCACACTTTGGCACTAGAGCGTCACACTTTTGCACAGGAGACGCAAACTTTGGCACTAGAGCCTCACAATTTGGCATAAGAGTGTCACACTTGGACACTAGAGTTTCAAACTTTGGCACTAGAGCGTCACAGTTTGGCACTAGAGCGTCACACTTTGGCACTAGAGCCTCACACATTGGCACTAGAGTTTCAAGCTTTGGCACTAGAGCGTCACACTTTGGCACTAGAGCGTTACACTTCTGCAATAGAGTATTGCAATTTACAACTAGAGTGTCACACTTTGGCTCTAGAGCGTCAAACTTTGGTACTAGAGCGTCACACTCTGGCACTGGAGCGTCACACTTGGGCACTTGAGATTCACACTTTGGCACAAGAGCGTCACAGTTTGGCACTAGAGTGTAACACTTTGGCACTAGAGCATCACACTTTGGCACTAGAGCTCAAAACTTTGGCACTACAACGTCAGACGTTTGCACTACAGCATCACACTTTGGCACTAGAGCGTCACACATTGGCACTAGAGTATCACACTTTGGCTCTAGATATTCAAACTTTGGCACTAGAGCCTCGCACTTTGGCAGTAGAGCGTCACACTTTGGCACTAGAGCGTCATACTCTGGCACTATAGCGTTACACTTTGGCACTAGAGCGTCGCACTTTTGCACTAGAGCGTCACATTTTGGCACTAGAGCGTCACACTTCAGCACTAGCGCTTCGCACCTTGGCACTAGAGCATCACCCTTTGGCACTAGAGGTCCACACTTTGGCACTCTAGCGTCACACTTTGGTACTACAGCATCACACTTTGGCACTAGAGCGTCACACTTTGGACCTCTAGCTCTAAACGTTGGAACTAGAGCGTCACAATTTGGCACTAGAGATTACACTTTGGCACTCGAGCGTCCCACTTTTGCATTAGACTATCACAATTTGGCACTAGAGCATCACACTTTGGCCCTATAGCTTCACACATTGGCACGAGAGCGTTACACTTTGGCACTTGAGTTCCACAGTTTGGCACTAGAGCGTCACGCTTTGACACTATAGCGTCTCACTGTGGCACTAGGGCGTCACAATTTAGCACTAGAGCTTCACACTTTGGCATTAGAGCGTCACTGGTTGGAAGTAGCGCGTCACACTTTGGCACTCGAGAGTAACACTTTGGCACTTGAGCGTCACACTTTGACACTAGACTTTCAACCTTTGGCACCAGAGCGTCAGTGTGCCACTAGAGCGTCACACTTTGGCAATAGAGTGTCGCACTTTGGAGCTAGAGTGTCACACTTTGGCACTAGAGCGTCACACTTTGGAACTAGAGCGTCACACTTTGGCACTAGAGCATCACATGTTGGCACTAGAGATTCACACTTTGGCATTAGGGCATCACACTTTGGCACTAAAGTGTCACACTTTGGCAGTAGAGCGTCGCACTTTGGCACTAGAGCTTCAAACTTTGGCACTAGAGCGTCAGACTTTAGCACTACAGCGTCACACTTTGGCACTAGAGCGTCACACTTTGGCCAAGAGCTCCAAATATTGGCATTAGAGCATCACAATTTGGCAGTAGAGTGTCACACTTTGGCATTAGAGCGTCATAATTTGGCACTAGAGCCTCACCCTTTGGCACTAGAGTGTCACACTTTGGAACTAGAGCGTCACACTTTGGCACTAGAGTATCACACTTTGGTACTAAAGCGTCACACTTTGGCACTAGAGCGTCACACTTTGGCACTAGAACTTCACACTTTGGCACTAGAGCGTCACACTTTGGCATGGGGGAGTCACACTTTGGCACTAGAGCGTCACACTTTGGCACTAGAGCATCACACTTGGGCACTAGAGTTTTTAACTTTGGCACTAGAGCGGCACACTTTGGTACTAGAGCGTCACGCTTTGCCACTAGAGTGCCACTCTTTGGCACTAGAGCGTCACACTTTGGCACTAAAGAATCACACTCTGCCACTAGGGCTCCACTCTTTGGCACTAGAGTGTCACACTTTGGCACTAGAGTGTCACATTTTGGTACTTTAGCGTCACACTTTGGCACTAGAGCTTCATACTTTGGCACAAGAGCTCCAAACGTTGGCATTGGAGCGTCACACTTTAGCACTAGAGCATCAATATTTGGCACTAGAGCGTCACACGTTTGGCACCAGAGCATCACATTGTTTGCACTAGACCTTCACACTTTGGCACTAGAACGTCACACTTAGGGACTAAGGCATCACACTTTGGCACTGGAGCGTCACACTTTGGCACTAGAGCTTCACACTTTTGTACTAGAGCGTCATACGTTGGCAATAGAGCTTCACATCTTGGCACCAGAGCGTTACACTTTGGCACTAGAGCTTCACACTTTGGCAATACAGTGTCGCACTTTGGAACTAGAGCGTCACATTTTGGCACTAGAGTGTCACACTTTGGTACTAGAGCATCACACTTTGGCCCTATAGATTCATACTGTGGCACTAGAGCGTCACACGCTGGCACTAGAGCTTCAAACTTCGGCACTACAGCGTCAGACTTTCGCACTACAGCATCACACTTTGGTACTAGAGCGTCACACTTTGGCACTAGAGTATCACACTTTGGCACTAGAGATTCAAACTTTGGCACTAGAGCCTCGCACTTTGGCACTACAGCGTCACACTTTGGCACTAGAGCGTCACAATTTTGGCACTATATCCTCACACTTTGGCATTAGAGCGTCACACTTTGGCACTAGAGCGTCAGACTCTGGCACTAGAGCATCACACTTTGGCACTAGCGCTTCACACTTTGGCACTATAGCGTCACACTGTGGCATTAGACCTTCACACTTTGGCACTAGAGCATCACATTTGGGCACTAGAGTGTCACACATTGGCACTAAAGCGTCACACTTTTGCAATACAGCGTCACACTTTGGCACTTGAGCGTCACACGTTGGCACTAGAGCTTCACACTTTAGCACTCCATTGTCACACTTTTGCACAAGAGCATCACATTTTGACACTTGAGCATCGCACTTTGGCACTAGAGCTTCACACCTTGGCAGTAGAGCATCCCACTTTGGCACTAGAGTTCCACACTTTGGCACTAGAGCGTCACACTTTGACACTAGAGCGTCAAACATTGGCACTAGAGCGTCACACTTTGGCAAAAGAGCTTCACACGTTGGCACTAGAGCGTCACTCATTTGAACTAGAGCGTCACACTTTGGCGCTCTAGTGTCACAATTGGGTACTAGAGCGTCACACTTTGGCACTAGAGTCTCGAATTCTGGCACTAGAGCGTCGCATTTTGGCAATAGAGCGTCACACTTTGGCAATAGAGTGTCGCACTTTGGAACTAGAGCGTCACACGTTGGCACTGGAGCGGCACACTTTGGTACTAGAGCGCCATGCTTTGGCACTACAGCATCACACGTTGGCACTAGACATTCACACTTTGGCACTAGAGCGTCACACGTTGGCAGTAGAGTGTCACACTTTGGCACTAGAGTGCACACGTTGGCACTATAGCTTCAACCTTTGGCACTAGAGCGTCACACTTTGACACTAGAGCGTCACACATTGGCACTAGAGCATCACATTGTGGAACTAGAGCTCCAAATGTTGGCATTAGAGCGTCACAATTTGGCACCAGAGCGTCTTTCTTTGGAACTAGAGCGTCACATGTTTGGCACTAGAGCATCACACATTGGCACTATACCTTCACACTTTGGCACTAGAGTTTCATTCTTTGGTACAAGAGCATCCCAGTTTGGCACTAGATCGTCACACTTTGGCACTAGAGCGTCACACTTTGGCTCTTGAGCGTCACACGTTAGCACTAGAGCTTCACACTTTGGCACTAGAGCGTCATACTTAGGCTATAGACCTTCGCACTCTGGCAGCAAAGCATTACACTTTGGCTCTGGAGCTTCACACGTTGGGACTAGAGCGTCACACATGAGAACTAGAGCGTCACACTTTGGCACTAGAGCGTCACACCTTGGCACTAGAGCATCACATGTTGGCACTAGAGTTTCAAACTTTGGCACTAGAGCATCACACTTTGGCACTAGAGTGTAACACTTTGGCACTAGAGCGTCCCACTTTGCCAGTAGAGCTTAAAACTTTGGCACTATAGCGTCAGACGTTGGCACTACAGCATCCCACTTTCGCACTAGAGCGTCACACGTTGGCACTAGAGTATCACACTTCGGCACTAGAGATTCAAACTTTGGCACTAGAGCTTCGCACTTTGGCAGTACAGCGTCACACTTTGGCACTGGAGCATCACACTTTGGTACTATAACTTTACACTTTGGCACTAGACCGTCGCACTTTGGCACTAGAGCGTCACACTTTGGCACTAGAGCGTCACATGTTGGCACTAGCGCTTCACACCTTGGCACTAGAGCGTCACACTGTGGTACTAGACCTTCACACTTTGGCACTAGAGCGTCACACTTGGGCACCAGGGCGTCACACGTTGGCACTAAAGCGTCACACTTTTGCAATACAACGTCACACTTTGGCACTAGAGTGTCACACGTTGGCACTAGAGCTTCGCACATTGGCTCTCAAGAGTCACAATCTGGCACAAGAGCATCACATTTTGACACTTGAGCATCACACTTTGGCACTAGAGTTCCACACTTTGGCACTATAGCGTCACACGTTGACACTAGAGCGTCACACATGGGCACTAGAGCGTCACACTTTGGCAATAGAGCTTCACACTTTGGTACTAGAGCGTCACTCCTTGGAACTAGAGCGTCGCACTTTGGCACTCTAGTGTCATAATTTGGTACTAGAGCGTCACACTTGGGCACAGGAGTATCGAATTCTGGCACTAGAGCGTCACATTTTGGCAATAGAGCGTCACACTTTGGCAATAGAGTGTCGCACTTTGGAACTAGAGCATCACACTTTGGCACTAGAGCGTCACACTTTGGTACTAGAGCGCCATACTTTGGCACTAGAGCATCACACTTTGGCACTAGAGACTCACACTTTGGCACTAGAGCGTTACACTTTGGCACTAGAGTGTCACAAATTGGCACTAGAGTGCACACTTTGGCAGTAGAGCTTCAACCTTTGGCACTAGAACGTAACACTTTGGCACTAGAGCGTCATGCTTTCGCACTAGAGCATCACACTGTGGAACTAGAGCTCCAAGTGTTGGCATTAGAGCGTCACAATTTGGCACTAGAGCGTCTTACGTTGGCACTAGAGCATCATACGTTTGGCACTAGAGCATCACACTTTGGCACTAAACCTTCACACTTTGGCACTAGAACGTCACACTTTGACACTATATCGTCACACATTGGCATGAGAGCATCACACTTTGGCACTATAGTTTAATACTTTGGTATTAGAGCGTCACACTTTGGCACTAGAGCGTCCCAATTTGGCACTAGATCATCACGCTTTGGCACTAGAGCATCACACTTTGGCACTTGAGCGTCACACTTTGACACTAGAGCTTCACACGTTGGCACTATAGCGTCATACTTTGGCACTAGAGCTTCACACTTTGGCACCAGAGCATTACACTTTGGCTCTAGAGCTTCACACATTTGCACTAGAGCGTCACACTTGAGAAGTAGAGTGTCACACTTTGGCACTAGAGCGTCACAGATTGGCACTAGAGCATCACATGTTGGCTTTAGAGTTTCAAACTTTGGCACTAGAGCATCACACTTTGGCACTAGAGCGTCACACCTCAACACAACAGCTTCAGACTTTGGTACTAGAGCTTTACACTTTGGCACTAGAGCGTCACACTTTGGCACTAGAGCATCGCACTTTGGCACTACAGTGTTACACTTTGGTACTAGAGCGTCACCCTTTGGCACAAGAGCATCACACTTTGGGACTAGAGCGTCACACTTTGGCACTGGAGCATCACACTTTGGCACTAGAGCATCACACTTTCGCACTAGAGTGTCACACTTTGGCACTAGAGTGTGACACTCTGGCACTAGCGCTTCACACTTTGGCACGAGAGCGTCACACTGTGGCACTAGACGTTCACACTTTGGTACTAGAGCGTCACACTTTGACACTAGAGCTTCACACTTTGGCACTAGAGCGTCACACTTTGGCACATGAGAGTCACACTTTGGCAGTAGAGCCTCACACTTTGGCACTAGAGTGTCACACTTGGGTACTAGAGTTTCGAATATTGGCACTAGAGCGTCACACGTTGGTACTAGAGCGTCACACATTGGCACTAGAGCCTCGCACTTTGGCACTAGAGTTTCGAGCTTTGGTACTAGAGTGTCTCACTTTCGCACTAGAGCGTCACACTTTTGCAATAGAGTATTGCAAGTTGGAACTAGAGCGTCACACTTTGGCACTAGAGCGTCACACTTTGATACTAGAGCGTCACACTTTGATACTAGAGCGTCACACTTTGGCATTGGAGCTTAAAAGATGCTATGCGTCGGCCAGATGCAGACTTATGGCGTCAAGCAGCTCAAGAGGAGTTGTCTCAGCTTCAGAAAAGAACACATGGGATCTGGTCCCACGACCACCCAACACACACATTGTCACATGTAAGTGGGTGTTCAGGACCAAGCTGACCAGTGCAGGTACACCTAATCGCCACAAGGCACGTATAGTTGCGCGAGGTTTCAGCCATGTTCTTGGAGTAAACTAACAAGACACTTTTGCACCAGTGGTCAAATATTCATCCATCAGGGTGGTTCTCTCTCTAGCCGCCAACAACAAGTGGCATCTTCATCAGATGGATGTCAGAAGTGCTTTCTTCAACGGTGACCTCAAAGAGGTCATCTACATGACCCAACCAGAAGGTTCTCTGTCCCCATATCACCCCGACCATGTCTGCAAACTCAACAAGTCATTGTATGGTCTCAAGCAAGCTCCGCAACAGTGGAACCTCAAGATCGATGAGTTTTTTCTGGTCCAAGGTCTCCAACGCATGCACTCTGACCACTCCGTGTATTTTTGCAGCGGTTCCAACCTACTTGGTGTTATCCTTTACGTGGAGGACCTGATTCTGTTTGGACCGTCCCTCTTTGTCCTGGAAACTCTCAAACAACAGCTTTCATGTCGATTTGAGATCACTGATATGGAGCCTCTCAAGTACTACCTTGGAATTCAGATCACCCATGACTTCCTGCACGGTCAGGTAACACTCACCCAGGCCACTTATGCTCAACGTGTGGCTGACAAATTCGGACTTGGCACATCCACTTCTCAACCTACTCCACTCTCCAAGGATCATGGCCTCACCAAACCAGTTACCGCACCGATACCATTGGCTTCCTCCGACGGTGTCCAAGCCTTCCCGCACATGGTGGGCTCCCTGATATACTATTCCGTGGCTACCCGACCTGACCTTTCCTTTGCTATTGGTCTCCTCAGCCAAGGATGTCAGCGTCCTACTACTGCTCACGTCGTGGCTTCCAAGCGCAGCATTCGCTACCTTCGTGGATCCTCTGCTCTTGCGATCCGCTACTCCTCTGGCAACAATGTTCTCCAACAATGCTGTGATGCTGATCTCTCTGGTGATCAGACCACCAGCCGCTCCACCTCTGGATATGTCTTTCTTCTTAACGGTGGACCAGTCAGTTGGCACAGCAAGAAGCAATCTGTGGTCGCTCTCTTCCATGGAAGCTGAGTACATTGCTAAGAGCGAATGTACCAGATAAGCAGTCTGGCTATGTATGCTTCTGAGCGAGCTTGGCTTTGATCAACTTGAGCCTACGCCCATCCATTGTGACAAAGAAGGGGCTATCGCTCTCTCCGAGAATCCCGGTCTTCATGACCACACCAAACATGTTCGTCGGCAATACCACTACGTTCGCGATGCTGTTGCGGAGGACGAAGTCGTAATGCACTACATCCCCACTGCCGATCAAACTGTTGATATCTTCACCAAAGCTCTCTCTGCCGATCATCATGCTCATCTCTGCACTCGCATGGGTCTTCTCTCCTCCTCTTGACTCTCCTCGGCGCTTCTCTCTCTCCTCTTGGTTCCTTTTGCTGCCGCTCCTGCCCGGTGCTCTCTTTCCGTTCCCCCCACACGAGGCGTTTGAACGGACAGAGAGTGCTCTCGGTGGGACCGTCGTCACTTCCCGTTTCCGTGCCCCCCATACGAGGCGTTGGTCCGAACGCAGGTTGCGCGTAACCGTTCTCCCCACCTCCTTGTGCTTCCGTCTGCTGCTGCTCTCTCTCTCTCGCCGCGCCTTTTGTTCCTCTCTCGCTTCGATCCTCACAACACAACAACGCCCTCTCCAGTTGGCCTCCTCACCGCTAGCACCACGCCGCTCCAAACTGCAATTTCTCTCCATCTATATTGTGTCCATTTCATCTTCTCTTCCAGACCCCCATGGGTGGGCTGATGTTAGGCTCACCCTGCGGGCCGGATGCGAGGGAGGGGGCCCACTCCTTCAAGTCGGGGCAGGTTGTGCAGTTGGGACCGATCTCTTCCTCAGCCGTCTAGGCAATGCCTGGGATACAAAGTTCTCTCCGGCCCACTGTACACCATGCGTCTTGCTGCTCCGGACCGTTCCTTTTTTTTCTCTCTCAACGAGGCTCAGTTTGCCCGCGGGGGGGGGGGGGGGGGGGGGGGGGGAGGAGTTCATTTGCCGCGCATTCCCGTGCCTCCCCCTGTTTCCTTTTCTTTGTCACCCCATCCCTCCAGCACTCTTTTCATGGTGGGAGGGGGGGCTTCTTTCCCTTTTCTAGTTGTCGATTCCACCCTCATCAGCTCTGGATCAACAAGGGAGGAATGTTGGAAAAAGGACAACCGTCCGATCATCTTCATGTACTGATCTATTGGGCTCGGCACAACACCAACAAAAAGGAAAAACAAGAGGGCCAAGAGAGAGAGATCCCCATCTCTCTCTCGATTCTCCTGTCTATCCTACATGGCGGGGCATGGTATGGCTGTGGGCAGGCCTCTTTAGGCGTCCCACTGATCCATCCATCTGCAGCCCTACTCACTCTACTCATCCTATGGGAGCTCCGAAGAGCTAACGGAATAATTCTATCGGACAATATATATTTGGACAGGTTTTGGATAAATAGGGTACGTGGTTCAGCAGACAAAGCGAGAGTACGAGCATGAGCTCCTCTTGACTCTGAGTCTGCTGACGTGGTGAGGAAGCCTGGCAATGTCAAGCAATGCCTGGCAGGGCCTGGACAATGCCTAGCAATGCGTGGCAATGCCTGGGGAATGCCTGGCAATGCCTAACAATGCCTGGCAATGCATGGGCAATGCCTAGCAATGCCTAAGTAATGCCTGGCAATGCTTGGGCAGTGCATGGCAATGCCTAGGCAAGGTGTGGCAATGCCTGGCAACGCTTGGGTAATGCCAGGCAATGACTGGCAATGCCTAGCAATGCCTGGGCATGCCTGGGCAATGCCTGGGTAATGCCAAGTGATGTCTGGGCAATGCGTGGTAATGCCTGGCAATGCATTGCAATGCTTGGCAATGCCTGGCAATGCTTGGGCAATGCTTGGCAATGCTTGGCAATGTCTGGTAATGCTTGGGTAATGTCTGGCAAAGCCTGGGCAAGGCCTGGCAATTCCTGGCACTACCTTGCAATGCCGGGCAAAGCCTGTGCAATGCCTGGCAATGCTTGGCAATGCTTGGACAATGCTTGGCAATGCCTGACAATGCCAAGCAATGCTTCGTAATGCTTGGGCAATGCCTGGCAATGCCTGGCAATGCCTGGGCAATGCCACGCAATGCTTGGCAATACCTGGCAGTGCCTGGCAATGCCTCAACAATGCCTGGCAATGCCTGAGCAATGCTTGGCAATGCCTACGCAATGCATGGTTATGCCTAGCAATGCTTGGGCAATGCCTGGCAATGCCTGGGCAATGCCTGGCTATGCCTGTGCAATACCGGGCAATGCCTGGCAATGCCAGGCAATGCCTGGCAATGCCTGGCAATGCCCAGACAATGTCAGGCAATGCATGCCAATGCCAAGCAATGCTTGGCAATGCCTAACAATGCGTGGCAATACCTGGGCAATGCATGGCAATGCGTGGGCAATACGTGGCAGTGCCTAGGCAATACCTGGAAACGCTTGGCAATGCCTAGGCAAGGCGTGGCAACGCCTGGCAATGCTTGGGCAATGCCTGACAATGCCTAGGCAATGCCTGGCAATGACTTGCAATGCCAAGCAATGCATGGGCAATGCCTGACAATGCCTAGGCAATGCCTCGCAATGCCTGGCAATGCCTGGGCAATGGCAGGCAATGTTTGGGCAATGCCTGACAATGCCTGGAAATGCCTGGCAATGCATGGGAACGCCTACCAATGCTTGGCAATGCCTTGACAATGCCTAGCAATGCCTGGATGTCCTTGGCAATATTTGGAAATGCCTGGGCAATGCATGACAATGCCTGGCAATGCCTGGCAATGCCTGGGAAATGCCTGTCCAATGCTTGGGCATTGCCTGGCAATGCCTAACAATGCATAGCAATGCATGACAATGCCTCGCAATGCCTGGGCAATGCCTGGCAATGCCTGGCAATGCCTCGAAATGCCTGGACAATGCCTCGAAATGCCTGGCATTGCCTGGGCAATGCCTGGCAATGCCTGGGCAATGCCTGGCAATGCCTGGCAATGCATTGCAATGCGTGGGCAATGTGTGGCAATGTGTGGGCAATGACAGGCAATGCCTGGCAATGCTTGGCAATGCCTGGGCAATGCCAGTGCAATGCCTGGCAATGCCTGGCAATTCTTGGCAAAACTGGGCATTGCCTGGCAATGCCTAGTAATGCTTGGCAATGCCTGGGCAATGCTTGCCAATGCCTGGTAATGCTTGGCAATACCTAACAATGCGTGGCAATGCCTCGGCAATGCCTGGCAATGCCTGGGCAATGCCTGGCAATGCCTGGCATTATCTGGCAATGCCTGGGCAATGCCTGACAATGCCTGGCAAAACCTTGGGAATGCCTGTCCAATGCCTCGGCAATGCCTTGCAATGCCTGGGCAAGGCCTGGCAATGCCTGGTAATGCCTGGCAATGCCTGGCAATGCCTGGGCAATGCCTGTGCAATGTTTGGGCAATGCTTGCAATGCATTGCAATGCCTAGCAATGCCTGGCAATGCCCAAACAATGCTTGGCAATGCTTGGGCAATGCCTGGCAATGCCTGGCAATGCCTGGGCAATGCTTGGCAATGCCTGGCAACGCCTAGCAATGCCTAGCAATGTCTGGAAATGCCTGTGCAATGCCAGGTAATGCCTTCGCAATGCTTGTGAATGCTTGACAATGCCTAGCAATTTTTGGCAATGTCTGGAAATGCCTGTGCAATGCCAAGCAATGCCTAGGTAATGCTTGTCAGTGCCTGGCAATGCCTAGCAATGCCTGGCAATGCCTGGAAATGCCTGTACAATGCCAGGCAATGCCTGGACAATGCTTGCCAATACCTGGGCAATGCCTGTCCAATGCTTGGGCAATGCCTGGCAATGCCTGGGCAAGGCCTGGCAATGCGTGGCAATGCCTGGCAATGTTTGGAAATGCCTGTGCAATGCCATGCAATGCCTGGGCAATGCCTGGGCAATGCCTGGCAATGCCTCGGCAATGCCTGTGCAATGTATGGCCAATGCTTGGCAATGCCTTGCAATGCATGGCAATGCCTAGACAATGCCTGGAAATGCCTGGACAATGCCTGGCAATGCGTGGCAATGCCTGGCAATGCCTGGCAATGACTGGGCAGTGCTTGTCAATGCATGGCAATGCCTAGCAATGCCTAACAATGCGTGGCAATGCCTTGGCAATGCTTGGTAATGCCTGGGTAATGCCTGGCAATGCCTGGGAATATCTGGCAATGCCTGGGCAATGCCTGGCAATTCCTGGGCAATGCCTGTGCAATGCCTGGATAATGCCTGGCAAGGCCTGGACAATGCCTTGCAATGCCTGGGCAATGCCTGGCAACGCCTGGCAATGCCTGGCAATGCCTGGCAATGCCTAGCAATGTCTGGGCAATGCCGGGCAATGTCTGGACAATGCCTGGCAATGCCTTGCAATGCCTGGGCAATGCGTGGCAATGCCTGGGCAATGCCTAACAAAGCCTGGCAATGCCCAGGCAAGGCCTGGCAATGCCTGGTAATGCTTGGGAAATGCCTGGCAATGCCTGGGCAATGTTTGTACAATGCCAGGCAATGCCTGGCAATGCCTGGGCGATGCCTAGAAACGCCTGGGCAATGCCTCGCAATGCCTCGCAATATCTGGCAATGCCTGCCAATGCCTAGCAATGCCTGGCAATGCTTGGCAATGCTTGGGCAATGCTTGTCAATGCCTGGCAATGCCTGGCAATGCCTAACAATGCGTGACAATGCCTGGGCAATGCCAGGCAATGCCTGGACAATGCCTGGCAATGCATTCCAATATACTTACGCCTGTGCCTAGGGTTAAGGCGGCACACCAAATCCTAGGATTCGTGAATAAGATTCGTGAATCCGGATCCGGATCCGGATTCGAGGATCCGAATCCTTCATTAGGACTCGATTCGGAATTCGGGGATCTTTTTTGCACAAGTTTCAACTTGGAAACATGGTTTTCTGTGGCAAACAAGAGGAGTTCTACTTGCCATAACCTGTAGGATTCGGAAAAGATTCGTGAATCCTTAGGATTCGCGAATCCAGATTCGGATTTGTGAATCAAACCCAGACTTGGATTCGGATTCGTGAATCCAAATCCAATATTGGATTCGGGAATCTTACCCGGTGTGCACCCTTACCTAGGGTACCTGCGCCTTTGCCTAGGGTACCTACGCCAATGCCTAGGATACCTGCGCCTGTGCCTAGGGTACCTTCGCCTATGCCTAGGGTACCTGCGCTTGTGCCTAGAGTACCTGTGCTTGTGCCTAGGGTACCTGTGCCTGTGCCCAGGTTAGGGGGGAGTGTTGGGAAAAGGACAACCGTCCGATCATCTTCATCTACTGATCTACTGGGCTTGGCACAACATCAACCAAAAGGAAAAACAAGAGGGCCGGGAGAGAGATCCCCAGCTCTCTCTCGACCCTCCTGTCTATCCGACATGGCGGGGCATGGTATGCCTGTGGACAGGCCTCTTTAGGCATCCCACTGATCCATCCATCAGCACCCCTACTCTCTCTACTCATCCTATGGGAGCTCCGGAGAGCCGACGGAATAATTCTACCGGACAATATATATTTGGACAGGTTATGGACAAACAGGGTACGTGGTTCAGCAGACAAAGCGAGACTGCAAGCATGAGCTCCTCTCGACTCAGAGTCTGCTGGCGTGGCGATAAAGCCTGGCGATGTCAAGCAATGCCTGGCAATGCCTGGGCAATGCCTAGAAATGCGTGGCAATGCCTGGGCAATGCCTGGCAATGCCTAACAATGCCTGGCAATGCATGGGCAATGCCTGGCAATGCCTGGGCAATGCCTTGCAATCCCTCGGAAATGCATGGCAATGCCTGGGCAGGGTGTGGCAATGCCTTGCAATGCCTGGGTAATGCCTGGCAATGACTGGCAATGCCTATGAATGCCTGGGCATGCCTGGGCAATGCATGGGTAATGCCAAGTGATGCGTGGGCAATGCATGGTAATGCCTAACAATGCATGTACAATGCTTGGCAATGTCTGGCAATGCCTGGGCAATGCTTGGCAATGCTTGGCAATGTCTAGCAATGTTTGGGAAATGTCTGGCAATGCCTGGGCAATGCGTGGCAATGCCTGGCACTACGTTGCAATGCCGGAAAATGCCTGGGCAATGCCTGGCAATGCTTGGCAATGCTTTGACAATGCCTGGCATTGCCCGACAATGCCAAGCAGTGCTTGGTAATGCTTGGGCAATGCCTGGCTAAGCCTCGCAATGCCTGGACAATGCTAGATAATGCTTGGTAGTGCCCAGTAATGCCTCGCAATGCTTCGGCAATGTCTGGCAATGCCTGAGCAATGCCTGGCAATGTTTAGGCAGTGCTTGGTTATGCCTAGCAATGCTTCGGCAATGCCTGGCAATGCCCGAGTATGCTTGGCAATGCCTGGGCAATGCCGGTCAATACCTAGCAATGCCTGGCAATGCCTGGCAATGCTTGGCAATGCCCAGACAATGCCTGGCAATGCCTGGGCAATACGTGGCAATGCCTGGGTAATGCCTAGATAAGCATGGCAATGCCTAGGCAAGGCGTGGCAACGCCTGGCAATGCTTGGGCAATGCCTGACAATGCCTAGGCAACGCCTCGCAATGACTTGCAATGCCAGCCAATGCCTGGGCAACGCCTGACAATGCCTAGGCAATGCCTGGCAATGCCTGGCAATGCCCGGGCAATGACTGGCAATGCCTCGGCAATGCCTGACAATGCCTGGCAATGCCTCACAATTCCTGGCAACGCCTGGCAATGCCTGGCAATGCCTTGGCAATGCATAGCAATGCCTGGCAATGCTTGGCAATACCTGGAAATGCTACGGCAATGCCTCACAATGCCTGGCAATGCCTGGCAATGCCTGGCAATGCCTGGACAATGCCTCTGCAATGCCTGGGCATTTCGTGGCAATGCCTAGCAATGCCTAGCAATGCATGATAATGCCTGGCAATGCATGGGCAATGCCTGGCAATGCCTGGCAATGCATGGAAATGCCTGGACAATGTGTGGCAATGCCTGGCATTGCCTGGACAATGCCTGGCAATGCCTGGGCAATGCCTGGCAATGCCTGGCAATGCATTGCAATGCGTGGGCAATGTGTGGCAATGCGTAGGCAATGCGAGGCAATGCCTGGCAATGCGTGGCATTGGTTTATGTGACTCGGCTTTGGTTTATGTGACCCGGCTTTGGTTTCTGTGACCTGGGTTTTGTTCCTGTAATCCGGCTTTGGTTTCTGTGACCCGGCTTTGGTTTCTGTGACCCGGCTTTGGTTTATGTGACTCGTCTTTGGTTTCTGTGACCCGGCGTTGGACCCTCTGTGACCCGGCTTGGTTTATGTGGCCCGGCTTTGGTTTATGTAATCCGGCTTTGGTTTCTTTGACCCGGCTTTGGTTTCTGTGACCCGGCTTTGGTTTCTGTAATCCGGCTTTGGTTTATGTGACCCGGATTTGGTTTCTGTGACGCGGCTTCGGTTTCTTTGACTCGTCATTGGTTTCTGTGACCTTGCTTTGGACCCTATGTGACCCAGCTTCGGTTTCTGTGACCTGGCTTTGGATTCTGTGACCCGGCTTTTGTCCTGTGACCCGGTTTTGGTTTCTGTGACCTGGCTTTGGTTTCTGTGACTCTTCTTTGGTTTTTGTGACCCGGCGCTGGACCCTCTAGACTCTAGCACAACTCTGACATAACTTTGGCACAACTCTGGTACAACTCTGGCACAACTCTGGCACAACTCTGGCACAACTCTGGCACAACTCTGGCACAACTCTGGCACAACTCTGGCACAACTCTGGCACGACTCTAGCACAGCTCTCGCACAACTCTGGCACAACGCTGGGACAACTCTGGCACAGCTCTGGCACAACTCTATGAGAACTCTGGCACAACTCTCGCACAACTCTAGCACAACTCTGACATAACTTTGGCACAACTCTGGTACAACTCTGGCACAACTCTGGCACAACTCTGGCACAACTCTGGCACAACTCTGGCACAACTCTGGCACAACTCTGGCACAACTCTGGCACGACTCTGGCACAAATCTGGGACAAATCTGGGACAACTCTGGCACAGCTCTGGCACAACTCTATGAGAACTCTGGCACAACTCTGGCACGACTCTGCCACGACTCTGGCATGACTCTGGCACAACTCTGGCACAACTCTGGCACAACTCTGGTACAAATCTGGTACAACTCTGGCACAACTGTGGTACACCTCTGGCACAACTATGGCACAACTATGGCACAACTCTGGCACAACTATCGCACAACTCTGGCACAACTCTCGCATAACCATGCCACAACTCTTGCACAACTCTGGCACACATCTGGCACAACACTGGCACAACTCTGGCACAACTCTGGCACAACTCTTGCACAACTCCGGCACAACTCTGGGACAACTCTGGTATAACTTTGGCACAACTCTGGCAGGCACAACTCTCGCACAACTCACAACTCTTGCACAACTCTGGTACAACTCTGGCACAACTTTGGCACGACTCTGGCACAAGTCTGGCACCACTCTGGCACAACTCTGGCACAAGTCTGGCACGACACGGCACAACTCTGGCACAACTCTGGCACAACTCAGGCACACTCTTGGCACAACTCTGGCACAACTCTGGCACAACTCTGGCACAACTCTCGCACAACTCTAGCACAACTCTGGCACAACTTTGGCACAACTCTGGCACAACTCTAGCACAGCTCTCGCACAACTCTGGCACATCTCTGGCACAGCTCTAGCACACCTATGGCACAACTATGGCACAACTCTGGCATAACTCTGGCACAACTCTGGCACAACTCTCGCATAACCATGGCACAAGTCTTCCACAACTATGGCACAAATCTTGCACAACTGTGGCACAACTCTGGCACAACTTTGGCACGACTTTGGCACAACTCTGGCACGACTCTAGCACAGCTCTCGCACAACTCTCGCACATCTCTGGCACAACTCTGGCACAACTATGGCACAACTATGGCACTACTCTTGCAAAACTCTGGCACGACTCTGGCACAACTATGGCACAACTCTTGCATAACCATGGCACAACTCTTCCACAGCTATAGCACAAATCTGGCACAACAATGGCACAACTCTGGCACAACTCTGGCACAACTCTGGCACAACTCCGGCGCAACTCTGGGACAATCCTGGTATAACTCTGGCACAAATCTGGCACAACTCTGGCACAACTCGGGCACAGCTCTGGCACAACTCTTGCACAACTCCAGCAAAACTCTGGCACAACTCTGGCACAACTCTGGCACAACTCTGGCACAACTCTGACACAACTCTGGGACAACTCTGGCACAACTCTGGCACAACTTTGGCACAAGTCTGGCACGACTCCGTCACAGTTCTGGCACAACTTTGGCACAACTCTGGCACAACTCTGGCACAACTATGGCACAACTCTGGCACAACTCTGGCACAACTCTGGCACAACTCTGGCACAACTTTGGCACAACTCTGGCACAACTCAGGCACAACTCTGGCACAACTCTGGCACAGCTCTGCCACGACTCTGGCATGACTCAGGCACAACTGTGGCACAACTCTGGCACACCTTTGGCACAACTCTGGCACAACTCCGCACAACTCTGGCACAACTCTGGGAGAAGTCTGGCACAACTCTTGCACACCTCTGGCACACCTCTGGCACAACTCTCGCACAACTGTGGCACAACTCTGGCACACCTTTGGCACAACTCTGGCACAACTCCGCACAACTCTGGCACAACTCTGGGAGAAGTCTGGCACAACTCTTGCACACCTCTGGCACACCTCTGGCACAACTCTCGCACAACTGTGGCACAACTCTGGCACACCTTTGGCACAACTCTGGCACAACTCCGCACAACTCTGGCACAACTCTGGGAGAAGTCTGGCACAACTCTTGCACACCTCTGGCACACCTCTGGCACAACTCTCGCACAACTGTGGCACAACTCTGGCACACCTTTGGCACAACTCTGGCACAACTCCGCACAACTCTGGCACAACTCTGGGAGAAGTCTGGCACAACTCTTGCACACCTCTGGCACACCTCTGGCACAACTCTCGCACAACTGTGGCACAACTCTGGCACACCTTTGGCACAACTCTGGCACAACTCCGCACAACTCTGGCACAACTCTGGGAGAAGTCTGGCACAACTCTTGCACACCTCTGGCACACCTCTGGCACAACTCTCGCACAACTGTGGCACAACTCTGGCACACCTTTGGCACAACTCTGGCACAACTCCGCACAACTCTGGCACAACTCTGGGAGAAGTCTGGCACAACTCTTGCACACCTCTGGCACACCTCTGGCACAACTCTCGCACAACTGTGGCACAACTCTGGCACACCTTTGGCACAACTCTGGCACAACTCCGCACAACTCTGGCACAACTCTGGGAGAAGTCTGGCACAACTCTTGCACACCTCTGGCACACCTCTGGCACAACTCTCGCACAACTGTGGCACAACTCTGGCACACCTTTGGCACAACTCTGGCACAACTCCGCACAACTCTGGCACAACTCTGGGAGAAGTCTGGCACAACTCTTGCACACCTCTGGCACACCTCTGGCACAACTCTCGCACAACTGTGGCACAACTCTGGCACACCTTTGGCACAACTCTGGCACAACTCCGCACAACTCTGGCACAACTCTGGGAGAAGTCTGGCACAACTCTTGCACACCTCTGGCACACCTCTGGCACAACTCTCGCACAACTGTGGCACAACTCTGGCACACCTTTGGCACAACTCTGGCACAACTCCGCACAACTCTGGCACAACTCTGGGAGAAGTCTGGCACAACTCTTGCACACCTCTGGCACACCTCTGGCACAACTCTCGCACAACTGTGGCACAACTCTGGCACACCTTTGGCACAACTCTGGCACAACTCCGCACAACTCTGGCACAACTCTGGGAGAAGTCTGGCACAACTCTTGCACACCTCTGGCACACCTCTGGCACAACTCTCGCACAACTGTGGCACAACTCTGGCACACCTTTGGCACAACTCTGGCACAACTCCGCACAACTCTGGCACAACTCTGGGAGAAGTCTGGCACAACTCTTGCACACCTCTGGCACACCTCTGGCACAACTCTCGCACAACTGTGGCACAACTCTGGCACACCTTTGGCACAACTCTGGCACAACTCCGCACAACTCTGGCACAACTCTGGGAGAAGTCTGGCACAACTCTTGCACACCTCTGGCACACCTCTGGCACAACTCTCGCACAACTGTGGCACAACTCTGGCACACCTTTGGCACAACTCTGGCACAACTCCGCACAACTCTGGCACAACTCTGGGAGAAGTCTGGCACAACTCTTGCACACCTCTGGCACACCTCTGGCACAACTCTCGCACAACTGTGGCA
The DNA here is from genome assembly GCA_023375785.1 of Penium margaritaceum. Classification (NCBI taxonomy): domain Eukaryota; kingdom Viridiplantae; phylum Streptophyta; class Zygnematophyceae; order Desmidiales; family Peniaceae; genus Penium; species Penium margaritaceum. Next base: position 215,878 of record SZWC01000286.1, on the reverse strand, counting down.
CAACTCTGGCACACCTTTGGCACAACTCTGGCACAACTCCGCACAACTCTGGCACAACTCTGGGAGAAGTCTGGCACAACTCTTGCACACCTCTGGCACACCTCTGGCACAACTCTCGCACAACTGTGGCACAACTCTGGCACACCTTTGGCACAACTCTGGCACAACTCCGCACAACTCTGGCACAACTCTGGGAGAAGTCTGGCACAACTCTTGCACACCTCTGGCACACCTCTGGCACAACTCTCGCACAACTGTGGCACAACTCTGGCACACCTTTGGCACAACTCTGGCACAACTCCGCACAACTCTGGCACAACTCTGGGAGAAGTCTGGCACAACTCTTGCACACCTCTGGCACACCTCTGGCACAACTCTCGCACAACTGTGGCACAACTCTGGCACACCTTTGGCACAACTCTGGCACAACTCCGCACAACTCTGGCACAACTCTGGGAGAAGTCTGGCACAACTCTTGCACACCTCTGGCACACCTCTGGCACAACTCTCGCACAACTGTGGCACAACTCTGGCACACCTTTGGCACAACTCTGGCACAACTCCGCACAACTCTGGCACAACTCTGGGAGAAGTCTGGCACAACTCTTGCACACCTCTGGCACACCTCTGGCACAACTCTCGCACAACTGTGGCACAACTCTGGCACACCTTTGGCACAACTCTGGCACAACTCCGCACAACTCTGGCACAACTCTGGGAGAAGTCTGGCACAACTCTTGCACACCTCTGGCACACCTCTGGCACAACTCTCGCACAACTGTGGCACAACTCTGGCACACCTTTGGCACAACTCTGGCACAACTCCGCACAACTCTGGCACAACTCTGGGAGAAGTCTGGCACAACTCTTGCACACCTCTGGCACACCTCTGGCACAACTCTCGCACAACTGTGGCACAACTCTGGCACACCTTTGGCACAACTCTGGCACAACTCCGCACAACTCTGGCACAACTCTGGGAGAAGTCTGGCACAACTCTTGCACACCTCTGGCACACCTCTGGCACAACTCTCGCACAACTGTGGCACAACTCTGGCACACCTTTGGCACAACTCTGGCACAACTCCGCACAACTCTGGCACAACTCTGGGAGAAGTCTGGCACAACTCTTGCACACCTCTGGCACACCTCTGGCACAACTCGGGCACAGCTCTGGCACAACTCTGGCACAACTCTGGCACAACTCTGGCACAACTCTGGCACAACTATGGTACAACTCTGGCACAACTCTGGCACAGCTCTGGCACAACTCTGGCACAACTCTGGCACAACTCTGGCACAACTATGTCACAACTCTGGCACAACATTGGCACAACTCTGGCACAACTCTGGCACAACTATGGCACAGCACTTGCACAACTCTGGCACAACTTTGGCACAACTCTGGCATGACTATGGCACGACTCTGGCACAACTCTGGGACAACTCTGGTATAACGCTGGCACAACTCTGGCAAAACTCTGGGAAGACTATGGCACAACTCTGGCACAACTCTGGTACGACTCTGGCACAAGTCTGGCAGAGATCTGGCACAAATGTGGCAAAACGCTGGCACAATTAGGCGCAATTATGGCATAACTATTGCACAACTCAGGCACAACTCTGGCACAACTATGGCACAACTGTGGCACAACTCTGGTAAAACTCTGGCACAATCCCGGCACACCTCTGGCAGAACTCTGGCACAAATCTTGCACAACTCTGGCACAACTCATGCACAACTCTGGCACACCTCTAGCATAACTTTGGCACAACTATGGCACAACTCTGGCGTAACTCTGGCACAACTTAGACACAGCTCTGGCACAGCTCTGGCACAGCTCTGGCACAGGATTCCTGCGCCTGTGCCTAGAGTACCTGCACCAGTGCCTAGGGTACTTACGCCTGTGCCCAGGTTACCTGCGCCTATGTCTAGGGTACCTGCGCCTGTACCTGGGGTACCTCCGGCTGTGCCTAGGGTACTTGCACCTGTGCCTAGGTTACCTACGCCTGTGTCTAATGTACCTACGCCTATCCCTAGGGTACCTGCGCCTGTGCCTAGGGTACCTGTGCCTCTGCCTAGGGTACCTGCGCCTATGCCTAGGGTACCTGCACCTCTGCCTTGGGTACCTGCGCTTATGACTAGGGTACCCGTGCCTCTGCCTGGGGTACCTGCGCCTGTGCCTAGGGTACGTGCGCCTGTGCCTAGTGTACTTGCACCTGTGCCTAGGATACCTGCGCTTGTGCCTAAGGTACCTGCGCCTGTCCCTAGGGTACTTGCGCCTTTGCCTGGGGTGCCTGCGACTCTGCATATGGTACCTGCGCCTCTACATAGGGTACCTGTGCTTGTGCTTAGGGTACTTGCACTTGTGCCTAGGGTGCATGGGCCTGCGCTAAGGGTACCTGTCCCTGTGCCAAGGGTACCTGCGCCTGTGCCTAGGGTACCTGCGCATGTGCCTAGGGTACCTGCGCCTGTACCTAGGGTACGTGCACCTGTGCCTGGGTTCCTGCGCCTGTGCCTAGGGTACCTGCGCCTGTGCCTAGGGTACCTGCGCCTGTGCTTATGGTACCTGCGCCTGTGCCTAGGGTACTTGCGCCAGTGCCTAGGATACCTGCGCCTGCACCTAGGGTACCTGCGCCTACGCTTGGGGTAAATGCGCCTGTGCCTAGGGTACCTGCGCCTGTGCGTATGATACCTGCGCCTGTGCCTAGGGTACCTGTACCTGTGTGTAAGGTACCTGCGTCTGTGCGTGGGGTACCTGCGCTTGTGCTTAGGGTACCTACGCCTATGCCTCGGGTACCTGCGCATGTTCCTAGGGTACCTGCGCGTGTGCCTGGGGTGCCTACAACGGTGCATAGGGTACCAGCGCCCATGCTTAGGGTACCTGCGCCTGTGCCTAGGATACCTGCGCCTGTGCTTAGGGTACTTGTGCCTATGCCTAGGATACCTGTGCCTGTTCTTAAGGTACCTGCGCCTTTGCCTAGGGTACATGCGCCTGTCCCTATGGTACCTGCGCCCGTGCCTGGGTGCCTGCACCTGTGCTTAAGGTACCTGCGCCTGTGCCTATGATACCTGTGCCTGTGCCTAGGGTACATGCGCCAGTGCTTATGGTACCTGCGCCTGTGCCTAGGGTGCGTGCGCCTATGCCTAGGGTACATGCGCTTGTGCCTAGGGTACCTGAGCCTGTGCCTAGGATACCTGTGCCTGTCCCTAGGGTACCTGCGCCTCTGCCTAGGGTACATACACCTGTGCCTAGGATACGTGCGCCTGTTCCTATGGTACCTGCGCCTATGCCTAGGGTACCTGCGCCTATGCCTAGGGTACCTGCGCATGTCCCTAGGGTACCTGCGCTTGTGCCTAGGGTACCTGCGCCTGTGCCTGACGTACGTGCGCCTTTGCTTAGGGTACCTTCGGCTGTGCCTATGGTACCTGCGCTTATGCCTAGGGTACCTGCGCCTGTGCCTAGGGTATATGCGCCTGTGCCTATGGTACCTACGCTTGTGCCTAGGGTACCTGCACATGTGCCTAGGGTACATGCACCTGTCCCTATAGTACTTGCCCCAGTGCCTAGGGTACCTGCGCCTATGCTTAGAGTACGTACGCCTGTGCCTAGGATATCTGCGCCTGAACTTAGGGTACCTGCCCCTGTGCTTAGGGTACCCGCGCCTGTGCCTGGGGTGCCTGCGACTGTACATAGGGTACCTGCGCCTGTGCCTAGGGTACGTGCGCCTGTGCTTAGGGTACCTGCACCTGTGCCTAGGGTACGTGCGCCTGTGCCTAAGGTACCTGCGCCTATCCCTAGGGTACCTGCACCAGTGCATGGGGTACCTGCGCCTGTGCCTAGGGTACTTGCGCCATTGCCTAGGTTACCTGCGCCTGTGACTAGGGTACATGGTTTGCCTAGGGTACCTGCGCCTGTGCCTAGGGTACCTGCGGTTGTGCCTAGGATACCTGCGCCTGTGCCTAGGGTACCTACGCCTGTGCCTAGGATACCTGTGCTTGTGCTTAGGGTACCTGCGACTGTGCCTAGGGTACCTGCGCCTATGCCTAGGGTACTTGCGCCTGTGCCTAGGGTACCTGCGCCTGTCCCTGGGGTACCTGCGCTTGTGCCTAGGGTACCTGCGCATGTGCCTAGGGTACGTGCGCCTTTGATTATGGTACCTCCGCCTGTGCCTAGTGTACCTACGCCTGTGCCTATGGTACCTGCGCCTGTGCCTACGGTACCTGTGCCTGTGCCTGGGGCGCTTGTGACTATGCATGGGGTACCTGTGCCTGTGCCTAGGGTACCTGCGCCTGTGCCTACGGTACCTGCGCCTGTGCCTAGGGTACCTGCGCGTGTGCCTAGGGTACCTGCGCGTGTGCCTAGGGTACCTGCGCCTGTGCCTACGGTACCTGCGCCTGTGCCTAGGGTACCTGCGCGTGTGCCTAGGGTACCTGCGCCTGTGCCTATGGTACCTGTGCCTGTGCTTAGGGTACCTGTGCCTGTGCCTAGGGTACCTGCGCTTGTGCCTAGGGTACCTGCACCTGTCCCTTGGGTACCCGTGCCTGTGCCTCGGGTACGTGCACCTGTGCCTAGGGTACCTGCGCCTTTGCATAGGGTACCTCCGCCAGTGCCTAGGGTACCTGTGCCTGTGCCTAGGGTACCTGTGCCTGTGCCTAGGGTACCTGTGCTTGTGCCTAGGATACCTGTGCCTGTACCTAGGGTACCTGTGCCTGTGCCTAGGGTACTTGTGCCAGTGCCTAGGGTACCTGCGCCTGTACTCAGGTTACCTGCGCCTGTGCCTAGGGTACCTTCGCCTATGCGTAGGGTACCTGTGCCTGTGCCTAGGGTACCTGCGCCTGTGCCTAGGGTACCTGCGCATGTGCCCTGGGTACCTGCGCCTTTGCCTAGGGTACCTGCGCCTGTAACTCGGGTACCTGCGCCTATGCCTAGGGTATGTGCGCCTATCCTAGGGTACTTGCGCCTGTGCTTAGGGTACCTGCGCCTATGCATATGGTACCTGCGCCTGTCCCTAGGGTACCTGCGCCTGTGCCTAGGGTGCCTGCGACTGTGCATAGGGTACCTGCGCCTCTGCCTAGGGTACCTGCACCTGTGCTTAGGGTACTTGCGCCTGTGCCTAGGGTACCTGCGCCTGTGCTTAGGGTACATACGCCTGTGCCTAGGGTACCTGCGCCTGTGCCTAGGATACCTGCGCCTGTGCCTAGGGTACTTGTGCTTGTGCCTAGGGTACCTATGCCTGTGCCTGGTGTACTTGCGCCTATGCCTAGGGTACATGAGCCTGTGCCTAGAGTACCAGCGCATGTGCCTAGGGTACCTGCGCCTATGCCTAGGGTACCTGCGCCTCTGCCTAGGGTACCTGCGCCTGTGCCTAGGATACCTGCACCTGTACCTAGGGTACATGCGCCTGTGCCTATGGTACCTGTGCCTGTGCGTAAGTTTCCTGCGCATGTGCCCGGGGTACCTGCGCTTGTGCTTGGGGTACGTCCAACTCTGCCTCGGGTACCTACACCTGTCCCTAGGGTACCTGCGCCTGTGCCTGGGATGCCTGCCACTGTGCATAGGGTACCTGCTCTTGTGCCTAGGGTACCTGCGCCTGTGCCTAATGTACCTGCGCCTTTGCTTAGGGCACCTATGCCTGTGCCTAGGGTACCTGCGCCTGTGCTTAGGGTACGTGCGCCTGTGCCTAGGGTACCTGCGCCTGTCCCTATGGTACCTGTGCCTGTGCCTAGGGTACCTACGCTTGCGCCTAAGGTACGTGTGCTTGTGCCTAGGCTACATGCGCCTGTGCCTAGGGTACCTGCGATTGTGCCTATGATACATGCGCCTGTGCCTAGGGTACCTGCGCCTTTGCGTAAGGTACCTGCGCCTGTGCCTCGGGTACCTGCGCTTGTGCTTAGGGTACCTGCGCATGTGCCTCGGATACCTGCGCCTGTCCCTAGGGTATCTGCGCGTGTGCCTAGGGTGCGTGCGACTGTGGATAGGGTACCTGCCCCTATACGTAGGGTACCTACGCCTGTGCCTAAGGTACCTATGCCTGTGCTTAGGATACCTTCACCTGTGCCTAGGATACCTGTGCCTGTGCTTAGGGTACCTGCGCCTGTGCCTAGGGTACATGCTGTCGGAATGATGCTCCTCACCATGGTAGGAGTGACTCCAAGAAGGAACACCAAAAAGACAAGCCTTAGTGGCTTAGTGGTTAATGGTGTCCACCTCTAGAGACGGGGGCCCGGGTTCAAGTCCCACAAGATGAAATTCTGCCCTGCCTCAAGGGAGGTGGAAAATAGATGCCACGAAGCTAGCTCAACCTCTAGAGTTCCTCTTTAAGATTGTAGAAGGCCATGTGAGGATCCAGGAATGTGGCACCCCTTCTAGAAGGGTTGACTTGTCCTACAAGGCATCTAGAGGTGTCTTGGTCTTCTGGATACCTTCCCTCCTACTAGAAGCATGCTGAGGAATCTAGGAAGGGGCAGAAGCTTCTAGAGGAGGGAAGGGATGCCTTCCTAGGTAGGAAAAGGACAGCCTACCAAGGAGCACTCTAGAAGCCATAGCATCTGCTAGGAAGCTCCAAATATGGCATGCTTTGGTGTTCTGGAAAGCGTAGATCAGTGGCTATAAAATTCCACTGCTTGTGAGCCTTGATCAAGTGTTAATTTCCATCCAATTGAGGACAAAAAAAACTATTGCCTCACTCTCTGACCAGATTTTGCCATCCTTGGAACTAGTTGCCTCCATAGTTTCAATCTCTCCAAAAACAGTTGGTGGTGTGAACCAGCCATTGCTAGGGACCCTCCAGGGTGCACATTCAACCTCAGGCCAACAAAGGGTTATGGGCCCACACCTCTAAGGGGTTCAAAGCTTGCTTGATTTCACGCTCCCAACAGCAAGACATGGCAACCAGCGAGCAAGAGAGCAGCCGTGGTGTCCTTAAGTTTGATGGGACAGGATTCGCCTTGTGGAGGTGGCAGTTTGAGGTCTTCCTCGACGACAAGGGACTGCTTGAGCTTGTAGAAGGTGATGATACTGCTTCGCCGGAGACTGCAACGGCTGAGGTGAAGGACGCATACAAGAAGCGCAACAAAAAGGCGTTGGCGCTCCTTGTGTCCGCGTTATGCCCACCACAACTTGGGCACATCCAAGGATGCACCCTGGCCACGGACGCATGGTCAAAACTCTGCTCCATCTACCAGTCAAGCAATCTTGCCAACCAGCTCTTCATCTTCAAACGGCTCGTCACCCTCCGAGCCAACGAAGGCGACAACATCATGGAGATCATGCAGCAGATTGAGTCCCTCGNCTTGTAGAAGGTGATGATACTGCTTCGCCGGAGACTGCAACGGCTGAGGTGAAGGACGCATACAAGAAGCGCAACAAAAAGGCGTTGGCGCTCCTTGTGTCCGCGTTATGCCCACCACAACTTGGGCACATCCAAGGATGCACCCTGGCCACGGACGCATGGTCAAAACTCTGCTCCATCTACCAGTCAAGCAATCTTGCCAACCAGCTCTTCATCTTCAAACGGCTCGTCACCCTCTGAGCCAACAAAGGCGACAACATCATGGAGATCATGTAGCAGATTGAGTCCCTCGCAGCGGAGTGCGTGGCCACGGGTTGGGAGGTCGACTCTCAGTTGCAAGTTATGATCCTCGTTTTGGCCTTGCCAGACAGTTGGAGTCCCATGATCACAGTCCTTGGTGGCTGGCCTTCCGACAAGCTGAAGTACCCCAAGGCTGCTGAGTACATACGCAATGAGTGGATGCGACGTGGCGGTCAAGAGAGTGCAGTGGCATCAAGTTCAGCTTACACGGTTCATCCTCAAAGTGGAGGCCGAGGTGACAAGTGGAAGGGTGCCAAATAGGACACTAAGAAGGGTGACAAGAAGGGGGAGTGCTTCAGCTGCGGCAAGGAGGGCCACTACGCGCGCAACTGTCTTAAGAAGAAAACAGATCGGTCGCAGCGGGGCGGGAAGAAGGATGAGCACGCCCTTATGGCGTAAAACTCCACCAACTTGAAGGATCCGGGAGTTGCCGTCATCGACTCCGGATCAGGCCGCCACACGCAATGCAACAGGGCGGCATTTGTCACCTACGGCGCCTCGGAGAGACGCATGACGGTGGCCAATGGAAAAACAGAGGTGGCCGCCGGTGAGGGTAACGTCGGCATTGAGTCAATTGTGGATGGAAAACCTGTCACGAGCACAATCTACGATGTGTTGCATATGCCTAACTTTTGGGCAAACTTGCTCTCCATCAGCCGCCTTACCGACAAGGGACTTGAGGTACTCTTCACAAAGAAGGAGGCCGTCATCCGCAAAGAGGGCAAAGGTGAGGTGATTGCGCGTGCCAAGAGGGAGGACGACNGGGGATTAAGTGGCAGAAAACAACTCCACACTCCCCACAACAGAATGGGGTCGCAGAGAGAGCAAATCGCACAATCCTTAACATGGTGCAATCCATGTTGAGCGACGCTGGCCTTACAGAATGGTATTGGGCGGAGGCGGCAAGGACAGCAGCGTACATCATGAACCTCATGCCGACCAAGCCGCTGAAGGACAAGGAGAGCAATGTGTGGAAGACACCAAATGAAGTCTGGAGCGGGAGGAAGCCGGCAGTGGGTCACATCCGCACGTTTGGTTGTGTTGCACATGCAATGGTGCAGGCACGTGAGGGACGGAGCAAGCTGGACCTGCGTACCCGTCGGTGTATTTTCCTTGGATATGAGAGCGGAAGCAAGGCGTATCGGCTCTTTGACCCAAGGAGGCAGCAGATTGTGCGGAGTCGCGACGTCACATTCGACGAGAAATGCCGTTGGACAGACAGGGAGGCAGGTCTCTCCAAGAAGGGGGAGTGGATGCCACTCCTTGAGGGGGAGACGCCGGAGGACGTGAATGAGGGTGACGTCCTTGCAGCAGCACCAGCCGGAGAGGATCGCCCGAGGGATGGGCGAATGGCAGAATTTGTTCCGCCAGTTTGGATGAGGAATCCAAAGCACCGGAGATGGACGTGGAGGTGGGGAGTCAACCGATGTCTCCAAGGTCTCCAAGAGAGGGGGAGCAGGCGCTTAGAGAGGATGGCGCCGAAAGGGGACAGCAACAAGAAGAACCGCCTCAACAGCCCTGCATGAGCAGCCGTGTACGAAGAAGGACAAAAAGATACGATGCCGACAAGGGCATTTGGACTGGGTTCGCGCAACAGGAGTCTCAAGGAGGCACTGCACAAGAAGGATGGGGCTGAGTGGGAGGGAGCAGTAAAATGTAAGCTCGCCTCCCATGAGGAGAAAGTCTCCTCAGTTATAGTTTGAGTATGGAGGACTGCCATGGGTGACGCGCAAGGGGGAGATTGTTGGAATGATGCTCCTCACCATGGCAAGAGTGACTCCAAAAAGGAACACCAAAAAGACAAGCCTTAGTGGCTTAGTGGTTAATGGTGTCCACCTCTAGAGGCAGGGGCCCGGGTTCAAGTCCCACAAGATGAAATTCTGCCCTGCCTCAAGGGAGGTAGAAAATAGATGCCAGGAAGCTAGCTCAACCTCTAGAGTTCCTCTTTAAGATTCTAGAAGGCCAGGTGAAGGTCCAGGAAGGTGGCACACCTTCTAGAAGGGGTGACTTGTCCTACAAGGCATCTAGAGGAGTCTTGGTCTTCTGGATACCTTCCCACCTACTAGAAGCAAGCTGAAAAAACTAGGAAGGGGTAGAAGCTTCTAGAGGAGGGAAGGGATGCCTTCCTAGGTGGGAAAAGGACAGCCTACCAAGGAGCACTCTAGAAGCCATAGAATCTGCTAGGAAGCTCCAAATCTGGCATGCTTTGGTGTTCTAGAAAGCTTAGATCAGTGGTTATAAAATGCCACTAATTGTGAGCCTTGACCAAGTGTTAATTCCCATCCAATTGAGGACAAAAAAACTATTGTCTCACTCTCTGACCAGATTTTGCCATCCTTGGAACCAGTTGCCTCCACAGTTTCAGTCTCTCCAAAAACAGTTGGTGGTGTGAACCAGCCACTGCTAGGGACCCTCCAGGGTGCACACTTACCCTCAGGCCATTACTTGCGCCCGTTCCTATGGTACCTGCGCCTGTGCGCGGGGTGCCTGCGCCAGTGCATAGGGTACCTGCGCCTATGCCTAGGGTACATGCGCCTGTGCCTAAGGTACCTGCGCCAGTGCTTAGGGTACCTGTGCCTGTGCCTAGGGTACCTGCACCTTTGCCTTGGGTACCTTCGCCTGTGCATAGGATACCTGCGCATGTGCCTAAGGTACCTGCGCCTGTGCCTAGGATACCTGTACCTGTGCCTAGGGTACCTGCGCCTGTGCCTGGGCTACCTGCACCTGTGCCTAGCGTACTTGCGCCTGTGCCTAGGGTACCTGCGCTTGTGCCTACGGTACCTGTGCCTGTCCCTAGGGTACCTACGCCCATGCCTAGGGTACCTGCGCATGTGCATAGGGTACCTGCGCCAGTGCCCAGGGTACCTGCGCCTGTGCCTAGGGTACCTGCGCCTGTGCCTAGGGTACCTACGCGTGTGCCTAGGGTTCATGCGCCTGTGCATAGGGTACCTGTGCCTGTTCTTAGGGTACCTGCGCCTGTGCCTAGGGTACATGCGCCTGTACTTAGGGTACCTCTCCCTGTGCGTAGGGTACATGCGCCTGTGCCTGGGGTGCTTGCAACTGTGCATAGGGTACTTGCGCCTGTGCCTAAGGTGCCTGCGCCTGTCCCTAGGGTACCTGCGCCTGTGCCTAGGGTACCTGCGTCTATGCCTAGGGTACCTGCGCCTGTCCCTAGGGTACCCGTGCCTGTGCCTAAGATACATGCGCCTGTGCCTAGGGTATGTTCGCCTTTGCTTAAGGTACCTGCGCCTGTGCGTACGGAACCTGCGCCTGTGCCTAGGGTACCTGCGCCTGTGCCTAGGGTACCTGCGCCTGTGCCTACGCTACCTGCGCCCGTGCCTAGGGTACCTGCGCCTGTGCCTAGGGTACATGCGCCTGTCCCTAGGGTTCCTGCGCCTGTGCCTAGGGTTCTTGCGCCTATGCTTAGGGTATCCGCGCTTGTGCCTAGGATCCTTGCGCTTGTGCTTAGGGTACTTGCGCCTGGGCCTGGGGTACTTGCGCTTGTGCTTGGGGTGCCTGCCATTGTGCATTAGGTACCTGCGCCTGTGCCTAGGGTACCTGCGCCAATGCTTAGAGTATTTGCGCTTGTGCCTAAGGACCTGCGCCTGTGCTTAGGGTACCTGCGCCTGTCCCTGGGGTACCTGCGGCTGTGCCTATGGTACCTGCGCCCGTTCCTATAGTACCTGCGCCTGTGCTTTGGTGTACCTCCGCCTGTCCCTAGGGTACCTGCGCCTGTGCCTAGGATACCTGCGCCTGTTCGTAAGGTATCTGCGCCTATGCCCAGGTTACCTGCGCCTGTGCCTACGGTACTTGCATTTGTTCCTAGGGTACCTGTGCCTGTGCCTAGGGTACCTGCGCCTATGCCCAGGTTACCTGCGCTTGTGCCTAGGGTACCTGCGCCTGTCCCTAGGGTACCAACCACTATGCCTAGGGTAACTACGCCTGTGCCTATGGTACCTGCGCTTGTCCCTAGGGTATCTGCGCCTGTGCCTAGGGTACCTGCGCTTGTGCCTAGGGTACGTGCGCCTTTGCTTAGGATACCTGCGCCTATGCCTAGGGTACTCGCGCCTGTGCTAGGGCACCTGCGCCTGTGCCTAGGATACCTGGGCCTATGCCTAGGGTACCTGCGCCTGTGCATATGGTACCTGCGCCTGTGCCTAGGGCACCTGCGCCTGTGCCTAGGGTACCTGCGCTTGTCCGTAGGGTACCTGTACCCGAGCCTAGGGTACCTGCGCCTATGCCTAGTGTACCTGCGCCTGTGCTTAGGGTACATGCACCTGTGCCTAGGGTACCTGCGCCTGTGCTTATAGTACTTGCCCCTGTGCCTTGGGTAACTGCGCCTGTGCCTATGGTCCTTGCGCCTGTGCCAAGGGTACCTGCGCTTGTGCCTAGGGTACATGCGCCTGCGCATAAGGTACCTGCGCCTGTGACTAGGGCACCAGTGCCTGTGCCTAAGGCACCTGCGCCTGTGCCTAGGGCACCTGCGCCTGTGCCTAGTGTACCTGCGCCTCAGTCCTGGTTACCTGTGCCTTTGCCTAGGGTCCCTGCGCCTGTCCGTAGTGTACACGTCTGTGCCTAGGGTACCTGCGCTTGTGCCTAGGGTACCTGCGCGTGTGCCTATGGTACCTGCGCCTATGCCTAGGGTACGTGCGCCTGTGCCTAGGGTACCTGCGCCTGTGCTTAGGGTACATGCGCAAGTGCCTAGGGTACATGTGCATGTGCTTGGGGTACCTGCGCCTGTGCCTAGGGTACCTGCACCTATGCTCAGGGTGCATGCAACTGTGCATAGGGTACCTGTGCCTGTGCCTAAGGTATCTGCGCCTGTCCCTAGGGTACCTGCGCTTGTGCCTAGGGTACATGCGATTGTGCCGTGGGTACCTGCGCCTGTCCCTAGGGTACTTGCACGTGTGCCTCGGGTACCTGCGCTTGTGCCTAGGGTACGTGCACCTTTGCTTACGGTACCTGCGCCTGTGCCTAGGGTATCTGCGCCTGTGCCTAGGGTACTTGCGCCTGTGCCTAGGGTACCTGCACCTGTGCATTGGGTACCTGCGTGTGTGCCTAGGGTACCTGCGCCAGTGCCTAAGGTACATGCGCATGTGCTTAGGGTACCTGCGCCTGTACCTAGGGTACCTGTGCCTGTGCCTAGGGTACCTGCGCCTGTGCCCAGGTTACCTACGCCTGTGCCTATGCTACCTGCGCTTGTCCCTAGGGTACGTGCGCCTGTGCCTAGGGTACCTGCGCTTGTGCCTATGGTACCTGCGCCTGTCCCTATGTTACTTGCGCCTGTGCCTAGGGTACCCACGCCTATGCCTAGGGTACGTGCGCCTTTTCTTAGGGTACCTACGCCTGTGCCTAGGGTACCTGCGTCTGTGCCTAGGTTACCTGCGCCTGTGCCTAGGGTACCTGCACCTGTGCCTAGGGTACCTGCGCCTGTGCCTAGGGTACATACGCCTATGCCTAGGGTACCTGCGCATGTGCCTAGGGTACCTGTGCATGTGCTTAGGTTACCTGTGCCTGTCCGTAGGGTACGTGCTCCTGTGCCTAGGCTACCTACGCCTCTGCTTAGGGTACCTGTGCCTGTGCCTAGGGTACCTGCGCCTGTGCCTAGGGTACCTTCGCCTGTCCCTATGGTACCAACACCTGAGCCTAGGGTACATGTGCCTGTGCCTAGGGTACCTGCACCTGTGCTTAGGGTACCTGCACCTGTGCCTAGGGAACCTGCGCATGTGCTTATGGTACCTGCCCCTGTGCCTAGGGTACCTGCGCCTGTGCCCAGGGTACATGCGCCTGTGCCTAGGGTACCTGCGCCTGTGCATAGGGTACCTGCGCCTGTTCCTAGGGTACCTGCGCCTGTGCCTACGGTACATGCGCCTATGCCCAGGTTACCTGCGCCTGTGCCTAGGGTACCTGCGCCTTTGACTAGGGTACGTGCGGCTATGCCCAGGTTACCTGCGCCTCTGCCTAGGGTACCTGCACATGTCCATAGGGTACACGCCTGTGCCTAGGGTACCTGCGCCTGTGCCTATGATACCTGCGCCTTACTTAGGGTACCTGCGCCTGTGCCTAGTGTACCTGCGCCTGTGCCTAGGGTACCTGTGCCTATGCCTAGGGCACCTGCGCATGTGCTTAGGGTACATACGCCTGTGCCTAGGGTACCTGCGCATGTACTTAGGGTACTTGCGCCTCTGCCTAGGGTACCTGCGCCTGTCCCTAGGGTGCGTGCGACTGTGCAGAGGATAAGGCTGCACACCAAATCCTAGGATCCGGGGATCTATCCGGGAATCCGGATCCGGATCCGGATCCGGGGATCCAGATCCTTGATCAAGATTCGATCCGGGATCTGGGGATCTTTTAGCCACATAAAAAAGAGGGGAAAACGGGGTTAGGAGTAGAAAATGTAAGGCATTATCCTTGCTTAGCCTATAGGATCCGGAAAAGATTCGGGGATCCATAGGATCCAGGGATCTTTTCTTGGATCCGAGGATCCAAATCCATCCTAGGATCCGGAACCGGGGATCAAGATCCAACTTGAGATCCGGGAATCTTACCCGGTGTGCACCCTTAGCAGAGGATACCTGCGCCTGTGCCTAAGGTACCTGTGCCTGTCCCAAGGGTACTTGCGCCAGTGCCTACGGTACCTGCGACTGTACCTAGGGTACTTGCGCTTGTGCCTAGGGTACTGGCGCCTGTGCCTTGGGTACCTGCGCCTGTGCCTAGGACATGTGCGCCTTTGCTTAGGGTACCTGCGCCTGTGCCTAGGGTACCTGCGCCTGTGCCTAGGGTACATGCACCTGTACCTAGGGTACCTACACCTGTGCCTAGGGTTCTTGCGCCTGTGTAGAGGGTACCTGCGCCTATGCTTAGAGTATCTATGCCTGTGCCTAGGGTACCTGCGCCTGTACTTATGGTACCTGCGCCTGTCCCTAGGGTACCTACCCCTGTGCCTAGGGTACCTGCGCCTGTTCCTAGGGTACCTATGCTTGTGCTTGGGGTACCTACGCCTGTCCCTAGGGTACCTGCGCCTGTGCCTATGATACCTGCGCCTGTTTGTAGGGTACCTGCGCCTGTGCCCAGGTTACCTCCGCATGTGCCTAGGTACATGCGCCTCTGCCTAGGGGACCTGTGCCTGTGCCTAGGGTACCTGCGCATGTGCCCAGGTTACCTCCGCTTGTGCCTAGTGTACCTGCGCCTGTCCCTAGGGTAACTGCCACTGTGCCTAGTGTACCTGCGCCTGTGCCTATGGTACCTGCGCCTGTCCCTAGGGTACCTGCGCGTGTGCCTAGGGTACCTGCGCCTCTGCCTAGGGTGCGTGTCCCTTTGCTTAGGATACCTGCGCCTATCCCTAGGGTACACGCCTGTGCCTAGGGTACCTGCGCCTGTACCTAGGGTACCTGCGCCTGTGCCTAGGGTACCTGCGCCTGTGCCTAGGGTACCTGCACCTTTGCTTAGGGTACCTGCGCCTGTGCCTAGGGTACCCGTACCTATGCCTAGGGTACCTGCGCCTGTGCCTAGGGTACGTGCGCCTGTGCTTAGGGTACCTGCGCCTGTGCCTAGGGTACCTGCGCACGTACTTAGGGTACCTACGCCTGTGCCTAGGGTACCTGCGCTTGTGCCTGGGGTGCCTGCGACTGTGCATAGGGTGCCTGCGCCTGTGCCTAAGGTACTTGCGCCTGTCCATATGGTACCTGCGCCTGTGCGGAGGGTACCTGTGACTGTGACCTGGGTACCTCCGCCTGTCCGTAGGGTACCTGCACCTGTGCCTCGGGTACCTGCGCCTGTGCCTAGGGTACGTGCGCCTTTGCTTAGGGTACCTGCGCCTGTGCCTAGGGTACCTACGCCTGTGCCTAGGGTACCTGCACCTGTGCCTAGGGTACCTGCGCCTGTGCATAGGGTACCTGCGCCTGTGCTTAGGGTACCTGCGCCTGTGCCTAGGGTACCTTCGTGTGTGCTTAGGGTACCTGCGCTTGTGCCTAGGGTACCTGCGCCTATGCCTAGAGTACATGCACTAGTGCCTAGGGTACTTACGCTTATGCCCAGGATACCTGCGCCTGTGTCTAGGGTACCTGGGCCTGTTCCTAGGGTACCTGCGGCTGTCCCGGTACTTGCGCCTGTGTCCAGGTTACCTGCACCTGTGTCTAGGGTACCTACGCATGTCCCTAGGGTACCTGCGCCTGTGCCTAGAGTACCTACGCCTGTGCCTAGGGTACCTGTGCCTGTGCCTAGGATACCTGCGCCTGTGCCTAGGGTACCTACGCATGTGCCTTGGGTACCTGCGCTTATGACTAGGGTGCCTGCGCCTGTGCCTAGGGTACCTGCGCCTATGCCTAGGGTGCATGCGCTTGCGCTAAGGGTACCTGCGCCTGTGCCTAGGGTACCTGCTCCTATGCCTAGGGTACCTGCGCATGTGCCTAGGGTACCTGCGCCTGTGCCTACGGTACGTGCACCTGTGCCTCGGGTACCTGCGCCTGTGCCAAGGGTACCTGCGCCTGTGCCTAGGGTACCTGCGCCTGTGCCTATGGTACCTGTGCCTGTGCCTAGGGTACCTGCGCCTGTGCCTAGGGTACCTGCGCCTGCGCCTAGGGTACCAACGCCTGTGCTTATGGTAAATGCGCCTGTGCCTAGGGTACCTCCGCCTGTGCCTATGATACATGTGCTTGTGCCTAGGGTACCTGCACCTGTGTGTAAGGTACCTACGCATGTGCCTGGGGTACTTGCGCTTGTGCTTAGGGTACTTGCGCCTGTGCCTCGGGTACTTGCGCCTGTTCCTAGGGTACCTGTGCGTGTGCCTGGGGTGCCTGCGACTGTGCATAGGGTACCTGTGCCCGTGCCTAGGGTACCTGCGCCTGTGCCTAGGATACGTGTGCCTGTGCTTAGGGTACCTGCGCCTGTGCCTAGGGTTCCTGTGCCTGTGCTTAAGGTAGGTGCTCCTATGCCTAAGGTACATGCGCCTGTCCTTAGGGTACCTGCGCCTGTGGTTGGGGTGCCTGCGCCTGTGCATAGGGTACCTACGCCTGTGCTTAGGGTATCTGCGCCTGTGCCTAGGGTACATGCCCTAGTGTTTAGGATACCTGCGCCTCTGCCTAGGGTACCTGCGCCTGTGCCTAGGGTACATGCGCTTGTGCGTAGGGTACCTGCGCCTGTGCCCAGGGTACCTGCGCCTGTCCCTAGGGTACCTGCGCCTGTGCCTAGGGTACATGCGCCTGTGCCTAGGGTACCTGCGCCTGTTCCTAGGGTACCTGCGCTTGTGCCTGGGGTACATGCGCCTGTCCCTAGGGTACCTGCGCCTGTGCGTAGGGTACCTGCGCCTGTGCCTAGGATATGTGCGCCTTTGCTTAGGGTACCTTCGCCTGTGCCTATGGTACCTACGCCTATGCCTAGGGTACCTACGCTTGTGCCTAGGGTATCTGCGCCTGTACCTATGGTACCTATGCCTGTGCCTAGGGTACCTGCACCTGTGCCTAGGGTACCTGCACATGTCCCTATGGTACTTGCGCCTGTGCCTAGGGTACCTCCGCCTATGCTTAGGGTACCTGCGCCTGTGCCTAGGGTATCTGCGCCTTTGCTTAGGGTACCTGCGCATGTGCCTAGGGTACCTGCGCTTGTGCGTGGGGTGCCTGCGACTGCGCATAGGGTACCTGCGCTTATGCCTAGGGTACCTGCACCTGTGCTTAGGGTACCTGCGCCTGTGCCTAGGGTACCTCCGCCTGTCCCTAGGATGCCTGTGCCTGAACATGGGGTACCTGCGCCTGTGCCTAGGGTACCTGCGCCATTACCTAGGGTACCTGCGCCTATGCCTAGGGTACATGTACACCGCCTACGGTACCTACGCCTGTGCCTAGGGTGCCTGCGCATGTGCCTATGATACCTGCGCCTGTGCCTAGGGTACCTGCACCTGTTCCTAGGGTACCTGTGCTTGTGCTTAGGCTACCTGCGACTGTGCCTACGGTACCTGCGCCTGTCCCTAAGGTACTTGCGCGTGTGCCTAGGGTACCTGTGCCTGTCCCTAGGGTACCTGCGCTTGTGCCTAGGGTACCTGCGCCTGCGCCTAGGGTACGTGCGCCTTTGCTTATGGTACCTTCGCCTGTGCCTACTGTACCTGCGCCTGTGCCTAGAATACCTGCGCGTATGCCTAGGTAACCTACGCCTGTGCCTAGGGTACCTACACCTGTCCCTAAGGTACTTGCGCCTGTGCCCGGGGTACCTACGCATGTGCTTAGGATACCTGCGCCTGTGCCAAGGGTACCTGCGCCTGTGCCTGGGGTACCTATGACTGTGCATAGGGTACCTACGCTTGTGCCTAGTGTACTTGCCCTTGTGCTTAGGGTAACTGCACCTGTTCGTGGGATACCTGCGCTTGTGCCTACGGTACCTGCACTTCTCTCTTGGGTACCTGTGCCTGTGCCTTGGGTCCTTGCACCTGTGCCTAGGGTACCTGCGCCATTGCCTAGGATACCTACGCCAATGCCTACGGTACCTGTGCTTGTGCCTAGGGTACCTGCGCCTGTGCCTATGGTACCTGCGCCTGTGCCTAGGAACTTGTGCCATTGCCTAGGGTACCTGCGCCTGGGCCTAGGGTACCTGTGGCTGTGCCTAGGGTACCTGCGCCTGTACCCAGGTTACGTGCGCCTGTGCCTATGGTAGCGGCGCCTGTGCCTAGGGTACCCGCGAGTGTCTAGGTTACCTGCGCCTGTGACTGGGGTACCTGCGCCTATCCCTAGGGTACCTGCGCCTGTGCCTAGGGTACCTTTGCCTGTGTGTAGGGTACCTGTGCCTGTGCCTAGGGTACATGCGCCTGTGCCTAGGGTACCTGCGCATGTGCCCTGGGTACCTACGCCTGTGCCTAGGGTACCTGCGCCTGTAACTCGGGTACCTGCGCCTGTGCCTAGGATACGTGCGCCTGTGCCTAGGGTACTTGCGCCTGTGCCTAGGGTACCTGCGCCTGTGCATATGGTACATGCGCCTGTCCCTAGGGTACCTGCGCCTGTGCATAGGGTGTCTGCAACTGTGCATAGGGTACCTCCGCCTCTACCTAGGGTACTTGCACCTGTGCTTTGGGTACTTGCACTTGTGCCTAGGGTACCTGCGCCCGTGGTAAGGGGACCTGCGCCTGTGCCTAGGGTACCTGCGCCTGTGCCTAGGGTACCTGCGCCTGTGCCTAGGGTACTTGCGCCTGTACTTGGGGTACCTTCGCCTGTGCGTGGGGTACTTGCGCGTGTGCCTAGGGTACATGAGCCTCTGCCTAGGGTACCTGCGCTTGTGCCTAGAGTATTTGCGCCTGCGCCTAGGGTACCTGCGCCTGTGCCTAGGGTACGTGCGCCTGTGCCTAGGATACATGCGCCTGTGCCTAGGGTATCTGCACCTGTGCCTATGGTACCGTTGCCTATGCGTAAGTTAACTACGCATGTGCCTAGGGTACCTGCGCTTCTGCTTGGGGTACCTGCACTAGTGCCTCGGGTACCTACGCCTCTCCCTAGGGTACCTGCGCCTTTGCCTGGGGTGCCTGCGATTGTGCATAGGATACATGATCCTGTGCCTAGGGTACTTGCGCCTGTGCCTAAGGTACCTGCGCCTTTGCTTAGGGTACCTACGCCTGTGCCTAGGGTACCCGCGCCTGTGCTTAGGGAACCTACGCCTATGCCTAGGATACCTGCGCTTGTCCCTAGGGTACCTGCGCCTCTGCCTAGGGTACCTGCGCTTACGCCTAGGGTACCTGCGCTTGTGCCTAGGGTACATGCGCCTGTGCCTAGGGTACCTACGCCTGTGCCTAGGATACATGCGCCTGTGCCTAGGGACCTGTGCCTGTGCGTAAGGTACCTGCGCCTGTGCCTCAGGTACCTGCGCTTGTGCTTAGGGTACATGCGCCTGTGCCTCGGGTACGTACGCCTGTCCCTAGGGTATTCGCGCTTGTGCCTGTGGTGCCTGCGATTGTGGATAGGGTACCTGCGCCTATGCCTAGGGTACATGCACCTATGCCTAAGGTACTTGCGCCGATGCTTAGGGTACTTGTGCCTGTGCCTAGGGTACCTGCACCTGTGCCTTGGGTACCTGCGCCTGTGCATAGGGTACCTGCGCTTGTGCCCAAGGTACCTGCGCCTGTGCCTAGGATACCTCTGCCTGTGCGTAGGATACCTGCGCCTGTGCCCGGGTTACCTGCACCTGTGCCTAGCGTACTTGCGCCTGTGCCTAGGGTACCTGCGCCTGTGCCTACGGTACCTGTGCGTGTCCCTAGGGTACCTACGCCTGTGCTTAGGGTACCTGCGCCTGTGCATAGGGTACCTGTGCGTGTGCCCAGGGTACCTGCGCCTGTGCTTAGGGTACCTGCGCCTGTGCCTAGGGTACCTGCGCCTGTGCCTAGAGTACCTGCGCCTGTGCCTAGGGTACTTGCGCCTGTGCCTAGGGTATCTACGCCTGTGCCAGGGGTACTTGCGCCTGTGCCTAGGATACATGAGCATGTGCCTAGGGTACCTGCGCTTGTGCCTAGAGTATTTACGCCTGCGTCTAGGATACCTGAGCCTGTGCCCAGGGTACCTGTGCCTGTGCCTAGGATACATGCGCCTGTGCTTAGGGTATCTGCACCTGTGCCTATGGTACCTTTGCCTATGCGTAAGTTACCTGCTCATGTGCCTGGGGTACCTGCGCTTCTGCTTAAAGTACCTGCAACAGTGCCTCGGGTACCTACGCCTATCCCTAGGGTACCTACGCCTGTGCCTAGGGTGCCTGCGATTGTGCATAGGGTACCTGCTCCTGTGCCTAGGGTACCTGCGCCTGTGCCTAAGGTACCTGCGCCTTTGCTTAGGGTACCTACGCCTGTGCCTAGGGTACCTGCGCCTGTGCTTACGGAACCTGCGCCTATGCCTAGGGTACCTGCGCTTGTCCCTACGGTACCTGCGCCTGTGCCTAGGGTACCTGCGCTTGCGCCTAGGGTACCTCCGCTTGTGCCTAGGGTACATGCGCTTGTGCCGAGGGTACCTGCGCCTGTGCCTAGGATACATGCGCCTGTGCCTAGGGTACCTGCGCCTGTGCGTAAGGTACCTGCGCCTGTGCCTCGCGTACCTGCGCTTGTGCTTAGGGTACATGCGCCTGTGCCTCGGGTACCTGCGCTTGTCCCTAGGGTGTTCGCGCGTGTGCCTGGGGTGCTTGCGATTGTGGATAGGGTACCTACGCCTATGCCTAGGGTACATGCGACTGTGCCTAAGGTACTTGCGCCAGTGCTTAGGGTTCTTGTGCCTTCGCCCAGGGTACCTGCACCTGTGCCTTGGGTACCTGTGCCTGTGCATAGGGTACCTGCGCTTGTGCCCAAGGTACCTGTGCCTGTGCCTAGGATACCTCTGCCTGTGCGTAGGGTACTTGCGTTTGTGCCCGGGTTACCTGCACTTGTGCCTAGCATACTTGCGTCTGTGCCTAGGGTACCTGCGCCTGTGCCTACGGTACCTGTGCCTGGCCCTAGGGTACGTGTGCCTGTGCCTAGGGTACCTGCGCCTATGCATAGGGTACCTGTGCCTCTGCCTAGGGTACCTGCGCCTGTGCCTAGGGTACGTGCGCCTGTGCCTAGGGTTCCTACGCCTGTGCCTAGGTTTCATGCGCCTATGCATAGGGTACCTGTGCCTGTGCATAGGGTACCTGCGCCTGTGCCTAGGGTACCTGCGCCTGTACTTAGGGTACCTCTGCCTGTACCTAGGGTACCTGTGCTTGTGCCTAGGGTGCTTGGAACAATGCATAGGGTACTTGCGCCTGTGCCTACGGTACCTGCACCCGTCCCTAGGGTACCTGCGCCTGTGCCTAGGGTACCTGCGTCTGTGCCTAGGGTACCTGCGCCTGTGCCTAGGGTACCTGCGCCTGTGCCTAGGGTGCGTGCGCCTTTGCTTAGGGTACTTGCGCCTGTGCCTAGGGAACCTGCGCCTGTGCCTAGGGTACTTGCGCCTTTTCCTAAGGTAACTGCGCCTGTGTCTAGGCTACCTGCGTCCGTGCCTAGGGTACATGCGCCTGTGCCTAGGGTATCTGCGCCTGTCCCTAGGGTTCCTGTTCCTGTGCCTAGGGTTCTTACTCCTGTGCTTATGGCACCTGCGCTTGTGCCTAGATACCTGCGCTTGCGCTCAGGGTACCTGCGCCTAAGCCTAGGGTACCTGCACCTGTGCCTGGGGAACGTGTGATTGTGCATTGTGTACCTATGCCTGTGCCTAGGGTACGTGCGCCAATGCTTGGAGTATCTGCGCCTGTGCCTAGGGACCTGCACCTCTGCTTAGCGTACCTACGCCTGTCCCTGGGGTACCTACGCCTCTGCCTAGGGTACATGCGCCTGTTCCTATGGTACCTGCGCCTGTGCTCTGGGGTACATGCGCCTGTCCCTATGGTACCTGCGCCTGTGCCTAGGATACCTACGCCTGTTTGTAGGGTACCTGCGCCTGTGCCCAGGTTACCTGCGCCTGTGCCTAAGGTACCTGCGTTTGTGCCTAGGGTACCTGTGCCCGTGCCTAAGGTTCCTGCGCCTGTGCCCAGGTTACCTGCGCTTGTGCGTAGGGTACCTGCACCTGTCCCTAGGGTACCTGCCACTATGCCTAGGATACCTGCGCCTATGCCTATGGTACCTGCGCCTCTCCCTAGGGTACATGCGCTTGTGTCTAGGGTACCTGCGCATGTGCCTAGGGTACGTGCGCCTTTGTTTAGGATACCTGTGCCTATGCCTATGGTACCTGCGCCTATGCTAGGGTACCTGCGCCTGTGCCTAGGATACGTGCGCCTATGCCTAGGGTACCTGTGCATGTGTATGTGATACCTGCGCGTATGCCTAGGGTACATGCGCCTGTGCCTAGGGTACCTGCGCCTGTGCCTAGTATACCTACGCCTGTGCCTACGGTACCTACGCCTGTGCCTAGGGTACCTGCGCCTGTCCCTAGGGTACCTGTACCCGAGCCTAGGGTACCTGCGCCTATGCCTAGGGTACCTGCGCCTGTGCTTAGGGTACATGTACATGTACGTAGGGTACCTGCGCCTGTGCCTTGGGTAACTGCGCCTGTGCCTACGGTCCCTACGCCTGTGCCTAGGGTACCTGCGCCTGTGCCTATGATACATCCCCCTGTGCCTAGGGTACCTGCGCTTGTGCCTAGGGTACCTGCGCGTATGCCCAGGCTACCTACGCCAGTGCATACGGTACCTGCGCCTACGTCTAGGGTACCTATGCCTGTGCCCTGGTTACCTGCGCCTTTGCCGAGGGTCCCTGCGCCTGTCCCTAGTGTACACGCCTATGCCTATGGTACCTGCGCCTTTGCCTAGGGTACCTGCACCTGTGTCTAGCGTACCTGCGCCTGTGCTTAGGGTACCTGCGCCTGTGCCTAGGGTACCTGCGCCTATGCCTAGGGTACCTGCGCCTATGCCTAGGGTACCTGTGCCTGTGCTTAGGGTACATGCGCCTGTGCCTAGGGTACCTCTGCATGTGCTTAGGGTACCTGCGCCTGTGCCTAAGGTACCTGCGCCTATGCTTGTGGTGCATGCGACTGTGCATACGGTACCTGGGCCTATGCCTAAGGTCTTGCGCCTGTCCCTAGGGTACCTGCGCTTGTGCCTAGGGTACCTACGACTGTGCCTTGGGTACCTGCGCCTGTCCCTAGGGTACGTGCGCCTATGTCACGGGTATCTGCACCGATGCCTAGGGTACGTGCGCTTTGCTTAGGGTACCTGCGCCTGTGCCTATGGTATCTGCGCCTGTGCCTAGGGACTTGCGCCTGTGCCTAGGGTACGTGCGCCTGTTCATAAGGTACCTGCGCGTGTACCTAGGGTACCTTCGCCTGTGCCTAGGGTACATGCGCGTGTGCTCAGGGTACATGTGCCTGTGCCTATGGTACCTGTGCTTGTGCCTATGGTACCTGCACCTGTGCCCAGGTTACCAACGCCTGTGCCTATGCTACCTGCGCCTTTCCCTAGGGTACGTACGCCTATGCCTAGGGTACGTGCGCCTTTGCTTAGGGTACCTGCGCGTGTGCTTAGGGTACCTGCGTCTGTGCCTAGGGTACCTACGCCTGTGCCTAGGGTACCTGTGCTTGTCCTTAGGGTTCCTACGCCTGTGCCTAGGGTACCTACGCCTGTGCTTAGGGTACCTGCGCTTGTGCCTAAGATACGTGCGCCTGCGCTTAGGGTACCTGCGCCTAGGCCTATGGTACTTGCGCCTGTGCCTGGGGTGCCTGCGACTGTGCATTGGATACCTGCGCCTATGCCTAGGGTACTTGCGCCTGTGCTTAGAGTATCTGCGCCTGTGCCTAGGGTACCTGCGCCTGTGCTTATGGTACCTGCGCCTGTCCCTAGGGTACCTGCGCCTGTGCCTAGGGTACTGTTCCTTTTCTTAGGGTACCTGTGCTTGTGCTTGGGATACCTGCGCGTGTCCCTATGGTACCTGCACCTGTGCCTATGATACATGCGCCTGTTTGTAGGGTACCTGCGCCTGTGCCCATGTTACCTGGGCCTGTGCCTAGGGTACCTGCGCCTGTGCCTAAGGGACATGTACCTGTGCCTAGGTTACCTGCGCCTATGCCCAGGTTACTTGCGCCTGTGCCTAGTATACCTGCGCCTGTCCCTAGGGTACCTGTCACTGTGCGTAGGGTACCTGCGCCCGTGCCTATGGTACGTGCGCCTGACACGACCGCACAAAGCATGTAAAGCGGCAATACCACTATGTGCAAGATGGAGTGGCAGATGGCGAAATAAACCTTGCGTTCGTCGGGACCAAGGCACAGTTGGCTGATGTCTTCACAAAGGCTCTGAACCACAAGCAACCTGATGTTCTGGTTGCAAGCGTGGGAATGAGCATGTTAGGATGATGATGTAACTTAGACCCCCAACGCGAGCGGGTACTGAGAGAATGAGCATGCCATGGTTCGCATTGCACGGCCCACATACATATCACTTGCTCAGTCAACCAAAAAAAAAGACTATCATAAGCAAGTGAGGAAAGAGTGGAGTGGAGCGGAGACCCTGTCTTGTAACATGGCGCACTCAATGCAAAGATGGGACCATGCGTGAGGAAGAGCGATGAAACAAAACACTGAGGGGTTCATAGATCAGGGGAGGTGCAGATGTAGATCCTTTTCTTTTGTTGATTTTCTTGCTGTTTCGTTCTCCAAACAGTGTTTGGGATTGGAACACAAGGGGAGGAAATTTTGGAAAAACTATACTCAGGTTTTTCTCTGTGTGTATCCAATGGAAAAAGAAAAAGAAGCAAGACGGAGGGACAGGGGAGAGGCGCCACTCTCTCCCCTGACCCTCTGCCCTGCCTACTATACTCTACCCTACTCTACTCTGCTGGGATCAGGAGAGAGGGTAATCCCATGCCTCGAGAGACTATGGATAAGCGACAGCATATATGATGGTGGTTATTGCACTTCCGTGCTGAGTGGTCTCGAGCGAGAAGCAGAGGAGAGAAGAGGAGCTGCAATGGACAACTGGAGCGAGGTGTCCAGGGAGAGTGCAAAGGATACCGGACACTCACCGGACTACTTTCGACGATGGATCTGTCAATCCATTGTGAAATAGTAATCTACGGTGGACGACCTCTGAAGAAAAGAAGATCCACGGCTGGCGACAAACGGATGAACAAAGGAGGATCGCCAAAAGAGGGGAGGCTATGCGAGCGAGCCATCAGCGCAGTGTGATCGCACCCCAAGGCGAGCACTGCCGTCTCACACCGGCAGACTGCCGTCTCGCACCGTGGATCACACAGGGAGTTGCGGTGTGAGCGAAGACAAAGACCAAACCAAGCTCTGGAGTAGATAAGCTAGATACGAGACTAGTTGCAGTTTCATCCGTTCAGTTGTATTTCTGCTCATAACCAGATTCTCCTCTCTGGTGCCACTGGGTAGCACTCTGGTGTTATTGTCAGATCACTGGTTTCGAGTGCCGCTAATTTGTGGCTGGTTCCGACTGGTTCAAGATGGCATTATAAGATCCATATTTCTTCACACACTAGTTGCATCCTACTTGTGCCCTACTTGCGCCCTGCTTGCTTCCTAGTTGCGCCTCACTTGGACACTAGTTACGCCCTGTTTGTACCCTAGTTGCACCCTAGTTGCGTCCTATTTGTGCCCAACTTGCACCCTAATTGCACCCTAGTTGTGCCATACTTGCACCCTAGTTGCGCCCTAGTTGCGCCCTGAGTGCGCACAAGTTGAACGCTATTTGCACCCTATTTGCACCTTACTTGCACCCTAGTTGCGCTTCAGTAGGACACTAGCTACACCCTAGTTGTACCATAGTTGCGCCCTAGTTGCGTCCTACTTGTGCCCTATTTGCGCCCTAGTTGTGCCTTAGTTTTGCCCTAGTTGCGCCCTAATTGCCCCCTAGGTGCGTCCTAGTTGCGCCCTAGTTGCGCCCTAGTTGTGCCCTAGTTGCACCGTAGTTGCGCCCAAGTTGCGCCCTAGTTGCGCCCTAGTTGCCCCCAGTTGTGCCCTTATTGCGCCCTAGTTGCGCCCTAGTTTCGCCTTAGTTGCGTCCTAGTTGTGTCCTAGTTGCGCCCTTGTTGCGCCCTAGATGCGCACAAGTCACGCCCTAATCGCGCCCTAGTCGTGCTCTAGTCGCACCATAGTCGTGCCCTACTTGCGCCCTACTTGCGCCCTAGTTGCACCCTTGTTGCGCCCTAGTTGTGCCCTAGTTGCGCCCTAGTTGTGCCCTAGTTTTGAACTAGTTGCGCCCTAGTCGCGCCCTAGTTGCGCCCTAGTTGCACCCTAGTTGCACCCTAGTTGCGCCCTAGTTGCCCCCTAGTTGCGCCCTAGTCGCGCCCTAGTCGCGCCCTAGTCACAACCTAGTTGCGCCCTAATTGTGCCCTAGTTGTGCTCTAGTTGTACCCTATTTGCGCCCTTATTGCACCCTTCTTGCACCCTAGTAGTGCCTTAGTTGGGCACTAGCTACGCCCTAGTTGTGCCCTAATTGCGCCCTAGTTGCGTCCTACTTGTTCCCTGCTTGCGCGCTAGTTGTGCCTTAGTTGCGCCTTAGTTGCGGCTAACGTACACACTAGTTGCACCCTAGTTGCGCCCTAGTTGTGCCCTAGTTGTGCCCTAGTTGCGCCCTAGTTGCGCCCTGGTTGCGCCCCGGTTGCATCCTATTTGCATCCTAGTTGCACCCTATTTGCAAACTAGTTGCCTCCTAGTTGTGCCCTAGTTGTGTCCTAGTTGCACCCTAGTTGCACCCTAGATGCGACCTAGTTACACCCTAGTTGTGCCCTAGTTGCACCCTAGTTGCGCCTTAGTTGCGTCCTCGTTGCGCCCTCGTCGCGCCCTAGTTTCACCCTCGTTGCGCCCTTGTTGCGCCCTAGTTGCGTCCTAGTTGCACCCTAGTTGTGCCCTAGTTGCACCCTAGTTGCGTCCTAGTTGTGCCCTAGATGTGCCCTAGCTGCGCTCTAGTTGCGCCCTAGTTGCGCCCTAGTTGGGCCCTAGTCGCGCTCTAGTTGCGCCTCAGTTGTGCCCTAGTTGCACCCTACTTGCGGCCTACTTGCGCCCTATTTGTGCCCTAGTTGCGCCATACTTGCGCCCTAGTCGTGTCCTAGTTGCGCCCTAGTTGCACCCTAGTTATGCCCTTCTTGCGCCCTTGTTACACCCTACTTACGTCCTAATGGCGCCCTACTTGCGCCCTAGTTGCGCCTTACTTGGGCACTAACTACGTCCTATTTGTGCCCTGGTTGCGCCCTAGTTGCATCTTACTTGCGCCCTACTTGCACCCTAGTTGTGCCCTAGGCGTGCCCTAGTTGCACCCTAGTTGCACTCTAGTTGTGCCCTAGTTGCGCCCTAGTTGCACCCTAGTTGCGCCCTAGTTGCGCCCTAGTTGCGCCCTGGTTGTACCCTGGTTGCGCACTAGTTGCGTCCTAGTTGCACCCTAGTTGCGCCCTAGTTGTGCCCTAGTTGTGCCGTAGTTGCGACCTAGTTGTGTCCTAGTTGTGCCCTAGTTGCACTCTAGTTGCACCCTAGTTGCGCCCTAGTTGTACCCTAGTTGCGCCCTAGTTGTGCCCTAGTTGTGCCCTAGTTGCGCCCTAGTTGCGCCCTAGTTGCGCCCTAGTTGCACCCTAGTTGTACCCTAGTCGCGCCCTAGTTGCGCCCTAGTTCCGCCCTAGTTGCGCCCTAGTTGCGCCCTAGTTGCCCCCTAGTTGCGCACTAGTTACACCCTACTTGTGTCCTACTTGCGCCCTACTTGCGCCCTACTTGCGCCTCAGTTGGGCACTAGCTACGCCCTAGTTATACCCTAGTTGCGCCCTAGTTGCGTCCTACTTGTGTCCTACTTGCGCCCTAGTTGCGCCTTAGTTGCGGCCTAGTTACGCCCTAGCTGCACCCTATTTGCGCCCTAGTTGCGCCCTAGTTATGCCCTTGTTGCGCCCTAGTTGCGCCCTAGTTACGCCCTAGTTGCGCCCTAGATGCACCTCAGTTGCGCACTAGTCGCGCCCTAGTTGCGCCCTAGTTGCGTCCTAGTTGCGCCCTAGTTGCGCCCTAGTTGCACCTTATTTGCGCCCTTATTGCACCCTACTTGCGCCCTACTGGTACCCTACTTGCGCCCTAGTTATGCCTTAGTTGGGCACTAGCTACGCCCTAGTTGTGCCCTAGTTGCACGCTAGTTGTGTCTTACTTGTGCCCTACTTGCGCGCTAGTTGTGCCTTAGTTGAGCCCAACTTGCGCACCAGTTGCACCCTAGTTGCGCCATAGTTGCGCCCTAGTTGTGCCATACTTGCGCTCTAGTTGCACCCTAGTTGCACCCTACTTGCACCCTAGTTAAGCCCTAGTTGCGCCCTAGTTGCGCCCTAGCTGCGCTCTAGTTACGCCCTACTTGTGCCCTAGTTGCGCCTTAGTTGCGTCCTAGCTGCGCCCAACATGCACACAAGCTGCACCCTAGTTGCGCCCTAGATGTGCCCTAGGTGCGCCCTAGTTGCGCCCTAGTTGCGCCCTACTTGCGTCCTATTTGCACCCAACTTGCGCCCTAGTTGCGCCCTAGTTGCGCCCGACTTGTGCCCTAGGTGCGTCCTAGTTGTCCCTAGTTGCACCCTAGTTGCGCCCTTCTTGTGCCCTTATTGCACCAAACCTACACCCTACTAGAGCCCTACTTGCGCCCTAGTTGCGCCTCAGTTGGACACTAAGTACGCCCTAGTTGCCCCCAATCAACTACGAATACATTGTGTTATGTTATTAGGTCTACAACACAAGTTATGTACAACACAAGTTATCAATAGCATCATGTCTCAGTGGTTTATGAAATCCATGTCATTTGCTATGGTGTATTACACGTGTTAACATTTGTGAAGAAGATGCAGAAAGGAAATGGAACATGGGTATGGAACATGGAAATGGAGAAATGAAATTGTTCATCATTTGTCAAACTCCCATCTCAACGACATCATCATCGGGAATGCCATCATCTTCATCACCTACACCAACACCATTCCTAACATCCGCATCATCATCTTCACCATTCACGTAGGGGCTAAGCCCCTCGAGCTCCTCAGCAGTCTCTCCAACAAGCCCCTCATCCCTAGCTGCTCGTCGTAGTGCGTTGATCGTAGCCTCTTCTACTGCAAACTCCTCTGCCACATGTGCATGCCGGCTGATGGGGAAATCCAAGAGTGCAGGTTCGTTGATCCAGCTCTTCATCGTCAGGAGGTTCTCCACGGTTAGGAGCGCGAGGGAGTGCCGAAAGTCCGTAACAACGTGCCTGCCCAAGGAGAAGAGACGTTCAGAGGGAGTTGAAGTGCCAGGAACTGCAAAGATGTCATGTCCTGCAAGATACAGTGATGGAAACTTGTGCTCAAGTTCCTTTAAGTTCTTCAGGATATGCGTATTTGAACTCTTCTTGGGGAGCTTCGACCACCTGTCAAGCTCCTCCTCCACACCTGTAAGCGGCTCCTCAACTTCAAGAGCCGCTTCAAGAGTTTCAAACATGCTAGCCCTTGGGTCTGCGAGGGCAGCTTGCAGAAGAGCGTCGTCCTCAGCACGTTGCTGCTATGGCCGCGGATGGAGTTGTCATGCCGACGCTGATGACAACGCTCTGGTTGTAGATGACTATTGGCTGCCACCCGTGTCTCCAGTGCTTTGCCTCTGCATCCCTGCACTAGCTGCGGTAGCCCTTTCAACTGCTGCTACTCACTGCTCCTCGACCCTGACGTAGTACGAGCGCAACTGCTCTAGGACCTTTGCGTGAAGCGTGGCGGCGTTGGGGACGCCCATGAGCTTGTGCGTGTGCTCGTGAAAGCGGAGTCAAAAGCGCGGGTCAACTGCTGTGGCAAGGATATGCCCCTCGCTCAGAAGGCGCGCGTACTTCTCGAGCTTCTGCAGGGCCGCTTCAAGCCCGGCCTTGATCGCCAACAGCAGCGTCTCCTTTGCGTCCAGCCGGCCCCCTGCGCCTCTCATTTTGCTCTATTGCTCAGCTGTACCCTGTGCACAGGCGCAAGTAACCTGGGCACAGGCGCAGGTACGCTAAGCACAGGTACAGGTACCCTATGCAAAGGCGCAGGTACCCTAAGCACAGGCGCAGGTACCCTAGGCACAGGCGCAGGCACCCTAGGCACAGGCGCAGGTACCCTATGCACAGGCGCAGGTACTTTAGGCACAGGCACAGGAACCCTAAGCAAAGGCTCACGTACCCTAGGCAAAGGCGCTAGTACCCTAGGCACAAGCGCAGGTACCCTAGGGATAGGCGCAGGTAACCTAGGCGCAGGCGCAGGTACCCTAGGCAAAAGCGTAGGTACCATAGGGACAGGCGCAGGTACCCTAGGCATAGGCGCAGGTACCCTATGCACAGTGGCAAGCACCCCAGGCACAGGCGGAGGTGCCCTAGGCAGAGGCGCAGGTACCCTAAGTACAGGCACAGGTACCCTAGGCACAGGCGTACGTACCCTAAGCACAGGCGCAAGTACCCTAGGCACAGGCGTAGGTACCCTAGGCAGAAGCGCAGATACCCTAGTCACAGACGCAAGTACCATAGGCACAGGCGCAGGTTCCCTAACCACAGGCGCAGGTACCCTAGACAAATGCACAGGTACATTAAGGACAGGCGCAGGTACCCTAAGCACAGGCGCAGGTACCCTAGGTACAGGCGCAGGTACCCTAGGCACAGGCGCAGGCACCCTAAGCACAGGCGCAAGTACCATAGGCAAAGGTGCAGGTACATTAGGCACAGGCGCAGGTACCCTAGGCAAAGGCGTAGGTACCCTAGGCACAGGCGCAGGTACCCTATGCAAAGGCGCACGTACAATAGGCACAAGCCCAGGTACCCTAGGCACATGCTCAGGTACCCTAGGTACAAGCACAGGTACCGTAGGCACAGGCGCAGGTACCCTAGGCAGAGGCGCAGGTACCCTAGGGACAGGCGCAGGTACCCTAGGCACAAGTACAGGTAACCTGGGTACAGGCGCAGGTACCCTAGGCACAGGCACATGTACCCTAGGCACGGGCGCAGGTATCCTAAGCACAGGCACAGGTAACATAAGCACAGGCGCAGGTACCCTAGGCACAGGCGCAGGTAGCCTAGGCACGGGCAAAGGTACCCTAGGCACAGGCGCAGGTACCAAAGGCACAGGCGCATACCATAGGCACTTGCGTAGGTACCCTAGGCAAACGCGCACGTACCCTAGGCACAGGCGAAGGTACCTGAGGCATAGGCGCAGGTACCCTAGGGACAGGCGCAGGTACCCTAGGCACAGTCGCAGGTACCCTGGGCACAGGCGCAAGTACCCTATGGACAGGCGCAAGTACCTTAGGCACAGGCGCAGGTACCCTATTCACAGTCGCACGCACCCCAGGCACAAGCGCAGGTACCCTAGGCACAGGCGCAGGTACCCGAATTACATGTGCAGGTACCTTAGGCACAGGCGTAGGTACCCTAAGTACATGCGCAGGTACCCTAGGTACAGGCACAGGTACCCTACGCACAGGCCCAGGTACACTAGGCACAAGCGCAGGTACCCTAAGCACAGGCGCAGGTACCCTAGGCACAGGCGCAGGTGCCCTAGGCACAGGCGCAGGTACCCTACACACAGGTGTGTACCCTAGGGACAGGCGAAGGTACCCTAGGCAAAGGCGCAGATAACCTGGGCACAGGCGTAGGTGCCCTAGGCACAGGCGTAGGTACCCTAGACATAGGCGCAAGTAACCTGGGCACAGGCACACGTACCCTGGGCACAAGCGCAGGGACCCTAGGTTCAAGCGCAAGTACCCTTTGCACAGGCACAGGTACTTTAGGCACAAGCGCAGGTACCCTAGGCACACGCGCAGGTATCATAGGCACAGGGGAAGGTACCATAAGCACGGGCGAAGGTTCCCTAGGCACAGGTGCAGGTATCCTAAGCACAGGCGCACGTACCCTAGGCACAGGCGCAGGTACCCTAGGCACAGGCGCAGGTACCCTAGGCACAGGCGCATGTACCCTAGGCATAGGTGCAGGTACCCTAGGCACAGACGCAGGTACCCTAGGCACAGGTGCAGGTACCCTAGGCACAGGCGCAGATACCCTAAGCAAAGGCGCACGTACCCGAGGCACACGCGGAGGTACCCTAGGCACAGGCGCAGGTACCCTAGGGACGGACGCAGGTACCGTAGGCACAAGCGCAGGTACCCTAGGCACAGGCGCACGTACCCTAGGGACAGGCACATGTAGCCTAGGCACAGGCGCAGGTAACCTGGGCACAGGCGCAGGTACCCTGCGCACAGGCATGGATACCCTATGCAAAGGCACAGGTACCCTAAGCACACGCGCATGTATCCTAGGCACAGGCGCAGGTACCCTACGCACAGGCGCAGGTACCCTATGCACAGGCGCAGGTACCCTAGGCACAGGCGCAAGTACCCTAGGCACAAGCGCAGGTACCCTAGGCACAAGCGCAGGTACCCTAAGCAAAGGCGCACGTACGATAGGCACAAGCGCAGGTACCCGAGGCACAGGCGCAGGTACCCTAGGGACAGGCATTGGTACCCAGGGCACAGTCGCAGGTACCCCAGGCACACGCGCAGGTACCCTAGGGACAGGCGCATGTACCTTAGGCATAGGCGCAGGTACCCTATGCACAGTCGCAGGCACCCCAAGAACAGGCGCAGGTACCCTAGGCACAGGCGCAGGTACCCTAAGCACAGGCGCAGGTACCCTAGGCACAGGCGCAGGTACCCTAGGCATAGGCGCGGGTACCCTAAGCACAGGCGCAGGTACCCTAAGCACAGGCGCAGGTACCCTAGGCACAGGCACAGGTACCCTAGGCACAGGCGCAGGTACCCTAGGCACATGCGTGTACCCTAGGGACAGGCGCAAGTACCCTAGGCAAAGGCGCAGGTAACCTGGGCACTGGCGCAGGTGCCCTAGGTACAGGAGCAGGTACCCTAGGCACATGAGAGGTAACCTGGGAATAGGCGCAAGTACTCAAGGCACAGGTGCAGGTACCCTAGGCACAGGCGCATGTACCCTAGGCACAGGCGCACTTACCCTAGGCACAAAGACAGGTACCGTAAGCACAGGCGCAGGTACCCTAGGCACAGGTGCAGGTGCCCTAAGCAGAGACAGGTACCCTAGGCATAGGCGCACTTACCCTAGGCTTGGGAACAGGTACCCTAGGGACAAGCGTAGGTACCCTAGGCAAAGGTGCAGGTATCCTAGGCACAGGCGCAGGTACCCTAGGCACAGGCGTAAGTACCCTGGGCACAGGCGCAAGTACCCTAGGCACAGGCACAGGTATCCTATGTATAGGCGCAGGTACCCTAGGCATAGGAGCACGTATCCTAGGCACAAGCGTAGGTACCCTAGCACCGGCGCAGGTACCCTAGGCATAAGCGCACGTATCCTAAGCAAAGGCGCATGTACCCTAGGCACAGGTGCACGTACCCAAGGTACATGCGCAGGTACCCTAGGATTTTTGCGATAGTTCCCTGGTTATCACAGTGTAGTGTGGTCGGCTCGAGCTGACCAAACCCGAGTTGTCCCAACAACATCCGCAGCCAGACGGCCTCGCGTGTTGCCTCACTGGCTACGATGTATTCTGCCTTTGTAGATGACAAGGTGACCACCGACTGCTCCTTTGATCTCCAACTCACTGGTCCACCAGCAAGTAGGAACACATATCCGGAGGTTGACTTGCTTGTAGCCTTGTCACCTGATATATCTGCATCGCAATATCCAGTGAGAGTAACACTGCCACCTGGTTTGTAGCGGATCTTCATGGTAGAGGAGCAACGTAGATATTTGATGCAGCGCTTGTCTTGGATCACGTGAGCCTTGGTTGGTCCTATACACCCCTGACTCAGCAGTCCGACAGCATAGGAGAAGTCTGGTCGTGTCCCAACAGAAGCATACATGAGATATCCCACCAGACTGGGATAGATGCGGGTCTCTTGTGCATCCGCCATCATGTCAGGAGTTACAGGAGTAGTCAGGCCTTGATCCAATGTAAGAGGTGTCGCTGTAGGCCGGGGAGCATCCAGGCCAAACTTGCTTGCCATCCGCTTCACATAGGAATCCTGGGAGAGAAAGATCTCCGAGTCGATCCGACTGACTTGAATCACAAGGTAGTAGGTCAGAACACCCATGTCAGTCATCTCAAAAGTGGACGACAGTGCCTACTTGAAAGATGTGATTGCAACCATGTCGCTGCCAAACAGGATGAGATCATCCACATAGAGGATCACACGAAAGATGTCGTTGTAGTAGATGGAATGATCCGAATGCAGCTGCTGCAGGCTGTGCTGAACTAAGAACTCGTTAATCTTTTTGGTCCACTGACGCAGCGCCTGCTTGAGGCAGTAAAGGGCTTTGCACAAACTGCAGACCAAATTCTCCTCCCCTGGTTGCGTAAATCCCTCGGGCTGAGACACATAGACTTCTTCTTCCAAGTCGCCGTTGAGAAATGCACACTTAACATCCATCTGGTGCAGATGCCAGCCCTGGCTGGCGGCAAGAGCCATGATGACGCGAATGGATGAATATTTGGCCACCGGCACAAAGGTATCACTATAATTGACGCCTTGAATTTGACTGTAGCTGCGTGCCACCAGTCGAGCCTTGTAGCGGCAGCGCTCCCCTGCAGCATCCAATTTGGTCTTGAACACCCATTTGCACGTGACGATGGGTGCTCCAGGAGGCACAACAAGGTCCCATGTGTGCAGTTTCAGGAGTTGCTTATGTTCTTCGACAGCGGCAGCATGCCATTCTGCAGCGTCAGGGCGAGAGAGCTCGTCCTTGTAGCTGACAGAATCAACAATTTAAGTGACAAGAGCAACCTGAAGAATGTCAGGGGAATCCTCAGATGTGGACAGAAGTTTGGCAACACCTGCAAGCCTGGCGAGACGGGCAGAGCGTCGTGGAGGTTGATCAGGTTGCCAGTCGTGAGGAATGCGGGGACTGAGACGTTGAATAGGTGCATGGTTGGCGGCCCAAAGATGTGGCACGACCGGGGGAATGATGCCATTGTGTTCATCTGGTTCAAGGTCGACCTGGACCTTCTGAAAATCATCCGGAGATGCATCGTCATTAAGCGGAATAGTCTGAAGATCTGGAATGAGCACTGGGATTGTAGTAGATGGAGCTGGTGCGGAAGAATGAGTGACAGGCCTCTCATCAAACTGAACACTGCGACTGCGGAAGATGGTCTTGGTTGCAGGGTCATATAGGCAGTAGGCCTGGCCAGCTGCTTCATACCCAACAAGGATTCCCTTGTGAAAATGCGGATCCAGTTTTTTGCGGCGAGAGGGATGGACCCAGGCATAGCTGGTGCAGCCAAAGACGCACAGATAACTGACATCAGGCCGATGTCCAGTCAATACCTGAAAAGGTGAGATGGAGTCTGCAAGCTGCCGGCAAGGTAGAAGGTTATGAAGATGTACTGCTATGTTGATAGCCTCAGCCCAGAAGGTCTGCTGCAGACG
This sequence comes from Penium margaritaceum, assembly GCA_023375785.1. Classification (NCBI taxonomy): domain Eukaryota; kingdom Viridiplantae; phylum Streptophyta; class Zygnematophyceae; order Desmidiales; family Peniaceae; genus Penium; species Penium margaritaceum. Next base: position 180,425 of record SZWC01000286.1, on the reverse strand, counting down.
GGCATCATGGAGCATGGCTCTGGCTTTGTCCAGCAGGATGCGATTCATCCTTTCTGTGAGGCCATTCTGCTGCGGGGTGAGAGGAACTGTTGTCTCTTGTTTGATACCCTTGGACGTGCAGAAGGTGCTGAGAGTGGTGTTCAGAAACTCTGTGCTGTTGTCAGATCTGAACCGTTTGATGGTGACATCGGTCTCATTCTCAATCAGATTGGTCCACGAGATAATGATGTCAGCTGCCTCGGACTTTTTGCGTAGAAAATGAACCCACGTGTAGTGAGTCTTATCATCAGTCCGAACCAGAATGTAATGCTTGCCTGAGATTGACCCTGTCGGAATGTGGCACAGGTCCATGTGGATGAGCTTAAGACGGTTGGTGCTGTGATGAGGAGGATGACTCTCAAAGTGTGCTTGGCTCTGTTTGCTAGCAAGGCATCCTTCACAGACATGGCCAGCTGCAGGAGTGGAGACTGCAACAGGAAGGGAGTGAGCCATCTTCTTTTGAACCATGGTTGACACAGTGGAGTAGCCAACATGTCCGAGTCGCCTGTGCCAGAGTTCTGTTGGGCTCTGACTGGGAGCGGGGATTGAAATCGGGGCCTCAGCTCCATCAGTCCCTGTTGTAAAAACCAGTTCAGGCTGAGTGATGTCAGGGTTGTCATCAACGGTGTGCAAAATAGTCAGGTTCCCTCTTCTGCTGGCAGTGGTTGCAAGATCGCCAGAGGCGGTATAGATATTGCAGCTCTTGTCAAGGTCAGATATCACTCTAAGTTTTTTGTCCTTGAGCTTGGTCACTGACAGAAGGTTTGCTGAGAGGTCTGGTACAAATAACACATCATGAAGCAGTCTGGTCACCGTGCGGCTTTTGACCATGATGTTGATGCGCACTGTTCCTGTGCCTGTAGCAGGGATGATGCGTCCATCACCAAGTTTCACGGCCTTTGGTGGGTTGATGGGAACAATATATGTGAACCAGGACTTGTTGCTAGTGATGTGCCTGGTACAGCCTGAATCAATGATCCAAGCCAACACTCCAGCTGCAAGTAGAAACACACTTTCAATGGTACAAAATGTCACTTCCTCAAGGGCGATTTTTCCTAATGGCATAAACTCCAAAGAAGACCCTGGAGGTACCATTGGCTGGTCAAGAGAATCGTTCAAAGACACGTCTGACATTGGAGTCAGCAATGTTGCAGCAGCTTGTGAAGAAGGAGGCGAACCAGATCCTTGGCTGAGTGTGTCCTGAGAAATCATTGCCTGCTGAGAATGTGGTCTAAACCTTGCTCTCTTGGGGCAAAACGGTTGACATGTCCAAGATTGCCGCAGTTGCAGCATTGTACGTTTGCCATGGCCCTGTGTCAATTTTCTGGAGATCCAAAAGGGGCATTCTGGTGTGAAGAATGTTGTCTTGGTGGTGTGCCTTGAGCTTGATGTACTGGTGTGCTCATGGTGGCCAGTCTCCCTTGTCCATAACCTGTTCCACCAGTTGAAACATGTTGGCCAGAGAAATTGTGTTTCTCGCCTCCCTTCTGGAATCTAGAGTACAGTGCGGATACAGGGCCACCGTTTTCTCTGATGAATTTTTCTTCTGCTCGGAATATGGAGTAGAACACTCTCTCTAGAGAGAGTTTGAAAGATGGAAGAGGTACCACTTGTTGCTGTGGAACACGTTGTTGTTGTTGTTGTTGTTGACCTCTGCCTTGTCCTCCCTGTGCTGCGCCTGCATTGTTTTCAAGTAGTAGGAGCCGTTGTTCCTGTTGCTAGATCCTTGTTGCATTCTGCTGAATTTCCCTGTCCACTGCCAATCATTGTTCCTGAGAGACCAGAAGATGTTCAACAGTGCGGTTAAAGTGCTCTAGTTGACTTCCCAGTAGTTTGTGAACAACTTGAGATTCCGGAATATCCTGCCCCATGAGGGCAATGCGCTCTACAAGAGCCTTTAGATGGGCAACATGATCATCAGTCTGGGTGTTTTCCTCCATCTTCGCCCTAGTTGCACACTAGTTGCACCCTTCTTGCGCCCTTCTTGCACCCTACGTACGCCCTACTGGCGCCCTTCTTACACCCTACTTAGCTACGCCTTAGTTTTGCCCTAGTGCTTAGGTCTGTTCATCATTGTTTTAATGGTGCTTTGGTCACACCTTCACCGTGTATATGGTGCTTTGGTGACATTATCACTATTTCAATGGTGCATTGGTCACACTTTCACTGAGTCTATGGAGCTTATGTCACAATATCTCTGTTTCAATGGTGCTTTGGTCAAACTTTTGAATGGTCTATGGTGCTTCAGTCATATAATCAGTGTTTTGATGGTGCTTTGGTCACCCTTTCCCTATGTCTAAGGTGCTTAGGTTACATTACGATTGCATCAATGGTGGTTTGGTCACACTTTCACTAGCCTATGGTTCTTAGGTCAAATAATCACTACTTCAATGTTGCTTTTCTTACACGTTTACTGTGTCTATGGTCGTTATGTCACATTATCACTGTTTGAATGGTGCTTTGGTCACACTTTCATTGTGTGTATGGTGCTTAGGTCACATAAACGCTGTTTCAATGGTGCTTTGGTCAAACTTACACCGCATCTATGATGCTTGGGTCACATTATCACTGTTTCAATGGTGTTTTGTTCACACATTTATGTGTATAGCTACTTGGATGGTGCACTGTTCACGCTATATTGTGTGTATGGTGCTTTGGTCTCATTATCACAGTTCCAATGGTGCTTTGGTCGCACTTTCATAGTGGATGTGGTACTTCGGTCGCATTATCACCGTTTCAATGGTGATTTGGTCATACGCTCACAGTGTGTATAGGGCTTAGGTCACATTATTAACTGGTCAATGGTGCTTTTTGTCACATTCTCACCGTATACATAGTGCTTAGGTCACATTATCACTCTTTTTATGGTGCTTTGGTCATACCTTCACTGTGTCTATGGTGTTTTGGTCACATTATCACTGTTTCAATGGTGGTTTGACAATACTTTCACTTTGTATATGGTACTTTGATCACATCATCACCGTTTCAATGGTGATTTGGTCACACTTTCACTATATCTTTCGTACTTTGATCACATTATTGCTATTTCAATGGTGCTTTGGTCATACTTTCACTATGTCTATGGTGCTTGGGTCACATCATCATCGTTCCAGTGGTGCGTTGGTCACACTTTTGCCGTGTCTATAGTGCTAAGCTCAGATTGTCACTGTTTCAATGGTGCTTTGGTCCCACTTTCACTGTATCTATAGTGATAAGGTCACGTCATCATGATCTCAATGGTGATTTGGTCACACTTTCACCGTGTCCATGGTGTTTTTGACCTATTATCACTGTTTCAATCGTGCTTTGGTCACACTTTCACGGTGTCCATGGTGCTTTGGTCATATTGTCAATGATTCAATGGTGCTTTTGTCACACATTTACTGTGTCTACAGTGCTTATATCACATCATCACTGTTTGGATGGTACTTGAATCACACTGTCAATATCTATGGTGCTTTGGTCAAATCATCACTGTCTCAATGGTGTTGTGGTCACATTTTCACTGTGTCTATGGTGCTTAGGTCACATTCTCACCGTTTCAGTGGTGCCTTGGTCACACTTCCACTATATCTATAGTGCTCAGGTCAGATTATCACTGTTTCAATGGTGCATTGGTAACCTTTTTACCATGTCTATGGTGCTTAAGTCACAATATCACTGTTTCAATGGTTCTTTGGTCACATAATCACTATATCAATGATGCTTTGGTCACAATTTCTTTTGTCTCTATAGTGCTTAGGTTACGTCATCACTCTTTCAATCGTGCTTTGATCACACTTTCATTGTGTCTATGGTACTTTTGTGACATTGTCAGTGTTTTAATGATGCTTTCGTCGCACTTTAACATGTCTGTGGTGCTTAGGTCATATTATCACTGTTTCAATGTGGTGCTTTGGTCACATTTTCATTGTATGTATGACGCGTGGGTCAAGCTGTCACTGTTTTAGTGGTGGTTTGGTCACACTTTCATTAATCTATGGTGCTTTGGTCCTATAATCACTATTTAAGTAGTGCATTGGTCACACTTTCATTGTGTCTTTGGTGATTAGGTCACATTGTCATCCTTTCAATGATTGGTGATACCTTGACTTTATCTATGGTGCTTTGGTCACATTATCACTGTTACAATGATGCTTTGTTCAGAGTTTCACTGTGTCTATGGTGCTTACGTCGTCTTATCACTAGTTCAATGGTGCTTTAGTAACACTCTTACTCTGCCAATGGTGCTACGGTGACATTATCATAGTTTCAATTGTGCTTTGGTCACGTTTTCACTGTGGCTATGGTGCTTTGGTCACATTATCACTGTTTCAATGGTGCTTTGGTCACAGTTTCCATGTGTCTATGGTGCTCTGGTCAAATAATCACTGTTTCAATGGTGCTTTGGTCATACTTTCACAGTGTCTATAGTGCTTATGTCACATTTTCACTTGTTCAATAGGGCTTTGGTCACACATTCACTGTGTTGATAATGCTTAGGTCATATTACCACTGTTTCAATGTTGATTTGGACACACTTTCACTGTGTTCATGGTACTGGGCTCACATGATCACTATTTCAATGGTGCTTTGGTCACACTTTCACTGTGTATATTGTGCTTAGGTCACATTGTCACCATTTTTGCGGTGCTTTGGTTACACTTTCAAAGTTTCTATTGTGCTTAGGTTACATTATCACTGTTTCACTATTGGTTTGGTCACACATACACAATGTCTATGGTACATAGGTCACATCATCATTGCTTTAATGGTGCTTAAGTCATAGTTGCACTACATCTACTGTACTTAGTCAACATTATCACTATTTCAATGGTGCTTTGGCCATCGTTTTACTTGTCTATGCTGCATATGTCACATAATTACTAGTTCAATGGTGCTTTGGTCACAAATTCACTATGTCTATGGTGCTTTGCTCACATTATCACTGTTTCTATGGTACATTGATCACATTGTCACTGTGTCTATGGTGCTTAAATCACATTATCACTGTTTCAATGGTGCCTTGGTCACACTTTCACTATGTCTACGGTGCTTTGGTCACATTATCACTCTTTTAATGGTGCTTTGGTCACGCTTTCACTCTATCTCTGGTACTTCGGTCACCTTAGCACTGTTTCAATGCTGCGTTGGTCACACGTTTACTATGTGTATAGTTCTTAGGTCACATTATGACTTGTTCAATGGTCCTTTGGTTACATTTTTGCTATCTTTATAGTGCTTAGGTCACATTATGACTTGTTCAATGGTGCTTTGGTCACACTTTCACTATGCCTATGGCACTTGGGTCTAATGTTCACTGTCTTAATGGTGCTTTGGTCATACGTTCACTTTGTCTATGGTGTTTAGGTCACATTATCACTATTTCAACGGTGCTATGGTCATGCATTCACTGTGTATATGTTTCTTTGGTCACATTATCACACTTGCAATGGTCCTTTGATCAAAGGTTTTGTGTGTCTATTGTGCGTTGGTCACATTATCACTGATTCCGTCGTGCTTTGGTCACATGTTCACTATGTCTGTGGTGTTTTGGTCACATGATTGCCGTTTCAATGGTGCTTTGGTCACACGTTTGTATTGTGTGTGCTGCGTATGTCACATTATACCGGTTTCAATGGTGCTTTGGTTACACTTTCAATGTGTCTATGGTGCTTTGGTCATATTGTCACTGTTTTAATGGTGCCTTGGTCACAATTCCACCGTGTCTATTGTGCGTGGGTCATATTATCACGGTTTCAACGGTGCTTTCCTCACACAGTCACTAGGTGTATGGTGCTTTGGTCACATTATCACTATTTCAATGGTTATTTGGTCACACATCCACTATGTCTATGGTGCTTATGTCACATTATCACTTATGTCACACAGTATGTCTGTGGTTCTGTGATCACATTATCATGTATTAGCAGTGATTCGATGACACTTTCACTGTTTTTATGGTGCTTTGGTCAGATTATTACTGTTTCACTGGTGCTTTGGTCACACTTTCCATGTGTCTATGCTGCTTATGTCATATTACCACCGTTTCAGTGTTGCTTTGTCACCCTTTCACTGTGTCTATAGTGCTTATGTCACACTATCACTATTTCAATGGGGATTTGGTCACACTTGCACTGTGTCAATTGTGCTTTCATCACATTATAACTGGTTTAATGATGCTTTGGTCACCCTTTCACTGTATATATGGTGCTTACGTCACGTCATCACTATTTCAATGGTGCGCTTGTCACTCTTTCACCGTGTATATGGTGCTCTGGTCCCATTTTTTCTGTTTTAATGGTGCATTGGTCACAAGTTCACTTGTATATGGTGCTTTGGTCACATTATCACTGTTTTAATGGTGCTTTGGTCACACTTTCACTGTATTTGTGGTGCTTTGGTCACATTATCATTGTGTTAATGGTGGTTTGGTTACACTTTCACTGTTTGTATGGTGGTTTGGTCACATTGGCAGTGTTTCAAGGGTACTTTGGTCTTACTTTCACGGTGTATGGGGTGCTCATGTCACATTACCACCAATTTTGTGGTGCTTTGGTTACATTTGCACTGTGTCTATAGTGCGTAGGTCACATTATCACTGTTTCAATGGTGCCTTGGTAACACTTTCACTGTGTATAGTGTGCTTAAGTCACATTATCACAATTTCAATGGTGCCATGGTCATTCTTGCACTGTGTCTATTGTGCTTCGTTTACATTATCACAGTTTCTATGGTGCTTTGGTCATACGTCCACTGTGTCTATGGTGCCGTGGTCACATTGTCTCTGCTTGAATGGTGCTTTGGTCACACTTTCACTGTGTCTACGGTGCTTTGGTCACATTGTCACAGTTCCAATGGTGCTTTGGGCACACTTTCATTGTGTCTATGATTCTTTGGTAACATTGTCACTGTTACAATGGTGCTTTAATCGCACTTTCACTTTGTCCATGGTGCGTAGGTCACATTATTACCATTCCAGTGGTACTTTGGTCACATGTTCATTGTGTCTATAGTGCTTATGTCACATTCAAACCTCTCAATGATGATTTAATCACACTATCACTGTGTCTATGGTGCTTAAGTCAAATTATCAATATTCCAATGGTGCTTGGGTCACACTTTCACAGTGGCTATGGTATTGAGGACACATGATCACTATTTCAGTGGTACTTTGGTCACACTTTCACTATGTCTATGTTGCTTTCTTCACATTGTTATTGTTTGAATGGTTCTTTGATCACACTTCCTCTTTGTCTATGGTGCTTTGGTCACATTATCACTGTCAATGGTGCTTTGGTCATATAATCGTCGTGTCTATGATGCTTTGGTGACATTATGGTTGTTTCAAAGATGCATTGGTCAGAGTTTCACTTTGTCTATAGTGCTAAGGTCACATGATCATGCTTTCAATGGTGATTTATTCACACTTTCATTGTGTCTATGGTGCTTAGTTCATACTTTCACTATGTCTATGGTGCCATGGGTACATTATCAATGTTTCAATGGTGCTTTGATCACACTTTCACTACGCCTATGGTGCTTTGGTCATCTTATCACAGTTTCAATGGTGCTTTGGTCACACTTTCACCGTGTCTATGGTGCTTAGGTCACATTGTCACTATTTCAATGCTGTTTTTGTCACAACTTCACTGTGTATATGGTCCTTAGGTCACGTTATCACTGTTTCAACAGTTCTTTGGTCACGCATTTACGTGTCTATGGTGATTATGTCACATTTGCACTACTTCAATGGTACTTTGGTGACACTTTAACTGTGTGTATGGTGCTTTGGTCACATTATCACCATTTCAATGGTGCATTGGTCACACGTTCATTGTTTCTATGGTGCTTTGGTAACAGTAGTGCTGTTTCAATGGTTCTTTGGTCACAATTTCACTTTGTCTATGGTGCTAGGATCACTAATCACCGTTTCAGTGGTGCTTTGGTCACACGTTCACTGTGCTTATAGAGCTTGAGTAACATTATCACCTTTTCAATGGTGCTTTGGTCACACTATCACTGTGTCTATGGTGCGTAGGTCACATTATCACTGTTTCAATGGTGCTTTGGTCACACTTTCATTGTGTCTATGATGCTTAGGTCACATTATGTTTGTTTGAATGGTGTTTAGTCACACCTTTATTTATCTGTGGTACTTTGGTCATATTATCACTATTTCAATGTTGCATTGCTCATACTTTCAACGTGTATAGGGTGCTTAAGTCACATTATCACACTTTCAATGATTGGTGATACCTTTCCTATATCCATGGTGCTTTGGTCACATTATCACAGATTCAATGGTGCTTTGATCACACTCTCTCCTTGTCTATTGTGCTTTGGTCACATATATCCGTTTCAATGGTGCTTTGGTCAGACTTTCACTTTGTCTATAGTGCTTGGGTCACGTTATCACCGTTTCAGTGATGACTTGGTCACATGTTCACCGTCTATATAGTCCTTATGTCACATTATCACGGTCCCAATGACAGTTTGGTCATACTTCATCCGTCTCTATGGTACTTAGGTCACATTATCACTATTTAAATGGTGCTTTGGTCACACTTTCACTGGTTCTATAGTGCTATGGTCACATTATCACAGTTGCAATGATACTTTCATCACACTTTCACTGTGTCTATGGTGCTTTGCTCACATTTCCACTTTTTTCAATGGTGTTTTGGTAACAATTTCACTGTGTATATGGTACTTTGGTCACATCATCGCGGTTTCAATGTAACTTTGGTCACCCTTTTATTGTACCTATAGTACTTAGGTCACATTATCCCCATTTCAGTGGTCATTTTCTCACACTTTGACTGTGTCTACAGTGTTGTGGTTACATTATCACGGTTTCAATGATGATTTCGTCACTTTTTAGCTGTGTCTATGGTGCTTAGGTCACATTATCAGTATTTCAACTGTGTGTTGGTCACAGTTTCACTGTGTCTATGGTGCTTTGGTCACATTCTCACTGTTTTAATGGTGTTTTGGTGACCCGTTTACGTGTATATGGTGCTAAGGTCACATTATCACTGATCCAATGGTGCGTTGGACACACATTCCCTGTGTCTATGGTGCTTTGGTAACGTTATCACTATGTCAATGGTGCTTTGGTAACACTTTCACTATGTCTATGTTGCTTAGGTCACATTATCATTATTTTAATGGTGCTTTGGTCACACTTTCACGGTGTCTATGGTGCTTAGGTCACATTATCAATATTCCAATGGTGCATTGGTCACATTCTAACTGTTTCTATCGTGCTTATGTCACGTTATCACTGTCTAAATGATGCGTCGGTCACATTTTCACAGTGGCAATGGTGCTTTGGTCACATTATCACTCTTTCAATGGTGCTTTGGTAACACCTTCACTATGCCTCTGGTGCATAGGTCACATTATCACTATTTCAATGGTGCATTTGGTTACACTTTCTTTTTGTCTGTGCTGTTTTGGTTACATTATCACTTTTTCAATGGTGCTTTGGTCACACGCTTACCGTGTCTATGGTGCGTATGTCACATGATCACTGTTTCAATGGTACTTTGGTCTTCCTTTTACTATTTCTATAGTGATTCGGTCACATTAGCACTGTTTTAATGGTGATTTGCTCACACTTTCACTGTGTCTGTGATGATTTGGTCACATTATCACTGTTTCAATGGTACGTTGGTCACTTTTTCACTGTGTTGATGGTGCTCATATCACATCATCACTGTTTCAATGGTGCTTTGGTCACAGCTTCACTATTTATGGTACGTATGTCAAATTATCACTGTCTCAATGAATGTGTGTATGGTGTATGGTCCAATGGTCACATCATCAATGTTTCAATGGTGCTTTGGTTACACTTTCACTCTGTATATGGTGCTTTTGTCAGGTTATGAATGTTTTCATGGTGCTTTGGTCATTCTTTCTTTGTGGCTATGGTGTTCTGGTCACATTATCGCTGTTTCAATGGTGCTTTGGTCACACTTTCATCCTTTTTATGGTGCTAGCACCACATTATCACCTTTTCAGTGGTACTTTGGTCACACATTCACTGTGTTTATAGTGCTTGTGTCACATTATCACTTTTTCAATGGTGCTTTGGTCACACTATAACTCTGTCTATGGTGCTTAGGTCACATTATCACTGTTTCAATGGTGCTGTGGTCACAGCTCCACTGTGTCTATGGTGCTTAGATCATAGTATGACTATTTCAATGGTGCTTTGAACACGCTTTCACAGTTTCTATGGTGTTTCTTTCACATTGTCACTGTTTCAATGGTGCTTTGGTCACACTTTAACCGTGTATGGTGCTTATGTCACGTTATCACTGTTTCAATGGTGCGTTGGTCACATTTTCACTTTGTCTATGGTGATTTGGTCGCATTATCACTCTTTCAATGGTACTTTGGTCACAAATTCACTATGTCTCTGGTGCCTATGGAACATTATCCCTGTGTCAATGGTGCTTTGGGTATACTTTATTTGCGTCTATGCTGCTTTGGTCACATAATCAGTGTTTGAATGGTGCTTTGGTCACATGTTTACTGTGTCTATAGTACCAAGGTCATATGATCACTGTTTCAACGGTACCGTGGTCACCCTTTTACTGTTTCTACATTGCCTAGGTCACATTATCACTGCTTTAATGGCAAATTGCTCACACGTTTACTGTGTATATGGTGCTTTGGGCACATTGGAATTGTTTCAATGATGATGTGGTCACATTTTCACTGTGTATATAGTTCTTAGGTCGCTTTCATCACTATTTCCAAGGTGCTTTGGTCACACGTTCATTGTGCCTATGGTGCTTTGGCCACATTATCACTAGTTCATTGATGCCTTGGTCATACTTTTACTGTTTCTGTAGTGTTTAGGTCACGTCATCACTGTTTCAATGGTGCTTTGGTCACACGTTTCCTTTGTCCATGGTGCTTTGGTCACATCATCAATTTTTCGATGGTGCTTTGGTCACACTATAACGGTGTCTACGGTGCTTATATGACATTATCACTAATTCAATGGTGCTCTGGTCGAACTTTCATACCATCTATGATGCTTAGGTCACATTGTAACCATTTAAATGGTCTTTTGTCACACCTTTATGTATCCGTATTGCTTTGGTCATGTTATCGCTATTTGAATGGTGCATTGGTCACGTTTTCACGGTGTATATGGTGCTTAGGTCACATTATCACTCTTTCAATGGTGCTTTGGTCATACTTTCACCGTGTCTATGCTACTTTGGTCACATTACTTCCATTTCAATGGTGCTTTTGGTCACACTTTCAATGTGTCTATGGTGGTTTAGTCATGTTATCGCCGTTTCAATTGTGCTTTGGTCACACTTGTGCTGTTTCCATGGTGCTTAGGTCACATTATCACCGTTTCAGTGGTGATTTGGTCATGTTTTAAGTGTGCATATAGTACTTAGGTCACATTATCACGGGTCCAATAGTGGTTTGGTCACACTTTCTCCGTGTCTATGGTCCTTAGATTGCATTATCACTATTTCAATGGTGTTTTGGTCATACTTTCACTGTGTCTATGGTGCTATGGTCACATTATCACAGTTACAATGGTACTTTCATCACACGTTTAGTGTTTTATGGTACTTACGTCTCATCAGTGTGGTTTCACTGGTGCTTTGGTCACACTTTTACTTTATCTATAGTTATGAGGTCACATTATCACCATTTTCGTGGTCCATTGGTCACACGTTCAATGTGTCTACAGTGTTTATGTTACAATGTCACGGTTTCAATGGTGCTTTGGTCACACTTTCACCGTATCTATGGTGCCTATGTTACATTATCACTATGTCAATGGTGCGTTTGTTACAGTTACACTGTGTCTATGGTGTTTAGGTGACATTATCACAATTTTAATGGTGCTTTGGTCACACTTTTACTTTATCTATAGTTATGAGGTCACATTATCACCATTTTCGTGGTCCATTGGTCACACGTTCAATGTGTCTACAGTGTTTATGTTACAATGTCACGGTTTCAATGGTGCTTTGGTCACACTTTCACCGTATCTATGGTGCCTATGTTACATTATCACTATGTCAATGGTGCGTTTGTTACAGTTACACTGTGTCTATGGTGTTTAGGTCACATTATCACTGGTTCAAGGGTGCTTTGGACACACCTTCACTGTGTGTATGGTGCGTTGGTCACATTATCATTATGTCAACAATGCTTTGGTCACACTTTCACTGTGTCTATGGTGTTTAGGTGACATTATCACAATTTTAATGGTGCTTTGGTCACACGTTAAATGTGTCAATGGTGCTTAGGTCACATTATCACTGTTGTTATGGTGCTTTGGTCACATTTTCACTGTGTCCATGGTGCTTTGGTCACATTATCACTCTTTCGATTGTGCTTTGGTCACACGTTCCCTGTGTCTAAGGTGCCTTGGTCACATTATCATGTTTTCAACTGTGCATTGGTTACACTTTCTGAGTGTCTATGCTGCTTTGGTCACATTATCACTATTTCAATGGTGTTTAGATCACACGTTTACCGTGTCTATAGTTCTTATGTCACATGGTCACTATTTCAATTGTACTTTGATCACCCTTTCACTTTGTTTATAGTGCTTGGGTCACATTATCACTGTTTTCATGGAGATTTTCTCACACTCTCACTCCGTCTATTATGCTTTGGTCACGTTGCCATTTATTCAATGGTACTTTGGTCACACTTTCACTGTGTCTATGGTGCGTAGATCACATCATCACTGTTTCAGTTGTGATTTGGTCACACTTTAACTATTTATGGTACTTATGTCAAATTGTCACTGTCTCAATGGTGCTTTGGTCACATTTTTACTATGTATATGGTGCTTTGCTCACATTAACACGGTTTCAATGGTGCTTTGCTCACAATTTCACTGTATCTATGGTGCGTTGGTCACATTATCACTGTTTGAATGGTGCTTTGGTCACTTTCACCATGTATATGGTGCGTTCATCATATCGCCACTGTTTTAATGGCCCTTTAGTCACACTTTCAGTGTGGCTATGGTGGTCTGGTCACATTATCATTCTTTCAATGGTGATTTGGTCATAGTTTCACCTTTTTCTATGGTGCTTAGGTCACATTATCAGTGTTTATGTGGCACTTTGGTCACCCTTTCACTGTATATTTAGTCTTAGATCACGTTTTCAATGGTACTTTGGACACACTATCACTGTGTCTATGGTGCTTTGGTCACATGACAATTGTTTGAATAGTGCTTTGGTCACAGCTTCACTGTGTCCATGGTGCTTATGTCACATTCTCACTGGTTCAATGCTCCTTTTAACACACTTTCACTACGTCTATGGTCTTTTGTCATTATTGTCACTGTTTGAATGGTGCTTTGGTCACACTTTGACTCTCAGTGGTGCTTATGTCATGTTATCACTGTTTCAATTATGTGTTTGTTATATTTGTACTATGTCTATGGTGCTTTGGTCACTTTATCACTCTTTCAATGGTACTTTGGTCACACATTTACTTTGTCTCTGGTGCCTTGGTCACATTATCACTGTTTAAATGGTGCTTTCGCTAGACTTTCTATGTTTCCATGCTGATTTGGTCGAAGTATCACTATTTCTATGGGGCTCTTTTCACACTTTTACTGTGTCTATAGTGCTAAGGTCTCCTGATCACTGTTTCAAGGGTACTTTGGTCACCCGTTCACTGTTTCTATAGTTCCTAGGTCACATTATCACTGTTGTAATTGTGATTTGCTCACACTTTCACCGTGTCTATGGTGCTTTGGTCACATTATAATTGTTTCAATGATGCGTTGGTCACACTTTCACTGTGTATATCGTGCTTAGGGCACTTTCGTCACTATTTGCGTTGTGCTTTGGTCAAACCTTCACTGTGTATATGGTGCTTGGGTCACATTATCACTATGTCAAAGATTGCTAAAACTGTTACTATATCTATGGTTCTTTGGTCACATTCTCACAATTTCAATGGTGCTTTGATCACACTTTCACTGTGTCTAGAATACTTTGGTCACGTTTTCACTGTTTAAATGGTGCTTTGGTCATACTTTCACTGTTTCCATGGTACTTTGGTCACATTATTGCCGTTCCAATGGTACTTTGATCACACTTTCACCGTGTCTATGGTGCATTGGTCACATTAGTCCCGTTTCAATGGTGCTTTGGTCACACTTTCCCTCTTTGTATTGTGCTTAGGTTACATTATCTCTATTTCAGTGGTGCTTTATTCACACTTTTATTGTGTATCTAGTGCTTATGTCACATTGTCACTATTTCAATGGTGCTTTGGACACACTTTCTCTGTGTCTATGGTGCTTAGGTCACATTATCACTATTTGAATGGTGCTTTGGTCGTACTTTCATAGTGTCTATGGTACTATGGTCACATTATCACAGTTGCGATAGTGCTTTCATCGCACTTTCACTTGTTCTATGGTGCTTTTGTCACATTGTCACTCTTTCAATTGTGCTTTCGTTACACTTTCACTATGTCTATGGTACGTTGGTCACATCATCGCCATTTCAATGGTGCTTTGGTCACACGTTCACTATAACTATGGTGCCTATGTCACATTATCACCATTTCAGTGGTAATCTTGGTCACAATTTCACTGTGTCTATAGTGCTTAGGTCACATTATCTTGGTTTCAATGGTGCTTTGGTCACCCTTTCACTGCGTTTATGGTACTTATGTCACATTATCCTCATTTCAATGGTGCTTTTGTCATAGTTTCACTATGTCTATGGTGCTTATGTCACATTATCATTGTTTCAATTGTGTTTTGGTAACCTGTTTACGTGTGTGTGGTGCTTAGGTCACATTAACACTGTTTCAATGGTGCTTTTGACACACCTTCATTGGGTACATGGTCCTTTAGTCACATGATCACTAAGTTACTTATACCTTGGTCACACTTTCACTGTGTCTATTCTGCTTAGGTCACATAATCACTGTTTCAACAGTGCTTTGGTCACACTTCTATTGTTTCAGTTATGCGTTGGTCACATTATCACTCTTTCAATGGTGCTTTGGTCACATCTTCACTATGTCTGTGGTGCCTTGGTCACATTATCACTGTTTCAATTGTGCTTGGGCTACACTTTCTCCATGTGTATGCTGCTTTCATCATGTTATAACTGTTTCAATGTTGCTTTGGTCACACTTTATTGTGTCTATAGTGCTTAAGTCACATGATTAGTGTTTCAATGGTGCTCTGGTCACCCTTTCACTGTGCCTACGGTGCTTAGGTCACATTATCACCGTTTTAATGGTACTTTGGTTACATCTTCACTGTGTTTATGGTGCTTTGGTCACATTATCACTCATTCAATGGTACTTTGGTCGCTCATTTACTCTGTCTGTTGTGCCTTGGTCTTATTATCTTTGTTTCAATGGTGCTTTGGTTACACACTCTCTGTGTCTATGCTGCTTTGGTCACATTATCACCGTTTCAATGGTGCTTGGGTCACACTTTATTGTGTCTATAGTGCTTAAGTTGCATGATCACTGTTTCAATGGTACGTTGGTCACCCTTTCACTCTGCATATGGTGCTTAGGTCACATTATCACTGTTTCAATGGTGCTTTGGTTACACACTCTCTGTGTCTATGCTGCTTTGGTCACATTATCACCGTTTCAATGGTGCTTGGGTCACACTTTATTGTGTCTATAGTGCTTAAGTTGCATGATCACTGTTTCAATGGTACGTTGGTCACCCTTTCACTCTGCATATGGTGCTTAGGTCACATTATCACTGTTTTAATGGTGATTTGCTCACACTTTCAATGTGTCTATGGTGCTTTGGTCATTTTATAACTGTTTGAATGATGTTTTGGTCACACTTTCACTGTGTATATAGTGCTTAGATCACTTCATTACTATTTCCATGGTGCTTTTGTCACACATTCAGTGTGTATATGGTGCGATGCTCACATCGTCACTGTTGAAATGGTGCTTTGGTCACGCTTTAACTGTGTTGTTCGTGCTTTGGTCACGTTATCACAGTTTCAATGGTACTTTGGTCACACTTTCACTGTGTCTATGGTGCTTAGATCAAATCATCAGTATTTCAATGGTGCTTTGGTCACACTTTCAGTATCAATGGTATTATGGGCCAAGGTATAGGGTTTAGACAAGATATATGAAACTGTATGCCGACTCAAAGCAGCACCCAGCATGCGACACATGTTGCCGAGATACAAGCCTTGGCGTAGCGAGAGCGGGAAGGCTGGAGGGATGGTGCAGACAAGGGTGGATGGGAGATGAGTGGTGGACTGAGTGGACGGCGGTGTTGGTACACCAGCGTAGGGGGTGAGACGGGTGGGGTTGTGGAGGCAGACACATAGACAATAGTTGTTAAGCTGCGGCAAAGTACAAGGCCAAACCAGTTTCGGTGCGTGGGTGCACCTTCATCAGTGGAGGGACTTTGTCAAAAGTCCCTCCACAACACTAAACAAACATGCGTGTCTAAGACGTTTATATTTCATGTAAACAAGAAATATAGACACACTAAAAATGTTACCAAAGAACCATTGAAAAACTGATGATGTGACAAAGGCACTATAGACACACTAAATGTGTGACCAAAGTACCATTGAAACAGTGATAATGTGACCTAAACACCATAGACACAGAGACGGTGTGATCAAATTACCATTCAAACAATGACAACAAGACCAAAGCACAATGGACACAATAAAGGTGTGACCAAAGCACCATTGAAACATTTGTATTGTGACATGAGCATCATAGACATGGTGAAAGTGTGCCCAAAAAACCACTGAAAAACTGATTACGTGACCAAAATAACATGTACACATAAATGTGTGACCAAAGCACCATTGAAACAGTTATTATGTGACCTGAGCATCGTAGACACATCAAACGTATGACTAAAGCACCATTAAAACAGTGATAATGTGACCTAAGCACCAAAGGCAAAGTGAAAGTGTGACCAAATGACCATTGAAATAGTGATAATGTGACAAGAGTCTATAGACATAGTGAAAATGTGATCAAAACACCATTGAAAGAGTGATTATGTTACCAAAGCACCATAGACACAGTGAACATTTGACAAAAGCACCATTTAAATAGGGATGATGTGACCACAACACCATAGACACGGTAAAAGTGTGACCAAAGCACCATTGAAACAGTGATAATGTGATATAAGCATCATAGACACTGCATCAGTGTGACCAAATCACCCTTGGAACAGTGATAATGAAACTAAAGCACCATATATACAATGAAAATGTGATTAAAGCACCATTGAAACAGTGATAATGTGACATACAATGGACAGAGTGAATGTGTGACCAAAGCACCATTGAAACTGTCATGCTCTAGGCAAAGCACAATAGACACACTGAAAGTGTGACCAAAGCACAATTATAACTGTGATAATGTGACACAAGGACTGTAGACACGGTGAAAGTGTGACCAAAGCACCATTGACACAGTGATAATGTAACCCAAGCACCATATACACGGTGACAATGTGACCAAAACACCAGAAAATAGTGATAGTGGGACATAAGCACCATAGACAGTGGAAGTGTAATCAAAGCACCATTGAAATAGTGATAATGTGACCAACGTACCATTAAAACTGTGATGAAGTGACGAAAACACAATGGACACAGTCAAAGTGTGACAAAAGCATCATTCAAATAGTGAAAATGTGACCAAAGCACCATAGACACAGTGAACGTTTGACCAAAGCACCATTGGCACAGTGATGATGTGATCAACGGACAATAGAAACGGTGAAAATGTGACAAAGTTACCATTAAAAAAGTGATAATATGAGCAACGTACCATGGACACAGTGGAAGTGTGACCAAAGCAACATTGATACAGTGATAATGTGACCAAAGAACCATAGACACAGTGAAAATGTGACCAAAGCACCATTGAAACAGCGATAATGTGACATAAGCACCATAGACACAATGAAAGTGTTACTAGTGTACCATTGAAACAATGATGATATGACCAAAGCACCACTGACACGGTGAAAGTGTGACCAAAGCACCATTGAAACACTGCTACTGTGACATACAAACCATAGAAACAGTGAATGCTTGACCAAAGAATCCTTTAAACAGTGATAATGTGACCCCGTCAACAGACACACTGTGAAAGTGTGATAAAAACAGCATTGAAATAATGATAATGTGACCCCAGCACCGTAGACACAGTGACATTGTGACCAAAGCACCATTGAAAGAGTGATAATGTGACGTAAACACCGTAGACACCATCAAAATGTGACCAAAGCGCCATTCAAACAGTGATAATGTGACAAAACCACCATAGACACAGTGAAAGTGTGACCAAAGCACCACTGAAACAGTGAAACTGTGACTCAAGCACCATAAACACAGTGAAAGTATGACAAAAGCACCATCTATAAAATGAGCATGTCACCAAAGCACCATAGACACGGTGTAGGTGTGACCAGCGCACCATTGAAACACTGATAATGTGATCTTAAGATCATATACACAGTGAAAGTGTGACCAGAGAACTATTGGAGCAGTGATAATGTAACCAAAACAACATAGACACAGAAAAGTGTGACCAACGCACCATTGAAACAGTTATTATATGAGCTAAGTATCATAGGCACAGTGAAAGCGTGAC
Source organism: Penium margaritaceum (assembly GCA_023375785.1). NCBI lineage: Eukaryota > Viridiplantae > Streptophyta > Zygnematophyceae > Desmidiales > Peniaceae > Penium > Penium margaritaceum. Next base: position 161,750 of record SZWC01000286.1, on the reverse strand, counting down.
CAAAGCATGATTAAACCAGTGATAATGTGACCTAAGCACCATAGACACAGTGAACATGTGATCATGACGCCATTGAGACAGTGATGATGTGACCAAAGCACCATAGACACGGTGAAAGTGTGACCAAAGCACCATTGAAACAGTGATCATGTGACCGATGCACCAAAGACACAGTAAAATTGTGACCAAAGCACCACAAAAACAGTAATCATGACACCAAAGCACTATTGAAACAGTGTTAATGTGACATACCATAGACAGAACAAAAGTGTGACTAAAGCACCCTTGAAAGTATCATACTCTGAGCAAAGAACAATAGAAACAGGTATAGTCTAACCAAAGCACCATCAATACAGCGATAATGTAACATACTCACTATAGAAACAGTGAAAGTGTGACCAAAACACCATAAAAATTGTGATAATGTGACCTAAGCACCATAGACAGTGAAAGTGTGATAAAAGCACCATGGAAACGGTGATCATGTGACCAAAGCACCATAGACACAGTGGAGATGTGACAAAAGCACCATCAAAACAATGCAAGTGTGACCAAAACACCATAGCCGAAATGAAAGTCTGACAAAGGCACCATTCAAATAGTGATAATGTGACCAAAACACCATAAACACAGTGAAAGGTTGTCCCAAGCACCTTTGACACAGTGATAACATGACGTAAGCAATGTAGACACAGTGAAGGGGTGACCAAAGTACCATTGAAAAAGTAACAATGTGACATAAGCACAATAGAAACAATGAAAATTTGACCAAAGCGCCATTGAAGCATTGAAAATATGACACAGGTACTAAAGACACAATGAACATGTGATCAAAGCACAATAGAAAGAGTGATTATGTGACATAAGCACTATAAACAGAGTGAGCGTGTGACCAAAACACCATTGAAACTGTGATAATATGACCAAAGCACAATGGACACACTGAAACCGTGACCAAAGCACCATTGAAACAGTGATAATGTGACCAAAGAACCCTAAACAAAGTGAAGGTGTGATCAAAGCAGTATTGAAACAGTGATAATGTGACTTACGTACCATAGACACAGTGAAAGTGTGAACAAAGCACCGTTGTAACAGTGAAAAATGTACCAAAGCACCATAGACACAATGGAATTGTGACCAAAGCACCATTGAAACAGTGATAATGTCACCTATACAGCACAGACACAATGAAAGTGTGACCAAAGCACCATTATGGAAGTGATAATGTGGCATAAGCACCATAGACACAGTGGAAGTATGACCAGTACACCATTAAAACAATGATAATGTGACCAAAGTACCATAAACACAGTGAGGGTGTGATGAAAGCACCATTAGACTAGTGATACTGTGATGTAAGCACCATAGAAGCTATAAACGCACGACAAAAGAACTATTGAAACAGTGATAGTATGCTCAAAGTACCATAAACACATAAACATGTGACCAAAGTGCCATTGAAACAAGGACGATGTGACCTATACACCATAAACACAGTGGAAGTGTGACCAAAGCAGCATTGAAACCGTGAAAACGTGACTTAAACAACATAGACACAGTGAAGGTGTGACCAATTCACAATTAAAACAGTGATATTGTGACCAAAGCATCATAGAAAAAGTGAAAGTGTGAAGAATGCACCATTTAAGCAGTGATAATGTGATCCAAGCCATAGCCACATTAGGAAGGTGACCATAACACTATTGAAATAGTGATATTTGGACTCCATTATTATATACACAGTGAAAGTGTAATAAAAAGACCATGGAAACGGTGATAATGTGACCTAAGCAGTATAGACACATTGGAAGTGTGAACAAAGCACCATTATAAAAGTGATCATGTGACCAAAGCACCATAGAGACAGAGAAAGTATGACCAAAGCACAATTGGAAAAGTGATAATGTGACCAAAGCACCATAGGCACAGTGAAAGTGTGAGCAAACCACCATTGAAACGGTGATAATGTGACCTAAGTACCAAAGACAAAGTGAAAGTGTGACCTAAGTACCATTGAAACAGTGATAAGGTGACCAACGCACCATAGGGAAAGGAAACGTGTGACCAAAAGAATAAATGAAACAGTGATAATGGAACCAAAACAACATAGACACATAAATGTGTGACCAAATCACCATTGAAACAGTGATGATGTGACATAAGCATCATAGACACAGTGAAAGTGTGACCAAAGCGCCATTAAAAAGTGATAATGTGACCTAAACACCATATAAATGGTGAAAGTGTGACCAAAGCACCATTGAAACAATGATTATTTGACAAGAGCACCATAGACACTTTGAATGTGTGAGCAAAACACCATTGAAACAGTGATGATGTGACCAAAGCACCATAGACATAGATAAAGCGTAACCAAAGCACCATTGAAACAGTGATGATGTAACCACTGTGTCTATAAGACTTAGGTCAAGTCATCACTCTTCCAATGGTGTTTTGGTCACAATTTTACGGTGTCTATGGTGCTTTGGTCACATTGTCACTTTTTCAATGGTGCTTTGGACATCCATTCCATTCATGTATGGTACTTAGGTCATATTGTTATGGTTTCAATGGTGATTTGGTCACACTTTCACTGTGTCTATGGTGCTTAGGTTCCTATTATCACTATTTCAATGGTGCTTTGGAAACACTTTCACAAAGTCTCAGGTGCTTTGGTCACATCATCACTGTTTCAATGGTGCTCTGGTCTCATTTTTACTGTGTCTATAGTGCTTTTGTCGCATTATCACTGTTTCAGTGGTGATTTTGTCACACTCTTACTGCGTTTATCGTGCTTTGGTCACATTATCTCTTTTTTAATTGTGCTTTGGTCATTCTTTCACCGTGTCTATGGTCCTTTGGTGACAGTATCACTGTTTAAGTGGTGATTTGGTCACGTTTTCAGTGTATTTATGGTGCTTTGGTCACATTATCATAGTTTGAATGGTGCTTGGGTCACACTCACTGTCTACAATGTTCAGGTCACATTATCACTGTTTCATTAGTGCTTTGGTAACACTTTCACTGTGTCAATGGTGCTTTTTTCACATTTGTACCGTTTCAATGGTGCTTTGGTCACAGTTTTATCGTGTCTATGGTGTTTTGGTCATATCATCACTGTTTCAATGGTGCTTTGGTCACGTTTTCACTGCTTCTACAGTACTTTGGTCACGTCATGACTCTTTCAATGGTGTTTTGGTCAAACTTTCATCGTGTCTTTGGTATGTTGGTCAGTGAAACACGGCTTCAATGGTGCTATCCTCACACTTTCGCCATGTCTGTGGTGCTTATGTCACATTATCACTGTGTCAAAGGTATTTTTATCCCACTTAGATGTTTCCATGGTACTTTGGTCATATTATCACTATTTCAGTGGTGCTTTGGTTACATATGCACTGCGTCTATGGTGCTTTTGTCAGATAATCATTTTTTCAATGGTACTTCGGTCACACTTTCGCATTGTCTACGGTACTCCGGTTACATTATCACCGTTTCAATGGTGCTTTGGTCACACTTTCACTGTGTCTATAGTACTTTGGTCACATTATTACTGTTTCAATGGTGCTCTGGTCAGATTTTCACTCTGTCTATGGTGCTTTGGTCACATTGTCACTGTTTCAAAGGTGCTTTGCCCACACTTTCACTCCGTTTATAGTACTTTGACCACATCATAACTGTTTCAATGGTGCTTTGGTCACACTTTTAATGTGTCTATAGTGCTTGGGTTACATTATCACTATTTCAATGGTGGTTTGGTCACACTTTCATTGTGTCTATGATGCTTAGGTCACATTATCACTGTTTAGATAATGCTTTGGTAGCACTCTCACCGAGTCTATGGTGCTTTGGTCACATTATCAGTGCTATAATGGTGCTTTGGTTACACGTTTATCAAGTCTATCTTGCTTTGGTCATATGATCACTGTTTCAATGGTTCTTTGGTCACACTTTCATTGTGTGTATGGTACTTTTGTCACATTATCATAATTTTCAACTTGGTCACACTTTCATTGTGTCTATGGTGATTAGTTCATATCATCCGTGTTTCAATGGTGCTTTGGTCACATTTCTATTGTGTCTATGGTGATTATGTCACAATATCAATGTGTCAATGGTGCTGTGGTCACATAATTGTGTCTATGCTGCTCTGGTCACATTATTACTGTTTCAATGGTGCCTTGGTCACACTTTCACTGCGTGTATGGTACTTTCGTCAAATTATCAGAATTTACAACTTGGTCACACTTTCATTGTGTCTGTGGTGATTAGGTCATATTATCACTGTTTTAATGGTGCTTTGGTCACACTTCTATTGTCCATATGGTCCTTATGTCACAGTATCAATGTTTCAATGGTGATGTGGTCGCATAATTGTATCTATAGTGCTTTGGTCACATTATCACTGTTTCAATGGTGCTTTCGTCACACTTTCACTATGTCTATAGTGCTAATGTCACGTCATCACTGTCTCAAAGGTGCTTTTGTCAGACGTTCACTATGTTTATGATGCTTTGATCACATTATCACTGTTTCAATGGTGCTTTGGCCACAAGTTCACTATGTCTATGGAGCGTAGGGCATGTTATATTTGTTTCAGTGGTGTCTTGGTCACACGTTTTCATGTCTATGGTGCTTAGGTCACATTATCACTATTTAAACCCTGCTTTGGTCATGCTTTCAGGCATGCATGGTACTTTTGACATATTGTCAATGGTGCATTGGTCACATTTTCACTGTGTCTATGGTACTTTGGTCACATGATAACTGTTTCAATTGTTCTTTGGTCACACTTTCAATGCGTCTATAGTGCTTTGGTCGCATAATTACCGTTTCAATGGTGTTTTAATCACACTTTCTCTATGTCTATAGTTCGTAGGTTACAGTATCGTTGTTTCAATAGTGCTTTGGTGACGCTTTTACTGTGTCCATGGTGCTCAGGTCACATGTTCACAGTCTAAAGGGTACTTAGGTCACACGTTCACGGTGTCTATGGTGCTTAGGTCACATTATCACTTTTTCTATTGTGTTTTGGTCTCACTTTCACGGTTTCTATGGTGCTATGGTTACACTTCTACTTATTCTATGGTGCTTTGGTCACATTATCAATGTTTTAATGGTGCTTTATCACATTATTCTGTCTGGTACGTTGTTCACATTATCCCTGTGTCAATGGTGCTTTGGTCACACTTTCACTCTGTCTATTGTGCTAAGGTCACATCATAACTTTGTAATGGTGCTTTGATACATGTTCACTATTTCTCCGATGCTTTGGTCAGATCGTCCCTGTTTCAATGGTGCGTTAGTTACAATTTCACTGTGCCTATTGTCCTAGGTCATAGTGTCCATTGTCATTAGGTCACCTTATCGGTCTATAGTGCTTAGGTTACATTGTCACTGTTTCAATGGTGTTTTGGTCACATGTTCACAGTATCTATGGTGATAAGGTGACATTTTAATTGTTTCAATGTTGTTTGGTCACACTCTTATGGATCTATGGTGCTTTGGTCATATTATCACTGTTTCAATGATGCGGTTGTATTACTTTCACTGTGTCTATGGTGCTTAGGTCACAATATCAATATTTCAATGGTGTTTTGGTCACACCTTTACTATGTCTATTGTGCTTTGGTCACATTATCACTGTTTCAATGGTGCTTTGGTTATACGTTCACTGTGTCTATGGTGCGTAGGTCACATCATCACTGTTTCAATAGTGCGTTGGTCACCATTTCACTTTGCCTATGGTGTGTATGTGACATTACTATAATGTCAACGGTGCTTTGGTCACACGTTTACGGTATATATAGTGGTTTGGACATGTTATCACTGTTTGAATGGTGCTTTGGTCACATTTTCACTGTGGCTATAATGATGAGGTCACGTTGTCACTCCGTCAATGGTGTTTTGGTTACTCGTTCAGTATGTCTATGGTCCTCAGGTCACATTCTCACTGTTTCAATGGTGCTGTGGTCACACTATCCTTGTGTCTATGGTGCATTGGTCACATTATCACTGCTTCAGTGGTGATTTGGTCACACTTTCATTGTTTCTATGATGATTATGTCACAATATCTCTGCTTCAATTGTGCTTTGTCACACCTTCACTGTATGTATGGTGCTTTGGTCACATAATCACTATTTCAATGGTGTTTTGGTCACACTTTCATTGTGTCTATAGGTCTTTTGTCACACGATCACCGTTGCAATGGTGCTTTGGTCACTTGTTTATTGTGTCTATGGTGCCTAGGTAATATTATCACTATTTCAATGGTGCCTTGGTCACACTTCTGCTGTGTCTATGCTGCTTTGGTGACATTAACACCATATAATGGTGCTTTGGTCACCCTTTCACCGTGTCTTGGTGACATTAACACCATATAATGGTGCTTTGGTCACCCTTTCACCGTGTCTATGGTGTCTATTGTCATTGTCTCAATGGTGCTTCCGTCACACCTCCACTATGTCTATGGTGCTTTGGTCACATTCTCATTGTTTCAATGGTGCTTTGGTAACAGTTTCACTCACTCTATGGTGCTTTGGTCACACTTTCACTGTGTCTATGGTTCTTGGGTCACGTTATCACTGTTTGAATGGTCTTTTGGTCACGCTGTCATTATGTCTACGGTAATTAGGTCACATTATCACTGTTTCAATGGTGCTTTGGTCACACATCTACTATGTCTATGGTGCTTTGGTGACATTATCATTATTTCAATGGTGCTTTTGTCACGCTTTTGTTGTGTTTATGGTGCTTTGGTCACATCATCACAGTTTCAATGGGTAATTTGGTCAAACATAGTGTTTCTACAGTACTTAGATCATATCATCACTGTTTCAATATAAGTTTGGTCAGATTTCCACTGCAATGTTGTGCTTAGGTTACATTATCACTGTTTCAATGCTGCTTTGGTCACATTATTGTGTTTATGTTGCTTTGGTCACATTATCACCGTTTCAATGGTGCTTAGGTCACCCTTTCACTATGTCTATGGTGCTAAGGTCACATCTTCACTGTTTGAATGGTGCTTTGGTCACACTTTCACTATGTCTAAGATGCTTTCATCACATAATTACAGTTTGAATGGTGGATTGGTCACACTTGCACTATGTCTATGATGCTTATGTCACATTATCACTGTTTCAATGGTGCTTTGGTCACACTTTCATTGTATCTATGATGGTGAAGTCACATTATCACTGTTTCAATGGTGTTTTGGTCACAAGTTTTTTTTCTCTATGGGGTTTTGGCGATGTTATCGTTGTTTCAATGGTGGATTGGTCACATGTGTCTATTGTGCTTTCATTATCACTATATCAATGGTGCTTTGGTCATACGTTTATGTACTTATGGTACCTTGGTCCTGTCATCACTATTTAAATGGTGCTTTGGCTACACATTAGCTGTATCTATGGTTCTTACGTCTCATTATCAATGCTCCAATATTGCTTTGGTCACATTCTCAGTCTCCATGGTACATCGGTCATATGATAGTTGTTTGAATGGTGTCTGGGGAAAATGTCACAGTGTCTATAGTACTTTGGTCATATACTTACTGTTTCAATGGTGCCTTGATCACACTTTCACTATGTCTATAGTTCTTACGTTACATTATCACTGTTTCAATGGTGTTATGGCAACCCTTTCACTGTGTCTATGGTGCTTAGGTCACATTATCACTGTCTCAAAACTTCTTAGGTCACACTTTAACTATGTCTATGGTGCTTAGGTCACATTATCACTGTTTCAAGGGTACTTTGGGTACACGTTCACTATGTCCATGGTGCTTTGGTAACATTATCAACATTTCAATGGTACTTTGGTCACACTTTCACTGTTTCTATGGTGCTTTGGTCGCATTATCACTGTTTCAAGGGTACTTTGGGTACACGTTCACTATGTCCATGGTGCTTTGGTAACATTATCAACATTTCAATGGTACTTTGGTCACACTTTCACTGTTTCTATGGTGCTTTGGTCGCATTATCACTGTTTCAATGGTGACTTGGTCACACTCACATTAATCCACTGCTCTACTGGGCTCGGCACAACATCAACAAAAAGAAATGGCCAGAGGGGGAAACAATGGATTGTGAAGACTAGTTATCGATTAGCACGTACAAAGACCTTCACTATGTAGTGGTACACTGTGACTATCATGCACAGTGACCAACAAAGGTATGCATATGTCACGGACCATGACCAAAGAATTTCACTTCATGTGGTTAACGTTGACAACTCAGAAAAAGATTCACATATAGTTAGAGGGGGTAACAATGGTTTGGGAACACTGGCTATCAACTAGAAAGAACAAAGACCTTTAGTACGTAGTGACACGGCATGGGAACCATGTACAGTGAGAAACCAACGTAGGCATATGCCACTAACCATGACCAAAAGAATTTCACAGTATGTGGTCAACGTTGAATACTCATAACATGAGTCACAAATGGTCAGAGGGGGAAACAATGGGTTGGGAACACTAGTAAGTACAAAGGCCTTCAACAAGTAGTGCCACGGCGTGGCTAGCGTGCACATTGACCAGCCTAAGGATTCATACGTTACTGACTATGACCAAAGAAATCCACTATGTGTGGTCAACATTGACAATTCATAACACGAGTCACAAATGGTCAGAGGGAGAGACATTGGTTAGGGAACCCTATGTATCGACTAGAAAGGACAAAGAACTTCAATACGTAGTGGCACGGTGTGGCTACCATGCACACCAAACAACCAATTTATGCCTGTGTCACTCACTATGACCAAAGAATTTCAGTATGGGTGGTCAACGTTCACAACCCATAACATGAGTCACAAATGGTCAGAGGGGGAAACAATGGTTTTGATATATTGGTTTTCAACTAGAAAGTACAACGACCTTCAACAAGTAGTAGCAAGGCGAGGCTACCATGCCCAATGACCAACCAAAGTAGGCATATGTACTACCTTTGACCAAAGAAATCCACTATGTGTGGTCAACGTTGACAACTCATAATACAAGTAACAAATGGTTAGAGGGGGAATCAATGGTTTGGGAACACCAGGTATCAACTAGCAAGCACAGGGACCTTCAATAAGTAGTGGCACGGTGTGGCTACCATGTACCATGACCAACCAAAGTAGGCATGTGTCACTGACCATGACCAAAGAATGTCACTATGTGTGGTCAACTTTGACAACTCATAACACAAGTCACAAATGGTCAGAGGGGGAAACATTGGTTTGTGAATACTAGTTATCAATTAGCAAGTACAAAGACCTTCAATATGTAGTGGCACAGTATGGCTACCATGCACAGTGACCAACCAAAGTATGCATACGTCACTGACCATTACCAAAGAATTTCACTTCATGTGGTCAACGTTGACAACTCACAACAAGATTCACAGATAGTCAGAGGGGGTAACAATGGTTTGGGAACACTGGCTATCAACTAGAAAGCACAAAGACCTTCAGTACGTAGTGACACGGCATAGAAACCATATATAAAATAAACCAATGTAGGCATATGTCACTAACCATGATCAAAAGAATTTCACAATGTGCGGTCAACGTTGAAAACTCATAACACGAGCCACAAATGGTCAGATGGAGAAATAATGGGTTGGGAACACTAGTTGTCAACTACCAAGTACAAAGACCCTCAACAAGTAGTGGCACGGTGTGGCTAGCATGCACAGTGACCAACCAAAGGATGCATACGTTGCTGACTATGACAAAAGAGGTCCACTATGTGTGGTCAACATTAACAACTCATAACAAGTGTCACAAATGGTCAGAGGGAGAGGCAATGGTTTGGGAACCTTATGTATCAACAAGAAAGGACAAAGAACTTCAATACGTAGTGGCACGGTGTGGCTACTATGCACACCGAACAACCAAACAAGGCATATGTCACTGACCATGACCAAGAAATTTCATCATGGGTAGTCAACGCTCACAACCCATAACACGTGTCACAAATGGTCAGAGGGGGAAACAAAGGTTTCCGAATATTAGTTTTCAACTAGCAAGTACAACGACCTTTAACAAGTAGTAGCACTGTTTGGCTACCATGCACAATGACCGACCAAAGCAGGCATATGTACTGCCTTTGACCAAAGAAATCTGGTGTGTGTGTGGTCAACGTTGACAACTCATAATACGAGTCACAAATGGTCAGAGGGGGGAAGAATGGGTTGGGAATACCAGGTATCAACTAGCAAGCACAAGGACCTTCAATAAGTAGTGGCATGGTGTGGCTACCATGTACAATGACCAACCAAAGTAGGCATGTGTCACTGGCCATGACCAAATGATATCACTATGTGTGGTCAACGTTGACAACTCATAACAGGAGTCACAAATGGCCAGAGGGGGAATCAATGGTTTGTGAAGACTAGTTATCGATTAGCAAGTACAAAGACCTTCAACAAGTAGTGGTACGGTGTGGCTAGCATGCACAGTGACCAACCAAAGGATGCATACGTCACTGACTATGACCCAGGAAGTCCACTATGTGTGGTCAACATTGACAACTCATAACAAGTGTCACAAATGGTCAGAGGGAGAGGCAATGGTTTGAGAACCTTATGTATCGGCAAGAAAGTACAAAGAACTTCAATATGTAGTGGCACGGTGTGGCTGCTATGCACACCAAACAACCGAACTAGGCATATGTCACTGACCATGACCAAATAACTTCAGCATGGGTGGTCAACATTCACAACCCATAACACAAGTTACAAATGGTTAGACGGCGAAAGAATGGTTTCGTAATATTAGTTTTCATCTAGCAAGTACAACAACATTGAATAAGTAGTAGCACGATGTGGCTACCATGCACGATGACTGACCAAAGTAGGCATATGTACTGCCTTTGACCAAAGAAATCTGCTGTGTGTGGTCAACGTTGACAACTCATATGGTTACACCAAGTTTCAACTAGCAAGCACATGGACCTTCAATAAGTAGTGGCACGGTGTGGCTACCATGTACAATGACCAACCAAAGAAGGCATGTGTCACTGGCCATGACCAGAGAATGTCACTATGTGTGGTCAACGTTGACAACTCATAACACGAGTCAGAAATGGTCACAGGGGGAACAATGGTTTTTGAATACTAGTTATCGATTAGCAAGTACAATGACCTTCAATATGTAGTGGTAGAAGTGTGGCTACCATCCACAATGACCAACCAAAGTAAGCATATGTCACTGACCATGACCAAAGAACTTCACTTCATGTGGTCAACATTGACAACTCAGAACAAGAGTCACATATAGTCAGAGGGGGTAACAATGGTTTTGGAACACTGACTATCAACTAGAAAGCACAAAGACCTTGTGTACATAGTGACACAGCGTGGCAACCATGTACAGTGACAAACCAACGTAGGCATATGCCACTAACCATGACCAAAAGAATTTCACATTGTGTGGTCAACGTTGAAAACTCATAACACAAGTCACAAATGGTCACAGGGGGAAACAATGGGTTTGGAACACTAGCAAGTACGAAGACCTTCAACAAGTAGTGGCACTGTCTGGCTAGCGTGCACAGTGACCAGCCAAAGGATGCATACGTCACTGACTATGACCACAACAATCCACTATGTGTGGTCAACATTGACAACTCATAACACGAGTCACAAGTGGTCAGAAGAAGAGACAATGGTTTGAGAGCCCTATGTTTCAACTAGAAAGGACAAAGAACTTCAATACGTAGTGGCACGGTGTGGCTACCATGCACACCAAACAACCAAACTACACATGTGTCACTGACCATGATCAAAGAATTTCAGTATGGGTGGTCAACATTCACAACCCATAACAGGAGTCACAAATGGTCAGAGGGGGAAAGAATGATTTTGGAATATAAGTTTTCAAGTAGCAAGTTCAACAACCTTCAATAAGTAGTAGCAGGGTGTGGCTACCATGCACAATGACCAACCAAAGTAGGCATATGTACTGCCTTCGACCAAAGAAATCCACTGTGTGGTCAATGTTGACAACTCATAATACGAGTCACAAATGGTCAGAGGGAGAAACAATGGTCTGGGAACACCAGGTATCAACTAGCAAGCACATGGGCCTTCAATAAGTAGTGGCACGGTGTGGCTATCATGTACAATGACCAACCAAAGTAGGGATGTGTCACTGACCATTATCCAAGAATGTCACTATGTGATGTCAACTTTGACAACTCATAACCCGAGTCACCAATGGTTAGAGGGGGAAACAATGGTTTGTGAATACTAGTTATCGATTAGCAAGTACAAAGACCTTCAATATGTAGTGGCACTGTGTGGCTACGATGCACAGTGACCAACCAAAAGATGCATACGTCACTGACTATGACCAAAGATGTCCACTATGTGTGGTCAACATATTCAACTCATAACACGAGTCACAAATGGTCAGAGGGAGAGACAATGGTCTGGGAATCCTTTGTATTGGCTAGAAAGGGCAAAGAACTTAAACACGTAGTGATACTGTGTGGCTACTATGCACACCGAACAACCAAACTAGGCTTATGTCATTGACCATTATCAAAGAATTTCAGTATGGGTGGTCAACGTTCACAACCCATAACACGAGTCACAAATGGTCAGAGGGGGAAACAATGGTTTCGCAATTAGTTTTAAACTAGCAAGTACAACCACCTTAAAAACGTAGTAGCACGGTGTGGCTACCATGCACAATGACCGACCAAAGTAGGCATATGTACTGCCTTTGACCAAAGAAATCCGTTGTGTGTGGTCAACGTTGACAACTCATAATACGAGTCACAAATGGTCAGATCGGTAAACAATGGTTTGGGAACACCAGGTATCAACTACCAAGCACAGGAAACTTCAATAAGTAGTGGCACGGTGTGGCTACCATGCACAATGACCGACCAAAGTAGGCATATGTACTGCCTTTGACCAAAGAAATCCGTTGTGTGTGGTCAACGTTGACAACTCATAATACGAGTCACAAATGGTCAGATCGGTAAACAATGGTTTGGGAACACCAGGTATCAACTACCAAGCACAGGAAACTTCAATAAGTAGTGGCACGGTGTGGCTACCATGTACAATGACCAACCAAAGTAGGCATGTATCACTGACCATGACCAAATAATGTCACTATGTGTGGTCAACTTTGGCAACTCATAACACGAGTCACAAATGGTCAGAGTGGGAAACAATGGTTTGTTAATACTAGTTATTGAATAGCAAGTACAAAGACCTTCAATATGTAGTGGCACAGTGTGGCTACCATGCACAGTGACCACCCAAAGCATGCATATGTCACTGACCATGACCAAAGAATTTCACTCCATGTGGTCAATGTTGACAACTCAGAACAAGAGTCACAGATAGTCAGAGGGGATAACAATGGTTTTGGAACACTAGCTATCAACTAGAAAGCACAAAGACCTTCACTACGTAGTGACACAGCGTGGCAACCATGTACAGTGATAAACCAAAGTAGGCATATGCTACTAACCATGACCAACAGAACTTCACAGTGTATGGTCAACGTTGAAAACTCATAACACACGTCACAAATGGTGAGAGGGGGAAGCAATGGGTTGGGAACACTAGTTATCAACTAGCAAGTACAAAGACCTTCAACAAGTATTGGCACGTTGTGGCTCGCATGCACAATGACCAACCAAAGGATGCATACATCACTGACTGACCAAAGAAGTCCACTATGTGTGGTCAACACTGACAACTCATAACAGGAGTCACAAATGGTCAGATGGAGAGACAATGGTTTGGGAACCCTATGTATTGACTAGAAAGGACTACACACTTCAATACGTAGTGGCACAGTGTGGCTACTATGCACACGGAACAACCAAACTAGGTACATGTCACTGACCATGATGAAAGAATTTCTGTATGGTTGGTCAACGTTCACAACCCATAACACGAGTCACAAATGGTCAGAGGGGGAAACAATGGTTTCAGAATATTCGTTTTCAACTAGCAAGTACAAAAACATTTAAAAAGTAGTGGCACAGTGTGGCTACCATGCACAATGACCGACCAAAGTAGGCATATGTACTACCTTTGGCGAAAGAAATCCGCTGTGTGTGGTAAACGGTGACAACTCATGGTACGAGTAACAAATGGTCAGAGGGGGAAACAATGGTTTGGGAACACCAGGTATCAACTAGCAAGCACATGGATCTTCAACAAGTAGTGGCACGGGTTGGATACCATGTACAATGACCAACCAAAGTAGGCATCTGTCACTGACTATGACCAAAGAATGTCACTATGTGTGATCAACTTTGACAACTCATAACATGATGCACAAATGGTCAGAGGGGGGAAAAGGGTTTGTGAATACTTGTTATCGATGAGCAAGTACAAAGACCTTCAATATGAAGTGGCACAGTGTGGCTACCGTGCACGGTGACCAAGCAAAGTATGCATATGTCACTGACCATGACCAAATAACTTCACTTCTTGTGGTCAACATTGACAACTCACAACAAGAGTTACAGATAGTCAGAGGGGGTAACAATGGTTTGGGAATACTGGCCATCAACTTGAAAGCACAAAGACCTTCAGTATGTAGTGACACGGCATGGCAGCCATGTACATCGACAAACCAAAGTAGGCATATGCCACTAACCATTACCAAACGAATTTCACAGTGTGTGGTCAACGTTGAAAACTCATAACACGAGTCACAAATAGTCAGATGGGGGAACAATGGGTTGTGAACACTAGTTATCACCTAGCAAGTACAAAGACCTTCAACAAGTAGTGGTACGGTGTGGCTAGCGTGCACAGTGACCAACCAAAGGATGCATACGTCACTGACTATGACCAAAGAATTCCACTATGTGTGGTCAACATTGACAACTCATAACACGAGTCAAAAATGGTCAGATGGATAGACAATGCGTTGGGAACCCTATGTATGGACTAGAAAGGACAAAGAACTCTAATACGTAGTGGCATGGTGTGGCTACTATGCACACCAAACAACCAAACTAGGCATATGTCACTGACCATGACCAAAGAATCTCAGTATGGGTGGTCAAAGTTCACAACCCATAACACGAGTCACAAATGGTCAGAGGGGGAAACAATGGTTTTGGAATATTAGTTTTCAATTAGCAAGTACAACGACCTTCAAGAAGTAGTAGCATGGTGTGGCTACCATGCACAATGACAGACAAAAGTAGTACTGCCTTTTACCAAAGAAATCTGCTGTGTGTGGTCAACGTTGACAGCTCATAATACGAGTCACAAATGGTCAGAGAGGGGATCAATTGTTTGGGGACACCAGGTGTCAACTAGCAAGCACAGGGACCTTCAATAAGTTGTGGCACGGTGTGGCTACCATGTACAATGACCAACCAAAGTAGGCATGTATCACTGACCATCGCCAGTGTTTGAAAAAGGACAGCCGTCAGATCATATTGATCCACTGCTCTACTGGGCTCGGCACAATATCAACAAAAGAAAAACAAGAGGGCTGAGAGTGAGATCGTCATCACTCTCTCGACCCTCTGTGGCGCGGCATGGTATGGCTATGGGCAGGCCTCTATAGGCATCCCACCGATCCATCCATCCGCGGCCCTACTTCCTCTACTCATCATGTTGGAGCTCTGGAGAGCTGACAGTACATCTGCACTGGCAGCCATACATATCGGCATGTTTTGGATCAACAGGATGGGTGGTATGGGAAACGAGGCGAGAGTGCGAGCGTGATCTCCTCTCGACTTTGAGGCCGCTGACGTGGCATGGACCAAGTAACTGCTGAAGAAATGTATCTTTCTAAAAAAGGATCCTGTGGTCAGGAATCTGACGAGGGAGCTTTGGATTGATTGACACCGTTGGAATCGAGAGATACGGTTGGATCATCGTCGTGAGCCAAGAGCCCGAGCCAGATTGATGGTCATGAAAAAGCTACCGCAGATCCGGACGATTTCATCCGTGGATCGCATCGAGGGTGCTGGGCATCCGCCAACCTCAGTCTGCCAATGATCGGAGATCATCGAGCGGTATGCGGGAGATCCTGTGAAGACACAAGGAGACTGGACTGAGTCAACACTTGTTCTTCGTTGCTTCTAGCTAGTGTAGATAGACAAGTAGTTGTAGGTTTGTATTTCCTATTACTTCGTCTGTGTGTAACCATTTCTAGCAAGCTTGGTACCATTGGAAAGCTTGTGAGACAAGTCATGTATCTGTGCCTTCAGTTCATACTCTTGAATCGCACAGTCAGTGACATTGCCAATGGAAGATTGCCTCTGTGTGTGTAAGCGGTTATTCTTAACTGAGAAGTCATCACCAACAAATTCAGCACAGTACCAGAGAATTGAACTATCACAGTACCTCGTCTAAAGGTTCCTAAAGGTTCTGCTTATGTAAATTCCAACATTTGGTATCAGAGCAGGTGGCACCTTCAGACATATGCAACCATGGCGGCAACAATCAACAATGGAGACCATTTCAAAGTGGCGCCGTTCGACGGCGATGACTATCATACCTTTGCTTTCAACATTGAGATGATATTCCTAAACAAGGGACTATGGGGCGTCGTCTGCGATCCACCTACTGACACATTACCTGCAGGAGCGTCACCTGAAGAACAAGTCAGCTGGAAACGACGCTGGGAGCAGGCCTTCTCAATCCTCGCGCTGAATCTAACTGAGCAACTCAAGTTCAGCATCAGATAAAACAACCCAACTAACTGTCCAAGGAAAGCCTGGAAGGCCCTGAAGAGTCGCTATGAAAGGACAAGCGATGTTGAGTTGGGAAGCCTAATGACAGAGTTCCATACTCAACAAATGGAAGAGGGAACACGGCTGGAAGACCATGTGTCTCACCTCAAATATCTGGCCAGCCGTATTTCTTCTATGGGAGAAGTCATTTCTGAAAGGGTTCTGGTACTAACCCTTTTTCGTGGACTACTTGCCAGATTCAAAGATACCATCAACCAACTTCAGACTTTCCAGAAACAGGGGAAGTCTTTTGATGCACAACTTGCAGAGCTCCGGACAACACTACAGCAAGCTATCTGAGCACAAGGAAGAGCCGTAGGTGGGGTACCTGGTGCCGCTGCTGGAGCAGCACCAGCAGCAGCAGCAGCGCCACTTGGAAGCCAACCGTATTCTCTAACTCTAGAGAAGGCTGTCGAGGAACTCATGATGGTTGTAGAACAGTATGTCAAAGACAACGGAGGTGAAACCGGCCTTGTGACTAAATACCAAGGACAAAGGACGAGGACATTTGGAGCCTATGGGAACGGCAGCCAGGGATCCTTGACTCGTTTCAACAACAGAGATCAACCAACTCCACACTCACCAAGGGGTTTTGTTCCACCAACAGATCGAGTGTGCTGGACATGCAAGCAGAAGGGACACATTGCCATGGACTGCCCCAAACGACGTCCACATTTCACTCGCCACTATGAAGCTCGCCGACCTCATCAAGAAATGCTCACCACCTACATGTCCACTGTGGCTGCTTTCCTTACAGGGTCTACCAAAGCACAGGAGTCATGAGATGAAGAGGACAATTTTCAGCCAAATCTCCTATCTGAAGGACCAGTCTTGGCTGACAAAGACATGACAGCCTCGCAGCCAGAGCATCAAATCTACGGTTCAACAACAGAAGAGACAGAACATCACACCCTCACAGAAGAAGAAGTTGTGACCGAAGAATTGGCTATGTGCTCTATTGACAACGCCCTTCTTCTGGCCGCCGGGATTCTGCCATGGATCATGGACTCTGGCTGCACTAAGCATTTGACCTGCAAGAAAGACTGGTTCATCAACTTCAAATGTTTTCTGACGCCACGAGAAGTCCGCCTTGGTGACGGAAGGACCATCCCTGCCTATGGGCAAGGAACCGTCAAAGTTCACAGCAAGTGCAACGGAAAGCCAGCCATACGAACTTTTGAAGATGTACTCTATGTGCCAGACGTTGTAGCAAATATTGTCTCAGTGACAAAGCTCAACGACAAGGGCTTCAAAGTCGTATTTGACACTGATAACAACTGCAAGGTGTACAACCAGATATCCCAACTGATAGCAGTGGCCACTCGCATGGGCAACCTGACTGTCCTTGACACCACTGAACCCTCACGACATCCAAAAACACAAGAAATGGCGTTTGTGGCTTCCTCATCTACATCAGCAAAAACAACGACTCAGTCCACCATAACAGAACTCTGGCACAAGTGACTGGCACATGTCTGTTATCCTACTCTAACCAAAATGGCTACAGATTCAGTTGCCCACGACCTACCAGACAGTCTGCTGCAAGACCGAGAAGCACCAATGTGTGACGGGTGTAACACCGGCAAATAACACAGAGCATCTTTTCACTCACTTCCGTCACATGGGACCCACAAGTGTCTCGAACTTGTGCATATGGATCTCTGCTACATCAAGGAAGGATCTCTCTCCAACAAGCACTACTTTCTGGTCAGCTTGGATGACTACTCGCATATGGTCTGGACCCGGATTCTTCGCTTCAAGTCTGATGCAATTGAAGAGACCAGCCTGACAACCAAGAATATTCGAACTGACAACGGGACAGAGTTTGCCAATCGCAGCCTCAAAGCCTTCCACATTGAAAGAGGTATTCAACACCAAACTACAGTGCCATATACTCCACAACAGAATGGCAAAGCAGAGAGGATGAATCGGACTCTTCTTGAAAGATTCCGGACTATGCTTCATACAGCTGGCCTCTCATCCGCGTTCTGGGCTGAAGCTCTTCATACTGCAGCCTACATCACAAACCGCCTTTCTACAACTAAGCTGCCTGTAGGTGCATCCACACCCTTTGAAGTATGGAGAGGGAACAAGCCTTATCTGGGCCACATTCGTATCTTCGGGTGCACAGCGCATGCCTGGGTGCGTCCAGAAGAACTCTCCAAGTTGGACCCATGATCCAAAGTCTGTATTCTTCTTGGGTATGAGACACGGGACATCTATCATCTCTGGGATCCAGAGTCCAAATGTGTGATTTGGAGCAGACAGTCTATCTTCGATGAAAGCTTCTTCAACAGAGCATGAGATACAACACCACCAGCAGTCACGCTTACCGTCTACAATGAAACGAAACCACCACCTCTGCAGAAGTTCTCCATTGACCCAACACTTGACGGCCACGCTGGTGTTATCCCTCCTGTAGTTCCAGAAGAACATCACCCTGCTCCTACTGCCTCACAGAAAGATGCCTCCAGCACTCCGTCACAATCTGGACTCCGGCGATCAGCCAGACTCACAAGACCGCCGTCATTCCTTCAGCTTGGTTGTTTGTCCACAACCGACATTTCCGCAGACAACGACCTCGACCATACGGCACTACTCACACAAGTAGTGGATCCCACCAGCTTCAAAGATGCCATGCGCCACCAAGATACAGACAAATGGCGTCAAGCAGCTCAAGAGGAGCTCTCTCGGCTTGAAACAAAGCATACATGGGATCTCGTTCCTTGACCATCCAACACACATATCATCACATGTAAGTGGGTGTTCAAGACCAAACTGACCAGTGCAGGTACACCAGATCGCCACAAAGCATGCCTTGTTGCGCGGGGATTCAGCCAAGTTCTCGGAGTGCACTACCAAGACACTTTTGCACCGGTGGCCAAGTACTCCTCTATCACGGTGATTCTCTCCCTGGCCGCAAGCAACAAATGGCATCTCCATCAAATGGACGTCAATAGCGATTTTCTCAATGGAGACCTGAAAGAAGTTATCTACATGACTCAACCAGAGGGGTTCGTCTCACCAGAGTATCTCGATCATGTATGCAAGCTCAACAAATCCCTGTATGGGCTAAAGCAAGATCCACGACAGTGGAACCTGAAGATCCACGACTTTTTCTTGGTCCAAGGACTCCAACGTCTCCACTCTGACCACTCTGTGTATTTCTGTGGCGGATTAAACCTGCTCCGCATTATTCTCTATGTGGATGATCATATCTTGTTTGGACCGTCCCTCCCTGTTCTGGACACTCTCAAACAACAGCTCTCTTGTCAATTTGAGATGACAAACATGGGACCTCTCACATACTATCTTGGGATTCAGATCACCCATGACGTTCTAGACGGTCATGTGACACTCATGCAGGCCACCGATGCACAACGTGTGGCTGACAAGTTCGGGATCGGTGCATCCACTCCTCAGGCCACTCCACTCTCCAAGGACCATGGCCTCACCCAACCAGTGATGGCAGCAAAATCATTGGCCCCCTTGGACGATGAAGATGCTTTTCCACGTATGGTGGGCTCCCTGCTGTACGCTTCTGTGGCTACCAGACCTGACCTCTCCTTCACTGTTGGTCTCCTCAGCCAAGGCTGCCAGCGCCCGACTGCTGCTCATATCGTGGCTGGCAAGCGTAGCATTTGCTATCTTCATGGGTCTGCTTCCCTGGCTATCCGCTACGCCTTCGGTAACAATGTTCTTCAAGGGTTCTGCGACGCTGATCTCTCTGGTGATCACACCACCAGCCGCTCCACCTCTGGGTACGTCTTTCTACTCAACGGTGGACCAGTCAGCTGGCGCAGCAAGAAGCAGTCTGTGGTCGCCCTCTCCTCAACTGAAGCTGAATACATTGCTNTGTACGCTTCTGTGGCTACCAGACCTGACCTCTCCTTCACTGTTGGTCTCCTCAGCCAATGCTGCCAGCGCCCGACTGCTGCTCGTATCGTGGCTGGCAAGCGTAGCATTTGCTATCTTCATGGGTCTGCTTCCCTGGCTATCCGCTACGCCTTCGGTAACAATGTTCTTCAAGGGTTCTGCGACGCTGATCTCTCTGGTGATCACACCACCAGCCGCTCCACCTCTGGGTACGTCTTTCTACTCAACGGTGGACCAGTCAGCTGGCGCAGCAAGAAGCAGTCTGTGGTCGCCCTCTCCTCAACTGAAGCTGAATACATTGTTGAGAGCGAATGCACAAGGGAGGCGGTGTGGCTCCGCATGCTTCTGAACGAGCTTGCCTTTGACCAACTTGAGCCTACGCCCATCCACTATGACAACAAGGGGGCTATCGCTCTTTCCAAAGATCCCGTTCTTCATGCCCGCACCAAGCACGTCCGTCGGCAATACCACTATGTTTGTGACGCTGTTGCAGAAGGAGAAGTCATCATGCACTACCTTCCCACTGTCGAGAAAACTGCTGACATCTTCATTAAAGCCCTTTGCTGACCGCCACACTCATCTCTATGCCCACATGGGTCTTCTCCCCTCATCCTGATTTTCTCTCAGTACTGTTCCTCTTCTTCTCGGTTCTTCCCCACTGCCGCTTCTTTCCCGGCTTTCTCTTTCCGTCCCCCCCCCCAGATGAGGCGCTGGGACGGACGAATAATGCCTTTGGTGAAGCCGTCGTTGCTTCCCGCTTCCATGTTTCCCATATGCGGCGTCGGCACGGACGCGGGTTGCGTCCGACCGTTTTTTCACCACCTCTTGCTTCTGCCTACCGCTATTCTCTCTCTCTCTCTTGCGCTTTGCCTTCCTTTTGCGCCTCGATCCTCGCATAACGCCAACACCCTCTCCTCTTGCTCTGCTTTGCCGCTTGACCCACACCGCTTCAAACTGCATTTTCTCTCCGTCTATAAACCTCTCATTCGCTCTCTCCTCTCAGACCCCCATGGGTGGGCTGCCCCCTATTCAGCTCACCCTACGGGCCGGGTTTGGGGGAGGGGGTCCATTCCCTCCTATCCGGGCAGGTTGTACAACTAGGACCGCGCTATTTTTCAGCCGTCGGGGCGTGGCCCGGGCTAAAACGTTGTCTCCGGCCCACTGTCCACCCTGCGACTTGCTGCTCCGGTCTTCTCTTTTCTCTCTCACGCAAGGCTCCGGTGGCC
>SZWC01000286.1:121695-134018 GCA_023375785.1 Penium margaritaceum | reverse complement strand
GTGGCTTGTTGCAAGAGCGTCTCAAACTTCTGCATAAAGGCGGAGACATCCTCCCCTTCACCAAGCCTCATGCTGATGAGATTTTGTAAAATGAAGAGACGGTTGGCAAGTGAGGAGGACTGAAATACCTTGCCGAGTTTGGCGTATGCCGCGGCTGCCACTGTACAACCGCTAATGTGTGAAAGGACTGAGGGTTGTATGGAGGACACAAGAATGGCGAGAGCCTTCTTGTTGAGCTTGACCCATGCCACAAGGTCAGCACCCTCCTCCTTTGGTGCTGGGATAGATCCGTCAAAATATCCTAGCAAATCTCTGTCATCCATGATGATCTCAAACTGCCACTTCCAGAGTGCAAACCCCTCTCCATCAAATTTGAGGATGGGCGAATGATTCCCTGGTTCCCCTGTCCCTGCCATCCCTACAACTACAACTGCTACAGCTGCTGCACCTGTTGTTGATGCCGATGAACCTGTGTTTGAGGCCGTTGTAGGCTGTTGGTGAGAAGAGGAAACTGCTTCGCCTGTTCACGTTGGCTGTTGCAAGCAGATGTAGGCTGATGTAGGCTGATGTCAGCTCCCAAGGTAGAAAGGTGCAGATGTGTTGCATCCCCCTCCTGCTGATGTTGCCCTGCAAACAGAGAAGTTGGGTGAGAGCGAAGGCGCTCTCACTGCTTGTGACCTTAGCGGTTGCGTGCGTGAAACTTCCCTAACCAGAGGAGTGGGCCCATAACCCTTTGTTAGCTACTGAGCTAACCACCTCCGGCAGAGAAGCCGCGAAACCGAAAAGCTCACAAAGGTTCTTACACCTTCTTCCTTTGCAGGTATGTGTCATGCACCCCAAACTTAATCAGGCATACACTTCACCTTCAAGAGTACTAACGCCTTAGCATTACATCTCAAGAAGAGCTCAAGTCGTCAATACGCAAGAGAGCATCAAGCNTCTGTCCAGTCCTAGAACTCAAAAGCACATTCCTGGGAAGTGGCCTGAACCAGCCACGTCACCAATAGACTTGCACTGTGAGCTTGACACATAAGCATCCAAGTGTCAAGGTGACAGAACAACCATGTAGCGTCCAAGAAGCTACGGACTTTCTTTCTTGGAAGCTTCCACAACAACCAAGATATGCATGGGGCCAGGATCGAACTCATGACCTCTCACTTGGCCAAATCAACAAAATGGCCAGGGCAACCACTCACCCACATGGTGTACTCACAGGTCATATCTCACAAGAGACAGAGCATAGTTGAGTCACACTACAAACGGATCTAGGGGTCATACCTCCACAAGGGGCAGAGCATTCCTGATCCGTCCTACAACACTGAACAAGGGGAAGAAACATTTAACAATCTGAAGGTTCCTAAACGTTTTGCTTATGTAACTTGCAACAACCAGAGAATGTCAATGTGTGTGGTCAATTTTGACAACGCATAACACGAGTCACAAATGGTCTAAGGGGGAAACAATGGTTTGTGAATACTAGTTATTGCTTAGCAAGTACAAAGACCTTCAATATGTAGTGGCACAGTGTGGCTACCATGCACAGTCACCAACCAAAATATGCATATGTCACTGACCATGACCAAATAAATTCACTTCATATGGTCAACGTTGAAAACTCACAACAAGAGTCACAGATAGAATGAGGGGTAAAAAATAGTTTGGGAACACTCGGTATCAACTAGAAAGCACAAAGACCTTCAGTGCGTAGTGACACGGTGTGGCAACCATGTACATTGACAAACCAAAGTAGGCATATGCCAGTAACCATGACTAAAAGAGTTTCACAGTGTATGGTCAACGTTGAAAACTCATAACACAAGTCACAAATGGTCAGAGGGGGAGAAAATGGGTTGGGAACACTAGTTATCAACTAGCAGGTACAAAGACCCCCAACAAGTATTGGCACAGTGTGGCTAGCATGCACAGTGACGAACCAAAGGATGCATACATGACTGACTATGACCAAAGAAGTCCACTATGCGTGGTAAACACTGACAACTCATAACACGGGTCAGAAGTGTTCAGAGGAAGAGACAATGGTTTCGGAACCATATGTATTGACTGCAAAGGACAACGAACTTCAATACGTAGTGGCACAGTGTGGCTACTATGCACACCGAACAACCAAACTAGGTACATGTCACTGACAATGATGAAATAACTTCAGTATGGGTGGTCAACGTTCACAATTTATAACACAAGTCACAAATGGCCAGAGGGGGAAACAATGGTTTCCGAATATTCATTTTCAACTAGCAAATACAACAACCTTTAATAAGTAGTAGCATGGTGTGGCTACCATGCACAATGACCGACCAAAGTAGGCATATGTACTGCCTTTGACCACAGAAATCCGCTGTGTGTGGTCAACGTTGACAACTCATAATACGATTCACAAATGGTCAGAGGGGGAAGCAATGGTTTGAAAACACCAGGTATCAGCTAGCAAGCACAGGGACCTTCACAAAGTAGTGGCGCGGTGTGGCTACCATGTACAATGACCAACCAAAGTAGGCATGTGTCACTGACCATGACCAAAGAATGTCACTATGTGAGTTAAACTTTGACAACTCATAACACGAGTGACAAATGGTCAGAGGGGGAAACAATGGTTTGTGAATACAACTTATCGATTAGCAAGTACAAAGACCTTCAATATGTGGTGGCACAGTGTGGCTGCCATGCACAGTGACCAACCAAAGTATGCATATGTCACTGACCATGACCGAATAACTTCATTTCATGTGGTCCATGTTGACAATTCACAACAAGAGTCACAGATAGTCAGAGGGGGTAACAATGGTTTGGGAACACTGGCCATCAACTTGAAAGCACAAAGACCTTCAGTACGTAGTGACACGGCGTGGCAGCCATGTACAGTGACAAACAAAAGTAGGCATATGCCACTAACCATGACCAAACGAATTTCACAATGTGTGGTCAACATTGACAACTCATAACAGGAGTCACAAATGGTCGGAGGGGGAAACAATGGGTTGTGAACACTAGTTATCAACTAGCAAGTACAAAGACCTTCAATAAGTAGTGGTATGGTGTGGCTAGCGTGCACAGTGACCAACCAAAGGATGCATACATCACTGACTATGACCAAAGAAGTCCTTTATGTGTGGTCAACATTGACAACTCATAACACGAGTCACAAATGGTCTGAGGGAGAGACAATGGTTTGGGAACCCTGTGTATCGACTAGAATGGACAAAGAACTTTGATACGTAGTGACACAGTGTGGCTACTATGCACACCAAACAACCACACTAGGCATATGTAACTGACCACGACCAAAGAATTTCAGTATGGGTGGTCAACGTTCACAACCCATAACACGAGTCACAAATGGTCAGAGGGGGAAACAATGGTATCAGAATAGTTGTTTTCAACTAGCAAGTACAACGACCTTCAATACGTAGTAGCACGGTGTGGCTACCATGCACAACGACCAACCAAAGTAGGCATATGTACTGCCTTGGATGAAAGAAATCCGGTGTGTGTGGTCAACGTTGACAACTCATTATACGAGTCACATATTGTCAGAGGAGGAAACAATGGTTTTGAAACACCATGTATCAACTAGCAATCGCACGGAGCCTCACTTAGTAGTGGCACGGTGTGGCTACTATGTACACTGACCAACCAAAGTCGGCATGTGTCACTGACCATGACCAAAGACTGTCAATATGTGTGGTCAACTTTGACAACTCATAGCACCTTTCACAAATGGTCAGAGGAGGAAACAATGGTTTGTGAATACTACTTATCGATTATCAAGTACAAAGACCTTCAATATGTGGTGGCAACGTGTGGCTACCATGCAGAGTGACCAACCAAAGTATGCATATGTCCCTGACAATGACCAAAGAATTTCACTTCATGTGGTCAACGTTGACGAGTCACAACACGAGTCACAGATAGTCAGAGGGGCTAACAATGGTTTGGGAATACTAGCTATCAACTAGAAAGCACAAAGACCTTCAATACGTAGTGACACGGCGTGGCAAACATGTACAGTGACAAACCAGAGTAGGCATATGCCACTAACCATGACCAAACGAATATCACAGTGTGTGGTCAATGTTGAAAACTCACAACACGAGTCACAAATGGTCAGAGGGGGAAACAATGGGTTGGGAACACTAGCTATCAACTAGCAAGTACAAAGACCTTCAACAAGTAGTGGCACGGTGTGGCTAGCGTGCACAGTGACCAACCAAAGGATGCATACGTCACTGACTATGACCAAAGAAGTCCACTTTGTGTGCTCAACATTGACAGCTCAAAACAGGAGTCACAAATGGTCAGATGGAGAAACAATGGTTTGGGAACCCCATGTATTGACTAGAAAGGACAAAGAACCTCAATAAGTAGTGGCATGGTCTGGCTACTATGCACACCAAACAACCAAACTAGGCATATGTCACTGACCATGACCAAAGAATTTCAGTATGGGTGGTCAACATCCACAACCCTGACACGAGTCACAAATGGTCAGAGGGGGAAACAATGGCTTCAGAATATTAGTTTACAACTAGCAGGAAGAATGAACTTCAATAAGTAGTAACACGGTGTGGCTACCAGGCACAACGACTGACCAAAGTAGACATATGTACTACCTTAGACCAAAGAAATCCGCTGTGTGTGGTCAACATTGACAACTCATAATACAAGTCACAAATGGTCAGAGGGGGAAACAATGCTTCGGGAACACCACGTATGAACTAGCAAGCACAGGGACCTTCAAAACGTAGGAGCACGGTATGGCTACCATGTACAGTGACCAACCAAAGTAGGCAAGTGTCACTGACCATGACCAAAGAAAGTCACTATGTGTGGTCAACTTTGACAACTCATAACACGAGTCACAAATTGTCATAGGGGGAAACAATAGTTTGTGAATACTCGTTTTCAATTAGTTACTACAGAGACCTTCAATATGTAGTGGCACAGTGTGGCTACCATGTACAGTGACAAACCAAAGGATGCATATGTCACTGACCATGACCAAATAATTTCACTTCATGTGGTCAACGTTGACAACTTACAACAAGAGTCACGGATATTCAGAGGGGGTAACAATGGTTTGGGAACACTGGCTATCAACTAGAAAGCACAAAGACCTGCAGAACGTAGTGACACGGCGTGGAAACCATGTACAGTGACAAAGCAAAGTAAGCATATGCCACTTACCATGACCAAAACATTTCACAGTATGTGGTCAACGTTGAAAACTCATAAGACGAGTCACAAATAGTCAGAGGGGGAAACAATGGGTTGGGCACACTAGTTATCAAATAGCAAGTACAAAGACCATTAACAAGTAGTGGCACGGTGTGGCTAGCGTGCACAATGACCGACCAAAGTAGGCATATGTACTGCCTTTCACTTAAGAAATCCGCTGTGTGTGGTCAACATTGACAACTCATGATACGAGTCACAAATGGTCAGAGGGGGAAACAATGGTTTGAGAGCACCAGGTATCAACTAGCAAGCACAAGGACCTTCAATAAGAAGTGGCACTGTGTGGCTACCATGTCCAATGACCAACCAAAGTAGGCATGTTTCACTGACCATCACCAAAGAATGTCAACTTTGACAACTCATAATACGAGTCACAAATGGCCAGAGGGGGAAACAATGCATTGTGAATATTACTTATTGATTAGCAAGTACAAAGACCTTCAATATGTAGTGGCACAGTGTGGCTACCATGCACAGTGACCAACCAAAGTTTGCATATGTCACTGACGATGACCAAAGAATTTCACTTAATGTGGTCAACGTTGACAACTTACAACAAGAGACACATATAGTCAGAGGAGGTAACAATGGTTTAAGAACAGTACCTATCAACTAGAAAGCACAAAGACGTTCAGCACGTAGTGACACGGTGTGGCAACCATGAACAGTGACAAACCAAAGTAGGCATATGCCACTAACCATGACCAAAAGAATTTCACAGTGTGTGGTCAACGTTGAAAACTCATAACACAAGTCACAAATGGTCAGAGGGGGGAACAATGGGTTGGGAAAACTAGTTATCAACTAGCAAGTTCAAAGACCTTCAACAAGTAGTGGCACGGTGTTTCTAACATGCACAGTGACCAACCAAAGGATGCATACGTCACTGACACAGTGAGGCTACTATGTACACAAAACAACCAAACTAGGCATATGTCACTGACCATGACCAAAGAATTTCAATATGGGTGGTCAACGTTCACGACCCATGAAACGAGTCACAAGTGGTCAGAGGGGGAGACAATGGGTTTGGAACATTAGTTTTCAACTAGCAAGAACAACGACCTTCAATGAGTAGTAGAACGGTGTGGCTACCATGCACAACGATCGATTAAAGTAGGCATATGTACTGCCTTTGACCAAAGAAATCCGCTGTGTGTGGTCAACATTGACAACTCATAATACGAGTCACAAATGGTCATGGCGGGAAACAATGGTTTGGGAACACCAGGTATAAACTAGTAAGCGCAGGGACCTTTTATAAGTATTGGCACGGTGTGGCTACCATGTATAATGACCAACCAAAGAAGGCATGTGTCACTGAACATGACCAAAGAATTTCACTATGTGTGGTCAACTTTGACAACTCATAACATGAGTCACAAATGGTCAGAGGGGGAAACAATGGTTTGTGAATACTAGTTATCGATTAGCAAGTACAAAGACCTTCAATATGTAGTGGCACACTGTGGGTACCATGCACAGTGACCAACCAGAGTATGCATATGTCACTCACCATGACCAAAGAATTTCACTTCATGTGGTCAACGTTGACAACTCACAACGAGAGACACAGATAGTCACAGGATGTAACAATTATTTGGGAACACTGGCTATCAACTAGAAAGCACAAAGACCTCCATAACGTAGTGACACGGCGTGGCAACCATGTAGAGTGACAAACCAAAGTAGGCATATGCCACTAGCCATGACCAAAAGAATTTCACAGCGTGTGGTCAACGTTAAAAACTTTTAACACGAGTCACAAATGGTCAAAGGGGGAAACAATGTGTTGGGAACACAAGTTATCAACTAGCAAGTACAAAGACCTTCAAAAAGTAGTTGCACGGTGTGGCTAGCATGCACAGTGACCAACCAAAGGATGCATACGTCACTGACTATGACCAAATAAGTCCACTGTGTGTGGTCAACATCGACAACTCATTACACGAGTCACAAATGGTCAGAGGGAGAGACAATGGTTTAAGAACCCTATGTATCAACTAGAAATGACAAAGAACTTCAATACAGAGTGGCACGGTCTGGCTACTATGCACACCGAACAACCAAACTAGGCATATGTCACTGACCATCACCAAAGAATTTCAATATGGGTGGTCAACGTTCACAACCCATAACACGAGTCAAAAGTGGTCAGAGGGGGAAACAATGGTTTCGGAATATTAGTTTTCAACTAGCAAGGACAACGACCTTCAATAAGTAGTAGCACGGTGTGGCTACCACGCACAATGACCAACCATAGAAGGCATATGTACTGCCTTTGACCAAAGAAATCCGCCATGTGTGGTCAATGTTGACAACCCATATACGAGTTACAAATGGTCAGGGGGGAAACAATGGTTTCAGAACACCAGGTATCAACTAGAAAGCACAGGGACCTTCAATCAGTAGTGGCACGGTGTGGCTACCAGGTACAATGACCAACCAAAATGAGCATGTGTCTCTGACCATGACCAAAGAATGTCACTATCTGTGGTCAACTTTGACAACTCATAACACGAGTCACAAATGGTCAAAGGGGGAAAAATGGTTTGTGAATACTAGTTATTGATTAGAAAGTACAAAGACCTTCAATATGTAGTGGCACATTGTGGCTACCATGCAAAGTGACCAACCAAAGCATGCATATGTCACTGACCATGACCAAAGAAGTTCACTTCATGTGGTGACAATGACAACTCACAACGAGAGTCACAGAGAGTCAGAGGGGGGAACAATGGTTTGGGAACACTGGCTATTAACTAGAAAGCACAAAGACCTTCAGTACGTAGTGACACGGCGTTGCAACCATGTACAGTGACACACCAAAGTACGCATATGCCACTAACCATGACCAAAAGAATCTCACAGTGTGTGGTCAACGTTAAAAACTCATAACACGAGTCACAAATGGTCAAAGGGGGAAACAATGGGTTGGGAAGACTAGTCATCAACTAGTAAGTACAAAGAACTTCAACAAGTAGTGGCACGTTGTGGCTAGCGTGCACAGTGACCAACCAAAGGATGCATACGTCACTGACTATGACCAAAGACGTCCACTATGTGTGGTCAACATTGACAACTAATAACACGAGTCACAAATGGTCAGAGAGAGAGACAATTGTTTGGAAACCCTATGTATCACCTAGAAAGGACAAAGAACTTCAATACGTAGTGGCACGGTGTGGCTACTATGCACACCAAACAACCAAACTAGGCATATGTTACTGACCATGTCCAAAGAATTTCAGTATGGGTGGTCAATGTTCACAACCCGTAACACAAGTCACAAATGGTCAGAGGGAGAAACTATGGTTTCGGAATATTAGTTTTCAACTAGCACGTACAACGACCTTTAATAAGTAGTAGCACTGTTTGGCTACCATGCACAATGACCGACCAAAGAAGGCATATGTACTGCCTTTGACCAAAGAAATCCGGTGTGTGTGGTCAACGTTGACAGCTCATACTACGAGTCACAAATGGTCAGAGGGGGGAACAATGGATTGGGAATACCAGGTATCAACTAACAAGCACAGGGACCTTCAATAAGTAGTGGCACGGTGTGGCTTCCATGCACAATGACCAACCAAAGTAGGGATGTGTCACTGACCATGACCAAAGAATGTCACCATCTGTGGTCAACTTTGACAACTCATAACACGAGTCACAAATGATCAGAGGGGGAAACAATGGTTTGTTAATACTAGTTATTGATTTGCAAGTACAAAGACCTTCAATATGTAGTGGCACAGTGTGGCTACCGTGCACAGTGACCAACCAAAGTATGCATATGTCACTGACCATGACCAAAGAATTTCACTCCATGTGGTCAACGTTGACAACTCACAAGAAGAGTAACAGATAGGCAGAGGGGGTAACAATGGTTTGGGAACACTCGCTATCAACTAGAAAGCAAAAAGACCTTCAGTACGTAGTGACACGGCGTGGAAACCATGTACAGTGACAAACCAAAGCAGGCATATTCCACTAACCATGACCAAAAGACTTTCACAGTGTGTGGTCAACATTGAAAGCTCGTAACATGAGTCACAAATGGTCAGAGGGGGAAACAATGGGCTTGGAACACTAGTTATCAACTAGCAAGTACAAAGACCTTCAACAAGTAGAGGCACGGTGTGGCTAGCGTGCACTGTGACCAACCAAAGGATGCATACGACACTGACTATGACCAAAGAAGTCCACTATGTGTGGTCAATATTGACAACTCATAACACGAGTAACAAATGGTCACAGGGTGAGACAATGGTTTTGGACCCCTATGTATTGCCTAGAAGAGGACAAATAGCTTCAATACGTAGAGGCACGGTGTGGCTACTATGCACACTGAACAACCAAACTAGGCATATGTCACTGACCATGACCAAAGAATTTCAGTATGGGTGGTCAACGTTCCCAACCCATAACACTAGTCACAAATGGTCAGATGGGGAAACAATGATTTCGGAATGTTAGTTTTCAATTAGCAAGTACAATGACCTTCAATGACTAGTAGCACGGTGTGGCTACCATGCACAATGACCAACCAAAGTAGGCATATGTACTGCCTTTGACCAAAGAAATCCGCTGTGTGTGGTCAACGTTGACAACTCATAATACGAGTCACAAATGGTCAGATGGGGAAACAATGATTTCGGAATGTTAGTTTTCAATTAGCAAGTACAATGACCTTCAATGACTAGTAGCACGGTGTGGCTACCATGCACAATGACCAACCAAAGTAGGCATATGTACTGCCTTTGACCAAAGAAATCCGCTGTGTGTGGTCAACGTTGACAACTCATAATACGAGTCACAAATGGTCAGAGGGGGAAACAATGGTTTGAGAACACCAGGTATCAACTAGTAAGCACAGTGACCTTCAATCATTAGCGGCATGGTGTGGCTACCATGTATAATGATTAACCAAAGTAGGCATGTGTCACTGACCATGACCAAAGAATGTCACTATGTGTGGTCAACTTTGACAACTCATAACACGCGTCACAAATGGTCAGAGGGGGAAACAATGGGTTGTGAATACTAGTTATCGATTAGAAAGTACAAATACCTTCAATATGCAGTGGCACACTGTGGCTACCATGCACAGTGACCAACCAAACTATGCATATGTCACTGACCATGAAATAAGAATTTCACTTCATGTGGTCAACGTTGACAACTCACAACGAGAGTAAAAGATAGTCAGAGGGGGTAACAATGGTTTGGGAACACTGGCTATCAACTAGAAAGCACAAAGACCTTCAGTTCATAGTGACACGGCATGGCAACCATGTACAGTGACAAACCAAAGTAGGCATATGCCACTGACCATGACCAAAAGAATTTCACAGTGTGTGGTCAACGTTAAAAACTCATAACACGAGTCACAAATGGTCAAAGGGGGTAAAAATGAGTGTGGAACACTAGTTATCAACTAGCAAGTACACAGACCTTCAACAAGTAGTGGCATGGTGTGGCTAGCGTGCACAGTGACCAACCAAAGAATGCATACGTCACTGACTATGACCAAAGAAGTCCACTATGTGTGGTCGACATCGACAACTCATAACACGAGTCACAAATGGTCAGAGGGAAAGACAATGGTTTGGGAACCCTATGTATTGACTAGAAAGGACGAGGAACTTCAATACGCAGTGGCACAGGTTGGCTACTATGCACACCGAACAACAAAGTTAGGCATATGTCACTGACCATGACCAAAGAATTTCAATATGGGAGGTCAAGGTTCACAACCCATAACACGAGTCACAAATGGTCAGAGGGGGAAACAATGGTTTTGGAACATTAGTTTTCAATGAGTGGTTGCAAGTGGTTCCGAGTGGTTCCGAGTGGTTGCGAGTGGTTGCGAGTGGTTACGCATGGTTGCGAGTGGTTCCAAGTGGTTGCGAGTGGTTGTGAGTGGTTGCGAGTGGTTGCGAGTGGTTGCAAGTGGTTGCGAGTGGCTGCAAGTGGTTGCAACCACTTGCAACCACTTGCAACCATTCGCACCCACTCACAACCACTTGCAACCAGTTTCAAACAATCACAACCACTCGCAACCACTCGCAACCACTCGCAACCACTTGCAACCACTCACAACCACTTACAACCACTCATAACCACTCACAACGCAACCACTCGCAGCTACTCGCAACCACTCGCAACCCCTTGCAACCACTCGGACCACTCGCAACAACTCGCAACTACTCGCAACCAATCGCAACCACTTACAACCAATTGCAACCACATGCAATCACTGGCAACCACTCACAACCAATCGCGACCACTCGTAGCCACTCACAACCTCGTGCCTCGTGCATCGTGCCTCATGCCTTGTGCCTCATGCCTCGTGCCTCCTGCCTTGCGCCTTCCGCCTTGTGCCTTGCGCCTTCCCCATTGCCCGTTGCGCCTTGCACCTGCGCCTTGCGCCTTGCGCCTTGCGCCTTGCGCCTTGCGCCTTGTGCCTTGTGCCTTGCGCCTTGTGCCTTGTGCCTTGTGCCTTGTGCCTTGTGCCTTGTGCCTTGTGCCTTGCGCCTTGTGCCTTGTGCCTTGTGCCTCGTGCCTCGCGCCTTGCGCCTTGCGCCTTGCGCTTTGCGCCTTGTTGCCTTGGGCTTTGGGCCTTGGGCCTTGGGCCTTGGGCCTTGGGCCTTGGGCCTTGGGCCTTGGGCCTTGGGCCTTGGGCCCTGGGCCCTGGGCCCTGGGCCCTGGGCCCTGGGCCCTGGGCCCTGGGCCCTGGGCCCTGAGCCCTGGGCCCTGGGCCCTAGGTCCTGGGCCCTGGTCCCTGGGCCTTGGGCCTTGGGCCCTGGGCCTTGGGCCTTCGGCCTTACACCTTGGGCCTTGCGCCTTGCGCTTTGCGCCCTGCGCCCTGCGCCTTGCGCCTTGCGCCTTGCGCCTTGCGACTTGCGCCTTGCGCCTCTCGCCTCTTGTGCCTCGTGCCTTGTGCCTCGTGCCTCGTACCTCGTGCCTCGTGCATTCTGCCTTGTGCCTCGTGCCTCGTACCTTGTACCTGGTGCCTCGTGCCTTGTGCCTCGTGCCTCGTGCCTCGTGCCTCGTGCCTCGTGCCTCGT
>SZWC01000286.1:30331-121632 GCA_023375785.1 Penium margaritaceum | reverse complement strand
GTGCCTCGTGCCTCGTACCTCGTGCCTCGTGCATTCTGCCTTGTGCCTCGTGCCTCGTACCTTGTACCTGGTGCCTCGTGCCTTGTGCCTCGTGCCTCGTGCCTCGTGCCTTGTGCCTCGTGCCTCATGCCTCGTGCCTCGTGCCTCGTGCCTCATGGCTCCTGCCTCGTGCCTTGTGTCTCATGCCTTGTGCCTCGTGCCTCGTGCCTTGTGCCTCATGCCCCAGGCCTCGTGCCTTGCGCCTTGCGCCTTCCCCCTTGCCCCTTGCGCCTTGCGCCTTGCGCCTTACGCCTTGCGCCTTGCGCCTTGCGCCTTGCGCCTTGCGCCTTGCACCTTGTGCCTTGCGCCTTGCGCCTTGCGCCTTGCGCCTTGCGCCTTGCGCCTTGGGCATTGCGCCTTGGGCATTGCACCTTGCCCCTTGCGCCCCTTGTGCCTCGTGCCTCGTGCCTCGTGCCTCGTGCCTCGTGCCTCGTGCCTCGTGCCTCGTGCCTCATGCCTCGTGCCTCGTGCCTTGCGCCTTGCGCCTTGCGCCTTGCGCCTTGCGTCTTGCATCTTCCGCCTTGCGCCTTGCGCCTTGCGCCTTGCGCCTTGCGCCTTGCGCCTTGCGCCTTGCGCATTGCGCCTTGCGCCTTGCGCCTTGCGCCTTGCGCCTTGCGCCTTGGGCATTGCGCCTTGGGCATTGCGCCTTGTGCCTTGCGCATTGCGCCTCTTGTGCCTCGTCCCTCGTGCCTCGTCCGTTGTGCCTCGTGCCTCCTGCCTCGTGCCTCCTGCCTCGTGCCTCGTGCCTCGTGCCTCGTGCCCCATGCCTCGTGTCTCGTGCCTCATGCCTCGTGCCTCGTGCCTCGTGCCTCGTGCCTCGTGCCCCATGCCTCGTGTCTCGTGCCTCATGCCTCGTGCCTCGTGCCTCGTGCATCGTGCCTCGTGCCTTGTGCCTCGTGCCTTGTGCCACATGCCTCGTGCCTTGAGCCTTGCGCCTTGTGCCTTCCCCTTGCGCCATGCGCCTTGTGCCTTGCGCCTTGCACCTTGTGCCTTGCGCCTTGCGCCTTGCACCTTGTGCCTTGCGCCTTGCGCCTTGCGCCTTGCGCCTCGCGCCTCATGTCTTGCGCCTTGTGCCTTGCGCCTTGGGCATTGTGCCTTGGGCATTGCGCCTTGCGCATCGCGCCTTGCGCCTCTTGTACCTCGTGCCTGGTGCCTGGTGCCTCGTGCCTGGTGCCTCGTTCCTTGTGCCTTGTGCCTCGTGCCTCCTGCCTCGTGCCTCGTGCCTCGTGCCTCGTGCCTTGTGCCTTGTACCTTGTGCCTTGCGCTTTGCGCCTTGCGCGTTGCGCCTTGCGCCTTCTCCCTTGCCCCTTGCGCTTTGCGCCTTGCGCCTTGCGCCATGCGCCTTGCGCCTTGCGCCTTGCGCCTTGCGCCTTGCGCCTTGGGCATTGCGCCTTGGGCATTGCGCCTTGCTCCTCTTGTACCTCGTGCCTTGTGCCTTGTGCCTCGTGCCTCGTGCCTCGTGCCTTGTGCCTCGTGGCTTGTGCCTCGTGCCTTGCGCCTTGCGCCTTGCACCTTCCCCCTTGCCCCTTGCGCCTTGCACCTGCGCCTTGCGCCTTGCTCCTTGCGCCTTGCGCCTTGCGCCTTGGGCATTGCGCCTTGAGAATTGTGCCTTGGGCATTGCGCCTTGCGCCTCTTGTACCTCGTGCCTCGTGCCTTGTGCCTCGTGCCTCGTGCCTTGTGCCTTGCGCCTTGCGCCTTGCGCTTTGTGCCTTCCCCCTTGCCCATTGCGCCTTGTCTTGCGCCTTGTGCCTTGCGCCTTGCGCCTTGCGCCTTGCGCCTTGGGCATTGCGCCTTGAGCATTGCGCCTTGGGCATTGCGCCTTGCGCCTTACCCCTTGCCCCTTGTGGCTTGCACCTGCGCCTTGCGCCTTGCGCCTTGCACCTTGTGCCTTGCGCCTTGCGCCTTGTGCCTTGTGGCTTGCGCCTTGTGCCTTGTGCCTTGTGCCTTGTGCCTTGTGCCTTGTGCCTTGTTCCTTGCGCCTTGTGCCTTGCGCCTTGTGCCTTGTGCCTTGTGCCTAGTGCCTCGTGCCGCGCGCCTTGCGCCTTGCGACTTGCGCATTGCGCCTTGCGCCTTGCGCCTTGTTGCCTTGTGCCTTGTGCCTTGGGCCTTGGGCCTTGGGCCTTGTGCCTTTGGCCTCGGGCCTTGGGCCTTGGGCCTTGGGCCTTGCGCCTTGCGCCTTGCGCCTTGCGCCTTGCGCCTTGCGCCTTGCGCCTTGCGCCTTGCGCCTTGCGCCTTGCGCCTTGCGCCTTGCGCCTTGCGCCTTGCGCCTTGCGCCTTGCGCCTTGCGCCTTGCGCCTTGCGCCTTGCGCCTTGCGCCTTGTGCCTTGCGCCTTGTGCCTCGTGCCTTGTGCCTAGTGCCTCGTGCCGCGCGCCTTGCGCCTTGCGACTTGCGCATTGCGCCTTGCGCCTTGCGCCTTGTTGCCTTGTGCCTTGTGCCTTGGGCCTTGGGCCTTGGGCCTTGTGCCTTTGGCCTCGGGCCTTGGGCCTTGGGCCTTGGGTCTTGGGCATTGGGCATTGGGCCTTGGGCCTTGGACCTTGTGCCTTTGGCCTTGTGCCTTTGGCCTTGTGCCTTGGGCTTGGGCATTGGGCCTTGGGCCTTGGGCCTTGGGCCTTGGGCCTTGGGCCTTGGGCCTTGGGCCTTGGGCCTTGGGCCGTGGGCCTTGGGCATTGCGCCTTCCGCCTTGCGCTTTGGGCATTGCGCCTTGGGCCTTGCGCCTTGCGCCTTGCGCCTTGCCCCTTGGGCATTGGGCCTTGCGCATTGCGCCTTGCGCCTTGCGCCTCTTGTTCCTCGTCCTTCGTGCCTCGTGCCTTGTGCCTGGTGCCTCGTGCCTCATGCCTCATGCCTTGTGCCTCGTGCCTCGTGCCTTGCGCCTTGCGCCTTCCCCCTTGCCCCTTCCACCTTGCGCCTTGCGCCTTGCGCCTTACCCCTTGCGCCTTTCGCCTTGCGCCTTGTGCCTTTCGCCTTGCGCCTTGCACCTTGGGCATTGCGCCTTTGGCATTGCGCCTTGCACATTGCGCCTCTTGTGCCACGTGCCTCGTGCCTCTTGCCTCGTGCCCCGTGCCTCGTGCCTTGTGCCTCGTGCCTCGTGCCTCGTGCATCGTGCCTTGCGCCTTGCGCCTTGCGCCTTGCGCTTTCCCCCTTGCCCCTTGCGCCTTGCCCCTTGCGCCTTGTGCCCTGCGCCTTGCGCCTTGCGCCTCTTGTGGCTCATGCCTCGTGCCTTATTCCTCGTGCCTCGTGCCTCCTGCCTCGTGCCTCATGCCTTGCGCCTTGTGCCTTGCGCCTTGCGCCTTGTGCTTTGTGCCTTGTGCCTTGTGCCTTGCGCCTTGTGCCTTGTGCCTTGTGCCTTGTGCCTCGTGCCTCACCTCTTGCGCCTTGCGCTTTGCGCCTTGTTGCCTTGGGCCTTGGGCCTTGTCCCTTGGGCCTTGGGCCTTGGGCCTTGAGCCTTTGGCCTTGGGCCTTGGGCCTTGGGCCTTGTGCCTTTGGCCTTGGGCCTTGGGCCTTGGGCCTTCGGCCTTGGGCCTTGGGCCTTGGGCCTTGGGCCTTGCATCTTGAGCCTTGGGCCTTGGGCCTTGGGCCTTGGGCCTCGGGCCTTGAGCCTTGGGCCTTGGGCCTTGGGCCTTGGGCCTTGGGCCTTGGGCCTTGGCTCTTGGGCCTTGGGCCTTGGGCCTTGGGCCTTGGGCCTTGGGCCTTGAACCTTGGGCCTTGGGTCTTGGGCCTTGGGCCTTGGGCCTTGGGCCTTGGGCCTTGGGCCTTGGGCCTTGGGCCTTGGGCCTTGGGCCTTGGGCCTTGGGCCTTGCGCCTTGCGCCTTGCGCCTTGCACCTTGGGCCTTGCGCCTTGCGCCTTGGGCCTTGTGCTGTGTGCCTTGTGCCTTGTGCCTTGTGCCTTGTGCCTTGTGTCTTGCCCCTTGCGCCTTGCGCCTTGCGCCTTACGCCTTGCGCCTTGCGCCTTGCGCCTTGCGCCTGGGGCCTTGCGCCTTGCGCCTTACTCCTTGCGCCTTGCACCTTGTGCCTTGCGCCTTGCGCCTTGCGCCTTGCGCCTTGGGCATTGCGCCTTGTGCATTGCGCCTTGCGCCTCTTATGCCTTGTCCCTCACGGCTCGTGCCTCGTGCCTCGGGCCTCATGCCTCGTGCCTCGTGCCTCGTGCCTCATGCCTTGTGCCTTGTGCCTCATGCCTTGTGCCTTGTGCCTCGTGCCTTGCGCCTTGCGCCTTGCACCTTGTGCCTTGCACCTTGCGCCTTTGGCAATGTGCCTTGGGCATTGCGCCTTGGGCCTTGCACCTCTTGTGCTTCGTGCCTCGTGCCTTGTACCTCGTGCTATTGACATGGTGTGCCCCTTGCCATGAGTGTCGTTGATCGTACTCCCTGGTTCGACCACTGAGGAGTCAAGGAGGCGTTGTAGCAGAAGGATGGGGCTGAGTGGGAGGGAGCCATAAAATCTGAGCTCGCCTCCCACAAAGAGAACGGTACTTGGCAGCTGATTGATAGGCCGGAGGGCGCGAAAATCATCAGCTCTATGTGGATCTTCAAGAAGAAGCTCACGAAGGAGGGGAAGGTGGAGCGGTACAAGGCGCGGCTGGTGGCGAAGGGGTACGCCCAACGAAAAGGTGAACACCACGAAGAAACCTTTGCACCGGTGGCAAAGTTTGCCTCCATTCGCTCCATCCTCTCAGTGGTGGCGGCGCGCGACTATGAAGTCCACCAAATGGATGTAAAAAGTGCATTCCTCAATGGCGACCTGGACAAGGAGGTCTACATGGAGGTGCCGGAGGGGGTGGACGCGCCGCCAGGGAAGGTGTGCCGGCTTTGCAAGGCGCTCTACGGGCTCAAGCAAGCGCCACTCATGTGGTACCTGAAAATGGACGGCTTCATGGCCGAGCTTGGCCTCAAGCGCTTGGAGGCGGATCACAGCGTGTACGTGCGAAAGCAGCCGGGGTTGCACCAGATTGTGCTTCTCTACGTGGATGACCTCGTCCTCGTGTCATCGGACAAGGAGGAGCTGGTGAACCTGAAGCTGCAGCTAAGCGGTCGGTTCAAAATGACCGACATGGGCGAGCTCGAGTACTACCTCGGCATCGCCATCAAGAGAGACCGCAAAGCACGAACGCTAGAGATGGGGCAGGCAAAGAATGTGCAAGAGGTGCTCCGCCGCTACAACATGGAGGAGTGCAACCCCATTGGCACACCCATGACCACCACGTGTGAGCTGAGCTCAAGCATGGGCCCGAGCACGGACGAGGAGAAGGAGGAGATGGCAGGTGTGCCATACCAGTCCACGGTGGGGAGCATCATGTACGCCATGGTGGCGACGCGGCCCAACCTGGCCTTTGCGGAGGGCCAAGTAAGCCGCTGCGTTGCTGACCCCGGGCCGTTGCATTGGCAAGCGGTGAAGCGGATCCTCCACTATCTCAAGGCGACACAACAGTCGCGGCTTGTGTTTGGAGGGGGAGCGCATGATGACTCCCTTGAGTTGGTCGGCTACTCGGATGCCGACTGGGCTCGTGATGTGGATGACAGAAAATCAACGTCGGGGTACGTGGCGCTGTCTAGCACCAAAGCGGAGTGCATCGCGCTCGCGGACGCCGCAAAGGAGGCGGTGTGGCTGTGTCGACTGTTAAAGGAGATCAGCGTGCCGCAAAGGAAGCCCACGGTACTCAACGTTGACAACATGAGTGCCATCAGCCTCACCCAGATGCCAGTGCTGCACAGGAGAACCAAGCACATCGAGATCCGGCATCACTACGCGCAAGACTTGGTGGCAAAGGGAGATGCAGCTATTGTGCATTGTGGCACTAAGCGCATGCTCGCCGATGCCATGACCAAGGCATAGCCCAATGACAGGCACGACGCAAGCTGCATGGAGCTTGGCCTGCACTGTGAAGTTTAAAATGCTACAGGTTCCGAGGACGGGACATCAAGGCTGCGGTGCAAGGGGGAGATTGTTGACATGGTGTGCCCCTTGCCATGAGTGCCGTTGATCGTACTCCCTGGTTCGACCACTAAGGAGTAGTCGAATACCTCATCTGACTTTATATTTGGATTCCTTTGATTTTTCCATGCAGGATCGAGATTTGAATCACTCAATTTGAGTGAGTATTCAGAAAGTTAGCCTAGCCCGAAAATCGGGTGTTGGGCGAGTGGAATCTGGCACCCGCCATAGGTGGCGGGATAATCCACCGCCAGTGATCCTAGTTCGTCTCCAATGAGCTCCAAATGCACATGGGTCATGAAGGAATGAATGTGGATGGTCCCCTGGACCAAGGCATGCCCCTCCCCACGTTGGGATGACAGGAAGGGCGCTTCGACAGGCCACCGTCGAAGCGCCTCCCGTCGCTCCCGTTCGTGGGCATGATGGGCGGTACGGCTCCACCAAGGGTTACTTCGACNGATTCCTTGGATTTTTCCATGCAGGATCGAGCTTTGAATCGCTCGATTTGAGTGAGTATTCAGAAAGTTAGCCTAGCCCGAAAATCGGGTGTTGGGCGTGTGGAATCTGGCACCCGCCATAGGTGGCGGGATAATCCACCGCCAGTGATCCTAGTTCGTCTCCAATGAGCTCCAAATGCACATGGGTCATGAAGGAATGAATGTGGATGGTCCCCTGGACCAAGGCATGCCCCTCCCCACGTTGGGATGACAGGAAGGGCGCTTCGACAGGCCACCGTCGAAGCGCCTCCCGTCGCTCCCGTTCGTGGGCATGATGGGCGGTACGGCTCCACCAAGGGTTACTTCGACGGCCGTAGCAGGGGCTCTACTGCTCCGATTTGGGCGTGCTTGGATGCTTTGAAAAGCTAAGATCACAGGCTATAAGAATCTGATGTAATCTCACTATTCTAAGTAACAAAAACGTATTTCGATGCAGATCTACTGAATGCGACGAGTTCTGTCCACTCTTGCCCGTGATCCTTGTGCTCCACACTCTTCACCATTGGTGCCCATTGGCTGCCCAAACCTTGGTATCGTGAACCACTGAGAGCTAGGCATCCTTGAGGGTGTCTCCACACCCACTAGAGCCAACAAAGGGTTATGGGCCCACGTGCCTAGACGGACCCTAGCTCCTCAAGCTTCACGCTACCGCCGTGCGCCATGGCAACGATCGAGCAAGAGAGCATCGGCGCCGTCTCCAAGTTTGATGGAAACGGCTTTTCTCGTGGAGGTGGAAGTTTGAGGTCTACCTCGATGACAAGGGCCTGCTTGAACTGGTCAACGGCGAATAAACCACGCCTCCGGATACCGCGACGCCGGAGGAAGTGGACAAGTACAAGAAGCGCAACAAGCACGCGCTTGCATTGTTGGTGTTAGTACTAGCACCGCCGCAGCGCCACTGATTCGAGGATGCACGGAGGCCGCCGAGGCCTGGAAGAAACTCTGCACCATCTACCAGTCCACCAACCTTTCTAACCAGCTCTTTGTCTTCAAGAGGCTCGTCACCCTCCGAGCCAACGAAGGCGACGACATCATTAAGATCCTGCAACAGATCGAGTCCCTTACTGCCGAGTACGTGGCCACTGGATGGAAGGTCCACCCTCAGCTGCAAGCCATGATCCTCCTTCTGCCCTTGGCGGACAGTTGTAGTCCCATGATCACCGTCGTAGGCGGCTGGTCCGCCAATGAGCTGAAGTACCCGAAGGTGGCTGAGTACGTATGCAATGAATGGATGCGGCGTGGTGGGAGAGAGAGTGGGACAACATCACGTTCCGCCTATGCCGTCCGCCCCCAAGGTGGAAGGGGAGGCAAGAAGAGGAAGAGTGCTAACCAGGGCACCAAGAGACGCGCAAGGCGCATTGCGCCTTGCGCCTTGGGCATTGCGCCTTGGGCATTGCGCCTTGCGCCTCTTGTACCTCGTGCCTCGTGCCTCTTGCCTCGTGCCTCCTGGCTTGTGCCTCGTGCCTTGCGCCTTGCGCCTTGCGCCTTGCGCCTTCCCCCTTGCCCCTTGCGCCTTGCACCTGCGCCTTGCGCCTTGCTCCTTGCGCCTTGCGCCTTGCGCCTTGGGCATTGCGCCTTGAGCATTGCGCCTTGGACATTGCGCCTTGCGCCTCTTGTACCTCGTGCCTCGTGCCTCGTACCTCGTGCCTCGTGCCTCGTGCCTCGTGCCTTGCGCCTTGCGCCTTGCCCCTTGTGCCTTGCACCTGCACCTTGCGCCTTGCGCCTTGCACCTTGCGCCTTGCGCCTTGCGCCTTGTGCCTTGTGGCTTG
This sequence comes from Penium margaritaceum, assembly GCA_023375785.1. Lineage (NCBI taxonomy): Eukaryota > Viridiplantae > Streptophyta > Zygnematophyceae > Desmidiales > Peniaceae > Penium > Penium margaritaceum. The sequence goes on along the minus strand of SZWC01000286.1, from coordinate 113,401 downwards.
CGCCTTGTGCCTTGTGCCTTGTGCCTTGTGCCTTGTGCCTTGTGCCTTGTGCCTTGCGCCTTGTGCCTTGCGCCTTGTGCCTTGTGCCTTGTGCCTTGTGCCTCGTGCCGCACGCCTTGCGCCTTGCGACTTGCGCATTGCGCCTTGCGCCTTGCGCCTTGTTGCCTTGTGCCTTGTGCCTTGGGCCTTGGGCCTTGGTCCTTGTGCCTTTCGCCTTGGGCCTTGGGCCTTGGGCCTTGGGCCTTGGGCCTTGGGCCTTGGGCATTGGGCATCGGGCCTTGGGCCTTGGACCTTGTGCCTTTGGCCTTGTGCCTTTGGCCTTGTGCCTTGGGCTTCGGCCTTGGGCCTTGGGCCTTGGGCCTTGGGCCTTGGGCCTTGGGCCTTGGGCCTTGGGCCTTGGGCATTGCGCCTTGGGCATTGCGCCTTGCGCCTTGCGCCTTGGGCATTGCGCCTTGCGCCTTGCGCCTTGCGCCTTGCGCCTTGCGCCTTGGGCATTGCGCCTTGCGCCTTGCGCCTCTTGTTCCTCGTCCCTCGTGCCTCGTGCCTCGTGCCTGGTGCCTCGTGCCTTGTGCCTCGTGCCTCGTGCCTCATGCCTCGTGCCTCGTGTGTCGTGCCGCATGCCTCGTGCATCGTGCCTTCCGCCTTGCGCCTTGCGCCTTGCGCCTTCCCCCTTGCCCCTTGCGCCTTGCCCCTTGCGCCTTGTGCCTTGCGCCTTGCGCCTTGCGCCTTGCGCCTTGCGCCTTGCGCCTTGCGCCTTGCGCCTTGCGCTTTGGGCCTTGGGCCTTGGGCCTTGTGCCTTGGGCCTTTGGCCTTGGGCCTTGGGCCTTGTGCATTGGGCCTTGGGCATTGGGCCTTGGGCCATGTGCCTTGGGCCTTGTGCCTTGGCCTTGGGCCTTGGGCCTTGGGCCTTGGGCCTTGGGCATTGGGCCTTGGGCCTTGGGCCTTGGGCCTTGGGCCTTGGGCATTGCGCCTTGGGCCTTGTGTCTTGTGCCTTGCGTCTTGTGCCTAACGCCTTGCGCCTTGCGCCTTGCACCTTCCCCCTTCCCCCTTGTGCCTTGCCTTGCGCCTTGCGCCTTGCGCCTTGCGCCTTGCACCTTCCCCCTTTCCCCTTGCGCCTTGCGCCTTGCGCCTTGCGCCGTGCTCCTTGCGCCTTGCGCATTGCGCCTTGCGCCTTGTGCCTTGCGCCGTGCACATTGCGCCTTGCGCCTTGCGCCTTGTTCCTTGTGCCTTGCGCCTTGTGCCTTTTGCCTTGTGCCTTGTGCCTTGTGCCTTGCGCCTTGCGCCTTGGGCCTTGGGCCTTGGGCCTTGGGCCTTGGGCCTTGGGCCTTGGGCCTTGGGCCTTGGGTCTTGGGCCTTGGGCCTGGGGCATTGCGCCTGGGGCCTTGCGTCTTGTGCCTTGCGTCTTGAGCCTAGCACCTTGCGCCTTGCGCCTTGCACCTTCCCCCTTTCCCCTTGCGCCCTGCACCCTGCGCCCTGTGCCCTGCGCCCTGTGCCTTGTGCCTTGCCCTTTTCCCCTTGCCCCTTGCCCCTTGCCCCTTGCCCCTTGCGCCTTGCGCCTTGGGCCTTGCGCCTTGCGCCTTGCGCCTTGTGCCTTGCGCCTTGCGCCTTGCGCCTTGCGCCTTGCGCCTTGTGCCCTGCGCCCTGCGCCCTGTGCCCTGTGCCTTGTGCCCTGTGCCCTGTGCCCTGTGCCTTGTGCCCTGTGCCCTGTGCCCTGTGCCCTGTGCCCTGTGCCCTGTGCCCTGTGCCTTGGGCCGTGGGCCTTGGGCCTTGGGCCTTGGGCTTTGTGCCTTGTGCCTTGTGCCTTGTGCTCTGTTCTTTATGCTTAGTGCCTAGTGCATTTGTGTCAGCCTGTAGCACTGCAACATGTCACTTCCGATGCCAGCCTGCCACACCATGTCCATGCACATGTCTTTGCACTTTTCTTTCCTTTTTTTTTTTTTTTTTTCTTTTCTCCTGCAACAGGACACAAACCTGTGGAGCCTCATGGGCAACTTTAGCCTGTTGGGCGTCACCGTGCCGGGTCAGTGTCAGTGCCCCAGTGTCCGTTGTTGCGACATGTGCTGTGGAGTGGACATGTTCAGGCAGTGAGGCAGCAGAACCGCGCCGTCGTTCAAGCGAGCCAGCCAAACGGGCATCGTCGTCTGCTTACGGCTCGCAGCAGGCGGCCTACCAAACTTCGTGGCCTCCTTTGCCTGATGGTAACATCTAGAGCATAACGCAGCAAGGATCCTGTGCGGTTTGCATAGAACATAGCACAGTGTCTTGAATTGGAAGCCATCTTCTAGTGCGGCAGAGGATCCAGGTATTGGCAAGCCAGATTGATAGAAAGATAGAAACTGAAATGGAGGGGGGGGGGGGGGGGGGATAGTTGTAAGACTGAAGATCAAGAAAGGCGTACACGTTTCGGCCGCAAGGCCTTTATGAGCACCTATGCTCAAGATTACAACAGTCAGTGCTCATATAGGCACGAGCATGCAACAACCGAGGTGAGTGGGATCCTGAGGTAGGTCTGAGGTGCGCTGCGGAGTGCAAGCAATCGCGCTGATTGCTTGTGGCATTCACTAGGTTTTCGGCAGTTCCAACGTCCCTGTTCGAGTCCGAGCCAGGATCTCTCATCCTAGAGAAGAACTAGAGTGGAAAATAGGCTGGGTGAGAACACAGTGGAATTCAATTTTCGAAAACGGTTTGCAAACCGTCTTAGAAAAAAAATCTTAAAAGAGAAAAAAAAGAAGAAAAAAAGAGACAGTTTGCAAACCGTCTTAGGAAAGATATTTTTTTAGACGTTTTGCAAACCGTCTCAGACAAAAAAATCCTGTGGGTTTGCCGTAGAACATAGTACAGAGTCCTGTGGATTTGCCGTACAACATGCGGTTCTCGTGTGTTGCGATGGCCGGTCTTTGAGGGTCGGTCGGTTACATCGGTGTCCCCTGATGTTGCAGTGGCTCTGCGTCTCCGTTCTGCGATGCGACTGCAAGGGACGGAGGAGAGGACATCGCGCGCAGTGAAGGCCGGCATGGCATGGTTGCTTTTGGTATGCTTTCGCTTGCTTTTTCTTGGATCTCCTTTGGCTACTTGGGATAGGCTTGATGGACCTCCAGTCTTATCTCCTCACCCGTGTCCTCACAACTGTCCTTTGCACACTGTTAATCTAGGTTGCCATGGGGAAATGAAGCTCTGTGTCATCTCTTTGTGCGCACTGTGAAGAGGAGAAGACGCTCTGTGGGGTGTTGCTGGCCTGCGTATCTGTTCCTGCATCTCTCTGTGCGCACTGTGAAGAGGAGCACTGCGGGTCAGGACTCGGCCATCTGTGCCACTGACTGGCGATGGAGGAGCCGAGTGCAGTGTCTTGCTCATGACACTACACTCGGATCACACTACATTCGGATCACACTACATTCGGATCACACTACATTCGGATCACACTACATTTGGCTCACACTGCACTCGGCTCCTCCATCGCCGGAGGACAACTCTAGTCTAGAGTTGTCCTCCGTCTTTACTAGAGTTGTCCAAACGCTTCACAAAACATTGCAGGACACGTTTTTTTTCTTGCCGTTTTACACATGGCATCAGGGACATCTTGCCTCTGTTCTTGTTAGTGCAGAGGAGTACGGCGGACTAGGACTGGGCTACCTGTACCACTGTCTGGCGATGGAGGAGCCGAGTCGAACGTCGGGCGCAGTGGGGCTCTCGTACGGAGCGCACTCTAACCTCTATGTGAACCAACTGGTGAGAGCTCAGTTACCCCCTTCCACACCCCCCCCCCCCCATCCCTTGTTTTGTCCCTTGTCCTGTTCGTTGAGGCGTCTATTGTTTCTAGTGTTCTCGTGATTCTCAGTAGCCAGAATCGTGATTCTCACATGTGAGAATCGTGATTCTTGGACTCGCGATTCTGAGCTGAGAATCGCAATTCCAAGTCTCAGGCTGGTCTCGGAATCGCAATTCCGATTCTGACATCAAAATTGCGATACCAGTCTCGTTTTCACCCTTAAGCGTCATAGACACAGTGAAAGTGTGACCAAAGTACCATTGAAACAGTGATAACGTGACCAAAGTACCTAAGATACAATGAACGTTTGACCAAAGTACCATTGAAACATCGATATTGTGACCAACGCACCATAGAAACATTCAAAGTATGACCAAAGTCACATTGAGACTGTGACAATGTAACCAAAGGACCATAGGCACACTGAACGTGTGACCGAAGCACCATTGAAAACTTGATAATGTAACTAAAGGACCATAGAAACATAAGAAATTGACAAACACATCATTGAACCAGTGATTACTCTACCTAAGAACCGTAGACAGTGAAAATGTGACGCAAAGACCATTAAAACAGTGATAATGTGACTTCAGCACCATAGACACGGTGACGGTGTGACGAAAGTATTATTGAAAGAGTGATAATGTAACCAAAGTACCATACACACAGTCAAATTACGAGCAAATCACCATTGTAACAATGATAATATGACCTAAGCACCATAGAATTAGTGAAAGTGTCACCAAACCACCATTAAAACAGTGCTAACATGACCTAAAAACCATATAAACAGTGAAAGTGTGACCAAAGCACCATTCAAACTGTGAAAAGGCGACGTATGCACTGTGGACACGTAGAAAACGTGACCAAAGTACCATTGAAACAGTGATAATGGGACCAAATCTCCATAGACACAGTAAGCGTATGACCAAAGCACCAATGAAACAGTCATAATGTGACATAAGCACCATTGACACCGTTAACGTGTGACCAAAGCACCGTTGAAAAAGAGATGTGACCAAAGCAACTTACACACACTGAATGTTTGACCACGTTGCCATTGAAACATTGATAATGTAACAAAAAGTACCATAGGCACAGTGAAAGTGTGACAAAAGCACCTTTGAAACAGTGGTAATGTGGGCAAGGGACCATAGGCAGAGTGAAAGTGTCACCAAAGCACCATTGAAATAAAGATTATGTTACATAGGCATGATAGACACAGTAAAACCTTGACCAACGCACCATTGAAATAGTGATTATGGGACCTAAGCACCAAAGACACGCAGAATGTTTGACCAACGCACCATAAAAATAGTAATAAGTGACAAAAACACAATAGACAGGTTGAAGATGTGACCAAATGACCATTGAAACTTTGACAATGTGACCTCATCGTTAAGACGCAGTGAAAGTGTGGCCAAAGCACCATTGAAAAGGTTATAATGTAACTAAAGCACCATAGACACATAAACATGTGACCAACACACCGTTGTTCCAATGATAATGTCACCTAAGCACCATAGACATAGTGTGACAAAAGCACCATTAAAACAGTGGTAATGTGACCCATGCACCACAGGTATAATGCCAGTGTGACCAAAGCAACATTAAGGAGTTATAGTGTTACCAAAAACACCATAGACACGGTACACGTATGACGAAATAACCATTGAAACAGTGATAACATGATTGAAGAACTATTGAAACGGTAGAAGTGTGACCAAGGCACCATTGAAACAGCAATAATGTGACCAAAGTACCAGTGGAACAGTGAGAATGAGACCAACGCACCATAGAAACAGTGAACGTGTGACCAATGCACCATAAAAGTAGTGCTAATGTGACCAAAGCAGCACGACAATGTGAAGTTCGACCAAAGCATCATTGAGACAGTGATGATGTGACCCAAGCACCATATACACAGAAAAGCTATGACCAAAGCAACATTGAAACAGTGACAAAGTGACCTAAGCACCATTTACACAGTGAAAGTGTGACAAAAGCACCATTGAAACAATGATAATGTGAGCAAAGCACCATGGAACAGAAAAGTGTGACCAATTCGCCATTGAAACAGTGATGTTGTGACCTAAGCACCATGTACACAATGAAGGTTTGACCAAAACACTATAGAAACAGTGATAATGTGACGTAAACACCATAGGCAGAGTGAAGATGTGACCAAATTACCATAGAAACAGTGAAAATGCGACAAAAGCACCATGGACACAGTGAAAGGATGACCATGAGACCATTGAAACAGTGATAATGTGACCAAATCACAAGAGACACAGTGAAAATGTGACCAAAGCACCGTCAAAACAGTGATCATGTGCCAAAGGACAATACGTAGAGTGAAAGTGTGAAAAAAGCACCGTTGAAATAGTGATAATGTGACCTGAGCACAACATACACTGTGAAACGTTGACCACCGCACCGTTGAAATGGTGATAATGTGACCTAAGCACCAGAGACACAGTGAAGGCATGACCAAAGCACCATAAAAAAGGTTATAAGTGACCAAAGCACCATCGACACATTGAACGTGTGACCAAAGTACCATTGAAGCACTGAAAATATGACCTAAGCATCATAGACACAATGAAAGTGTGACCAAAGCACCATTGAAGAAGTGATAATGTTTGTAAAGCACCATAGATACATGAACTTGTGGCAAAAGCACCATTGAAAGAGTGATGGTGTCACCTAAGCACCATATCCAAAGTAAAATTGTGACCAGAGCAGCATCAAAACAGTGATAATGTGACCAAATTGTCGTAGACAGAGTGAAAGTGTAACCAAAGCACTATTGAAAGAGTGATAATGTGACCTCATTCCATATATCTAGTGAAAGTATGACCAAAGCACCACTGAAACTGTGATAATGTGGCCTAAGCACAATAGACCTAGTGAAAGTGTAACCAAAGCAACATTGAAACGGTGAAAATGTGACCTAAGCGGAATGGATGTATTGAAAGTGTAACCAAAGCATCACTAAAACTGTGATAATGTGACCAAAACACCATAGACACAGTCAATGCGTGAGCTAAACACTATTGAAACAGTGATAATGTGACCTTGACACCATAGACGCAGATAAAGCTTGACCAAAGCGCCATTGAAACAGTGATAATGTGACCAAAGCACCATACACATTGTAAACGTGTGACCTAAGCACAATTGAAAGAGTGAAAATGTCTCCAAAGCCCCATAGACGCAGTGAATGTTTGGCCAAAGTACCATTGAAATAGCGATCATTTGACGAATTCACCATAGAAGCAGTGAAAGTGTGACCAAAGCATCATTGAAACAATCTTTGTGTGACCTAAGCACCATATGCACAATAAACGTTTGAACAAAGGACCACTGACAGAGTGACAATGTGACCAAAGCACCATAAAAACTGTGAAAGTATGACTAATGCACCATAAAAACAACAATGATGTAACCTAAACACCATGTACACAATTAAAGTGTAACCAAAGCGCCATTCGAACAGTGATGATGTATCAAAAGCACCGCAAACAAACTGAAATTGTGACCAAAGCACCATTAGAACAGTGACAGTATGACCTACGCACCATAGACACAATGAAAGTGCGACCAAAGCACCATTGAAACAGTGATAAGTGACCTAAGCACCATATACACCATGATCGCTTGACCAAAGAACCATCAACGCTGTGAAAGTGTGATTGAAGCACCATAGAGACAGTAAAAGTGTGACCAAATAACAATTGAAACTGTGACAATGTGACAAAAGCACCATATACACAGTGAAAGTTTGACCAAAACACCATTGAACCAGCAATAATGTGAACCAAGCACCATACACACAGTGAGGATGTGACCACAGCACTATTGAAACAATGATCATGTGACTTAAGTACCATAGACACAGTGAAAGTGTGACCAAAGTACCATTGATTAGTGACAATGTGACTAAGCACCATAGACACCTCTAAAGTGCGACCAAAGCAACATAGATACAATGAAATGGTGACTAGAGTACCATGGAAACAGTGATAATGTGACCAACGTATCATAGTCACAGTGAAATTGTGACCAAAGTACCATTGAAGCAGTCACAATGTGACCTAAGCACCATAGACACGGTAAAAGTGTGACCAAAGAGTCATTGAAACAGTGACAATGTGACCAACATACCATGGACACAGTGACAGTGTGACCAAAGCACCGTTCATGCAGTGATAATGTAACCTCGGTCCTATAGACATAGTAAAACTGTGACAAAAGCAGCATTAAAACAGTGATGATATGACATAAGCACCATAGACACAGTGAAAATGTGACCAAAGCACCATTGAAACAGCGATCATGTAACATAAGCGTCATAGACAAAGTGAAAGTGTGACAAAAGCATCATTGAAACAGTGAGAATGTGACCAAAGCTCCTAACACACGATGAACGTTTGACCAAAATACCATTGAAACAGCGATAATGTGACCAAAGCACCATATACACACTGAAAGTATGAACAAAGCACCATTGAAACAGTGACAATGTAACCAAAGGACCATAGGCACAATGAAGGTATGACCAAAGCACCATTGGAGAATTGGTAGTGTAACTAAAGGACCATAGAAACATAGCAATTTGACCAACGCGCCATTGAACCGGTGATTATTTTACCCAAGCGGCATAGACAGTGGAATTGTGGCCAAAAGATCATTTAAATAGTGATAATGTGACTTAAGCACCATAGACATAGTGACGGTGTGACTAAAGCATTCTTGAAAGAGTTATAATGTAACCAAAGAACCATAGACACAGTAAAGTTATGAGCAAATCACCATTGTAACAATGATAATATGACCTAATCACCATAGAATTAGTGAAAGTATCAATGTGACATGAGCACAATAGAATTAGTGAAATTGTGACCAAAGCACCATTAAAACAGTGATAACATGACCTAAGAACAATAGCAACAGTGTAAGTGTGACCAAAGCACCATTGAAACAGTGGTAAGATTACCTACGCACTATGGACACAGAGAAAATTTGACCAAAGTACCATTGAAACAGGGATAAAGTGACCAAAGCTCCGTAGACACATTGAAAGTATGACCAAAGCACCGTTGAAACAGTCATAATGTGACATAAGCACCATAGACACAGTTAAAGTGTGACCAAAGCACCATTGAAGCAGAGATGTGACCAAAGCACCATATACACAATGAATTTTTGACCACAGTACTAGTGAAACATTGATACTTTGACCACAAGCACCATAGACACAGTGAAAGTGTGACCAAAGCACCGTTGAATTAGTGGTAATGTGACCAAGGGACCATAGGCAGAGTCAACGTGTGACCAAATCACAATTGAAAAGATGATGATGTTACCTAAGCATGATAGACACAGTGAAAGCCAGACCAAAGCACCATTGAAATAATGATTATGTGACATAAGCACCATAGACACGCTGAACGTATGACCAGAGCACCATAAAAATAGTAATAACCAAAGCAACATAGACACTTTGAAGATGTGGCCAAAGGACCATTGAAACTCTGAAAACGTGACATTAGCATTAAGACACAGTGAAAGTGTGAGCAAAGCACCATTGAAAACGTTATAATGTAACCAACGCACCAGAGACACATTAAATTGTGACCAAAGCACCATTAAATCAATGATGATGTCACGTAAGCACCGTAGACACAATGAAAGTGTGACAAAATCACCATTAAAACAGTGATTAAGTTACAAAAGCACCATAGACACAATGCTAGTTTGACCAAAGCACCATTGAAAGAGTGGTAATGTGACCCAAATACCATGGACACGGTATACGTATGACCAAATCACTATTGAAACAATGATAATATGATTAAGAACTATTGAAACAGTGGAAGTGTGACCAAAGCACCATTGAAACAGCTATAATGTTACCACAGCACCATAGACACAGTCAAAGTGTGACCAAAGTACCATTGAAACAATGACAATGCTACACGACGATGGCGATGGTCGTGATCCTTGTAGCCTTGGCCATCGTCGGCATTGTGCTCTTTGTCGCGGTCCCCCCGAGAGATCCTCATCCATCGCGTCGTCTGTTGCGTGGGGGTCGTCCACATGCGCATCGACGTGCTCGTCGAGCACCTTTTTGGCCTCCGCACGCTTCTCGGTATTGCCGAGGTTGGCTTTGGTTGCCTTCAACGGTACGGCTGCCTTTGGCGGTATGGTTGCCTATGGGTTGGCAACCCTGCTCGCGGCTACGGCTCCCCAAAACTTGGAGTCCGCCGAGAGCCCGTGGTGAGGCCGTCACCACCTTGCCATTGTTGGTCTTGGACGGTCCGGCACTTGCCATCTTGTAGCCTGTGCAACTAGCACGTGAAGACTGCTGTGAGGATCACCCCACAACGTTAAGGAGGAGTCACCTCCCACAGACCCCTTGCTCTCACGATTGGTGATGCAATTAAAAATTCAACTTCTATTTTCCTAGGCCGCCACATCAGTACAAGGTCGTGGTTATTGGAACTAGACTTCCTAAGCCATGACTCACGGCGATTGGCAAGGACTAGAACCTAAGAAAACAGAAAATTGAAATGCAAGGGAATGACACAACGAATTTGAGTGTCGCTCACAAGACAAAGGCAAAGAATTACAAATGAGTTATAGTAAATCCTAGCAAATCCTTCACTCCCTCTTCCTACTTCTTGTCCTTCCTTTGTCTTCTTGTCTTCCATGTCCTTTCTTTGTCTTCTCTCACGGTCCTTGACACCTCTTACGTTCTTGAGCGGTGTCTCCATTGAGCCGGCGGTGTTGGCGAGCCACAAAAAATCTTCAAGGTGTCATTTTCCTTCTTTTTAGGGTACACTCAGGCCGTGAGAGTCCCTAAGCTTGGGAAGGGGCGCTGTCCCAACTTTTTGATGAAGGAGTTTTGAACGAGCCTCAAAAATGGGGAGGATTTTGTGGTTTTCTAGGGTGGGAACTCCCCACCCCATCCCATAAACATCCTCCTCGCCTTCTGGAAGTGAGGACAGGCTGGAAGGAAGAATCTCCACCAAGTAGAGCTCTTTTCAAGCTCTCTACCACACTTTACGGTGCTTCAATCCCTGAAGTGTAGATGCCGTAGTCCCTTCTGGGGTTTCTGCTGCTGCTTGCACCCGCTGGCGGCATTTTATATGTGTTGTAGCCGCCGCTTCCGTCAAACCCTTGGTCGTGAGGGTCGTCTGGCTCTGAGAGCCACTGTAACAGGTCGAACCTCCAGCTCCTAACCTGAAGTCATTGTCGGAGTTTGTAAAATGGCGTTCTCAGTCCGCGTCAGGGGTTAGGGGCAATCGTCATCAACGACCCAGAGCAGGGAGACTCGAATACTTCGAGTCTCCGGAGGCCCATTTCTGTTTGTAACCTTACCCCTGGTTTTGGGACCCAAACCGGGGGTTTTTACCCCAAACTCGTGTGTTCGTATGAGTTATTTCCTTGTTTTTATGTCGAAGTTTGTCGCAAACAACCTTTGATTTACGTTTTGACATTCTGGCGCAAAATCGTCGCGTGCAAGGCACGTTGCCGATTTTGTGCCAGTTCTCTCACCTCTCGTCCCTCGTCCCCCTCTCGCATTCTTGCTCGCTTGCTTGTGAGGACGGCGTGCGGGGGCGAGGGCACGTGGCCACGAGGCCTCGCCCTTGAGGCCCTCGTGGACCCTCAGCCGCCGATCGGGCTGAAGCCGCGATCGGCGGCTGGCGACTGGCCGGCTGGTTACTTAGCCGGCCGCCAGATGTCCAGCCGGCCGGCAGCGAGCTGGCCGGCGGCCAGCGAAATGCTGGCCGCCAACCAGTTCTCGCTGACGTGAGGGGTGGTGCGCGACCACCCCTCGCTTCAGCGAGGAGGGAGGGCCGAAACGGCCCTCCTGATTCATCCTCTTTTGGGACAAAGAATAAAAGGAAGAAATGTGATCATCGTTATTGTGTGTTTGGCATGTCCCATCACTATCCCTGACCTGTGTCGTTTTCTATTAATCCAGATTTTAACTCAAGACAATTAAATCTCACCAAATACTTCAGAAGAAAAAAAAGATGAAGCAATTCCATCATTGAAATGAGTTTGCACTTGCATACTTGCATTGAGATATGCTCTTTGTGCGCTTCGATTATGCTCTTGTTGCATCCAAGTTGGTTTTTGGTCATTCTGTTGTTGTGCCCTTATTGTGCTCTAGGGGCAACCAAGAACCTACTTCACTGTGAAGTAGTTGCTCTCCAACTGAGATATAGTTTTCACAAGTATCTCTTTAATTTTCTCAGTTTACACTCTGATTACAATCTTGCTCTAGCTACACTCCCATTGTTTTCTATGCTTGAGTATGGCTCTCTTTATAAACTAGTTGCACTCCATCTATGCCCTAGGTCTGTCCTGGTTGTAGAGAAAACTTTTTCCCATTGTGAAATGGTTTTTAAAGGAGTTTGACTTTTGTTGCAAAAAAAAGTCACCCAACTTGTCCTCTAATTGCACACTAGTTGTGCTCAGGACCAGTTCTACTCATCTGCTTGTATCTGGAGTCTGAGTGCAAGCAAGCTGCACCCTAGCTCATATCTAGTTATGGCCATATGCATTACAACTGCACTAAATATATATTCTCTTTGAAATTTTAATCATGCTCATTTTTACATCTGTGTTTTCTCTAGTTGTGGTGCAGTTGTTTTCTAGTTGTTGTGTACTCTTGTAGTTGGAGTGCTAAAGGTACGCATTGTTCCAGTGGTGTTGCACTCGAGTTGTCTTCTAGCTGTGATTTGCTGGTTTTGCAGCAGTGATCGAATCACGTTGCATTGAAATCTAGTTTGCCTCTGTTTCTCTCTTAGTGTGCTCTTAACATCTCAACATCCACCTTCATTATGATCCAGTTTTGCTCTAGATATGCTTCATTTGTGCCTATATTTCTTGCTGCTTATGTTCCCTTTTTCTGTCAATGGATATCTAGTGGCATTCTTGTCATGCTCTAATTGTACTCTAGCCAAAGTCTTGGCCTATATTTGTGTTCTAGCAGCATCCCCCCCCCCCCCTCCCTTCCCCTTTCGTAAACTCTTGTTGAAGAGGACTTTTTCTATGATTTCTCTCTGTTTTCTTCTCTACTTCGTCTAAAGACCTGCTCTAGTCCTCCGAGAGATGACCATAGCGAATATGGCGTTGGCTCGAACTCCGTCGTGGCATGGTCTGTCGCCGGCTTGGGCACCTGTCACCAAAGCACCATCGAAACAGTGACAATGTGACCTAAGAACCATTGATACAGCAAAAGTGTGACCAAAGCACCATTGAAACAGTGATAATGTAATCAAAGCACTATAGACACAGTGAAAATGTGACCAAAGCACCATTGCAACAGTTATAATGTGTCCTAAGTAGCACACAAACAGTGAAAATGTGACCAAAGGACCATTGAAATAGTGATAATGTGACATAAGCACTATATACACTCTGAACGTGTGACCAACTCACCATTCAAATAGTGATAATGTGACCTAAGAATCATAGACACAGTGAAAGTGCAACGCACCATTGAAACAGTGCTAATGAAACCAAAGAGCCATAGACATAATGAAAGTGTAACCAAAGCACCATTGAAACAATGATGTTGTGAGTAAAGTAAAATAGACAAAGTGAAAACTTGACTAAAGTGATATTGAAATAGTGATAATGTAACCTAGTCACCGGAGACATAATGAAAGCATGACCAAAGCACCATCAAAACAGTGATGATGTGACCTTAGCACAATACACATAGTGAAAGTGTGACCAAAGCACAATTGAATCAGTGATAATGTGACCTAAGCACCATAGGCGCCGTGAAAGTGTGACCAAAGCACAATTGAAACAATGATAATGAGACCTAAGAACCACAGACACAGTGAAAGTGTGATTAAACACCATTGAAACAGTGATTGTGTGACCTAGGCATCATAGATACAGTGAATGTGTGACCAAAGCACAATTGAAATATAAGCAAAGTAACATTACAATCGTAGAAAATTGAATGTCTGCCAAAAGCACAATTAAAACAGTGATGATGTCATGTAAGCACCAAAGACACAATGACCATGTGACCAAAGCACCATTTAAACTGTGATACAGTGACCAAATCACCATAGACATGGTAGACGGGTGACCAAATGATCTTTAAAACAGTTATAATGTGATTAGAGTCAATATAGAGAGAGTGAAAGTTTCACTTAAGTACCATTGAAAAGTGGTAATGTGACCAAAGCAGCGTAGACACATTGAAAGTGTGACCAAAGCACCATTGAAACATTGATAATGTGAGCAAAGTACCATAGACATTGTGAAAGTTACCAATGCACCATTCAAACATTGATATTGAACCAAAACACTACTTTGGTTACACTTTCACTGTGGCAATGGTGCTTTGGTCACATTATCACTGTTTCAATGGTGCTTTGGTCACACTTTCACCGTGTCTATGCTGCATTGGTTACATTATCACAATTTCAATGGTGCTTTGGACACACTTTCACTGTGTGTATGTTGCTTATGTCACATTATTGCTGTTTCAATGATGCATTGCTCATACTTTCACCATGTCACACTTTCCATGTGTCTATTGCCTATGTCCCATTATCACTGTGTTAATGGTCTTTTGGTCACATTTTCACGGTTTCTGTGCTGCTTATGACAAGTTATCGCGGCTTCAATTGTGCTTTGGTCATACTTTTACAGTTTCTATAGTGCCTTGGTCACATTCTTGCTGTTTTGATGTGCTTTCGTCACACTTTCATTGTGTCAATGGTGCTTATGTCACATTATCAGTGTTTCAATGGTGCTTTGGTCACACTTTCACTTTTTCTGTGGTGCTTGGGTCACATTATCACTGTTTCAATGGTGCTTTGGTCACAGTTTCACTGTCTATGGTACTTATGTCACATTATCACTGTGTCAATGGTGCTTTGGTAACACTTTCACTGTGGCTATGGTACATTGGTCACATTATCAATGTTTCAATGGTGCTTTGGTCACACGTTCACTGTGTCTATTGTGCTCATATCACATTATCACTATTTCAATGGTACTCTGTTCACACTGTCACTGTGTCTATAGTGCAATAATCATATTACCACTGTTTTGATGGTGTGTTTGTCTCACTTTCTTTCTATATATGGTGCTTTGGTCAGTGTATCACCATTTCAATGGTGCTTTGGTCATTTTTTCGCTATGTATATAGTGCTTAGGTTATGTTACTATTGTTTTAATGATGCTTTGGTCACTCTTTCACTATGTCTTCAGTGTCTTTAGGTCACATTATCACTATTTCTATAGTGCTTTGGTCACACCTTCACTGTGTCTATGGTGCCTAGGTTATTTTATCACCATTGGAATGGTTCGTTGGTCACACTTTGAGTGTCTCAATAGTGCGTATGTCACGTCATCACTGTTTATATGGTGCTTTGGTCACACGTTTCACGGCGATTATGGTGCTTTGGTCACATTATCACTGTTTCAATTGTGCTTTGGTCACAGTTAAACTGTGTCCATTGTGCTTAAGTCATATTATCACTATTTCAATGGTGCTTTGGTCATAATCGCACTGCAATTATGGTCCTTAGGTCACATTATCACTGTTTCAATAGTGCTTTGGTCACTCTTCTACGTGTGTATTGTGCTTTCGTCCCATTATCACTGTTTCAATGGTGCTTGGGTCATACGTTCACTCTGTGTATGGTGCCTTGGTAACATAATCACTGTTTCAATGGTGCTCTGGTCACACGTTTACTATGTCTGTGGTGCTTAGGTCACATTATCACTACTTCAATGGTGATTTGATCACAATTTCACGGTGCCTATAGTGCGTAGGTGACATTACCACTGTTTCAATGTTGCCTTGGTCACACTTCAACTGTGTCTATAGTGCTTAGGTCACATTTTCATTGTTTGAACGGTGCTTTGGTCACACTTTCAGTGTATCTCTAGTGCCTATGTCACATTATCACTATTTCAAAGGTCCTTTGTCACGTGTTCACTGTGTCTGTGCTACTTAGGGCACATTATCATGATTTCAATGGTGCCTTGGTCACACTTCCATTCTTTCAGTGGTGCTTAGGTCAAATTATCACTAATTCAATGTTGCTTTGGCCACACTTTCACAGTGTCTATGGTGTTTAGGTCATAGCTTCACTGTTTCAATGGTGCTTTAGTCACACGTTCTGTGTGTCTTTATTGGTGATGTCACATTATCACTATTTTAATGGTCCTTTGGTCACGTTTTTAATTTGTCTGTGCTACTTACGTCGCATGATCACGATTTCAATTGTGCTTTGGTCACACTTTCACTGTGTCTATAAGGCTTTGGTCACATTCTCACTGTTTCAATGGTGCCTTCCTCACACTTTCATTGTGTCAATGGTGCTTATGTCACATCATCAGTGCCTCAATGTTGCTTTGGTCACAACTTCACTTTTGATTATGGTGCTTAGGGCACATTATCATTGTTTCAATGGTGCTTTGCTCACACTCTCACTGTCTATGGTACTTAGGTCACATCATCACTGTTTCAATGATACTTTGGTCACACTTTCACTGTGGCTATGGTGCTTTGGTCACATTATGAATGTTTCAATGGTGCTTTGGTCACACTTTCACTCTCTCTATGGTGCTTATGTCACATTATCACTCTTTCAATGGTGCTCTCGTCACGCTTCCACTGTGTTTATGGTACATTTTTTACGTCATCACTGTTTCAATGGTGCTTTAGTCATATGCTCACTGTGTTTATGGTGCTTTGGTCACATTATCATAGTTTAAATGGTACTTTGGTCACACTTTAACTGTGTCTATCGTGCTTTGGTCACAGCATCACTGTTTCAGTGGTGCTTTGGTCACACTTTCACTGTGTCTATGGTACTTATGTCATATTATCAGTGTTTCAATGGTACTTTGGTCACACGTTCACTGTGTTTATAGTGCTATAATCATATTATCACTGTTTTAATGTTGCATTTGTCTCGCTTTCGTTGTGTCTATGTTGCTTTGGTTGCTCTATCAAAGTTTCAATGGTGCTTTGGTCATGTTTTCACGACGTCTATAGTGCTTAGGTCATGTTATCATTGTTTCAATGATGCTTTGGTCACACTTTCACTGTGTCTTTAGTGTATATAGGTCACATTATCACTGTATCAATAGTGGTTTGGTCACAATTTCACTGTGTCTATGGTACTTATGTCATTTTATCACTATTGCAATGGTGCTTTGGTCACACTTTCCCTGTGTCTATAGTGCTGAGGTCACGTCATCACTGATTATATGGTGCTTTGGTCACACGTTTCACTGTGTTTATGGTTCTTTGGTCACATTATCACTGTTTCAATCGTGCTTTGGTCACAATTTAACTGTGTTTATGGTGCTTAAGTAATGTTATCACTGTTTCAATGGTGATTTTGTCATAATCTCATTGTGTTGATGGTTCTTAGGTCACATTATCACTGTTTCAATAGTGCTTTGGTCACTTTTTTATGTGTCTATGGTGCTTTGATCCCATTATCACTATTTGAATGGTGCTTGGTCACACCTTCACTATGTTTATGGTGCATTGGTAACATTATCATTGTTTCACTGGTGTTCCAGTCAGACCTTTCCTGTGTGTGTGGTGCTTAGGTCACATCATCACTGCTTCAATTGTGCTTTTATCACAATTTCACGATGTTTATAGTGCTTAGGTAACATTCTCACTGTTTCAATGTTGCTTTGGTCACACTTCAACCGTGTCTATTGTGCTTAGGTCACATTATCACTGTTTTGATGGTGTTTTGGTCACACTTTCAGTGTATCTATAGTGCCCATGTCACATTATCACTGTTTCAATGGTCCTTTTGTTACATTTCCACTGTGTATGTGCTGCTTAGGACACATTATCACAATTTCAATGGTGCCTTGGTCACACTTTCATTGTGTCCATCGTGCTTAGGTCACATTGTCACTGTTTCAATGGTGCTTTTGTCATGCTTTCAATTTGTCTATGGTGTTTAGGTCACATTTTCACCATTTCAATGGAGCTTTGGTGACACTTTTTGTGTGTCTATAGTGGTTACGTCACATTATCACTATTTGAATGGTCCTTTGGTCACATTTCTACTGTGTATGTACTGCATACAATGCATTATTACGATTTCAATGGTGCTTTGGTCAGTCTTTCACTGTGTATACAGTGCATTGGTCAAATCCTTACTGTTCTAATGGTGCTTTTGTCACACTTTCATTGTGTCGACGGTGCTTATGTCACATTATGAGTGTTGCAATGGTACTTTGGTCACACTTTCACTTTGAATATGGTGCTTAGGTCACATTATCACTGTTCAATTGTGCTTTGGTCACACTTTCATTGTCTATGGTACTTAGGTCACATTATCACTTTTTCCAGTGTACTTTGGTCACAATTTCACTGTGGCTGAGGTGCTTTGGTCACATGATCAATGTTTCAATGGTGCTTTGGTCACATTCACTCTGTCTATGGTGCTGAGGTCACATTATCACTATTTCAATGGTGTGTTGGTCACACTTCCGCTGTGTCTATGGTACATTGGTCACATCATCACTGTTTCAATGGTGCTTTGGTCACACTTTCACTTTGTTTATGGTGCTTTTCTCACATAATCACAGTTTAAATGGTTCTTTGGTCACACTTTAACTGTTTCTATTGTACTTTGATCACAGTACCACTGTTTCAATGGTACTTTGGTCACACTTTCACTGTGTATTGTGCTTATGTCATATCATCACTGGTTTGATGGTACTTTGGTCACACGTTTACTGAGTCTATAGTGCTATAATCATATTATCACTATTTGATGGTGTGTTTGTCTCACTTTCACTATGTCTATGGTGCTTTGGTCACTGTATCACAGTTTCAATGGTGCCTTGGTCATGTTTTCACTGTGTGTATGGTGCTTAGGTCATGTTATCATTGTTTCAATGACGCTTTGGTCATACTTTTACTCTGTATGTGGTGGTTATGTCACATTGTCATTTTTCAACAGTGCTTTGGTCACACCTCCACTGTGTCTATGGTGCTTAGGTCATTTTATGACTGTGTTTATGGTGCTTTGGTCACATTATCAACATTTCAATGGTACTTTGGTCACAATTTAACTGTGTATACGGTGCTTAAGCCACATTTTCCATGTTTCAATGGTGCTTTGGTCATAATCTCGCTGTGTTTATGGTCCTTAGGTCACATTATCAGTATTTCAATCTAGCTTTGGTCACTCTTTTATGTGTCTATGGTAGCTTGGTCCCATTATCACTGTTTCAATGGTGCTTCGGTCACATCTTCAGTGTGTCTATGGTGCTTTGGTAACATTATCACTGTTTCAATGGTGCTTTGGTCACACTTTCATTGTAACTGTGGTGCTTTGGTTATGTTATCAATAAGCTTTGATCACACTTTCACTCTATGCGTTGTGCTTTGGTCACACGTTCAATGTGTCTATGGTGCTTTTATCACATTATCACTGTTTCAATGGTGCTTTGGTCACACTTCAAACGTGTCTATGGTACTTTGGTCACATGATCACTGTTTCAATAATGCTTTGGTCACCATTTCAGTGTGTTTATGGTGCTTTGGTCATGTTATCACTCTTTAAATGGTGCTTTGGTCACACTTTCATTGTGTCTATGGTACTTTGATCACACTAGAACTGTTTTAATAGGGTTTTGGTCACACGTCTACTGTGTATATGGTGCTCAGGTCACGTTATCATTGTGTCAATGGTGCTCTGGTCACACCTTCACTGTGCCTATGGTGCTTGGGTCACATTATTGCTGTTTCAATTGTGCTTTGATCACACTTTCAATGTGTTGGTGGTGCTTAGGTCACATTATCACTGCTTCAATGGTTCTTGGTCACACTTTCATTGTGTCTATGGTGCTTAGGTGACATTCTCACTATTTTGATGGTGATTTGGTCACACATATACTATGTCTCTGGTGCTTGGGTCACATTATCACTGTTTCAATGGTGCTTTGGTCAAACATCTAGTGTCTCTATAGTGCTTATGTCACATTTTTCACTATTTCCACAGTCCTTTTGTCCAATTTTCATAGTGTCTTTGCTGCTTGGGACACATTTTGACAGTTTCAATGCTGCCTTTGTCACTCTTTCACTCTGTCCATAGTGCTTTAGTCACATCATCACTATTTCAATGGTATTTTTGTCACATTTCCACTTTGTCTACGGTGCTTTGGCCATATTATCACTCTTTCAATGGTGTTTTGATCACAATGTCAATTTGTTTGTGGTGCTTTGGTCACATTATCACCGTTTAAATGGTGTGTTGGTCACACTTTCACCGTGTCTATTGTGCTCAGGTCACAATATCGGTGTTTCAATGGTGCTTTTGTCACCATTTCACTGTCTCGATGGTGCTTAGGTCACATCATCACTGTATATATGGTGATTTGGTGACATTGTCACTGTTTCAATGGTACTTTGGTTACACTTTCACTATGTCTATGGTGCTTAGGTTGCATTATCACCTTCTCAATGGTGTTTTGGTCACACTTTCAGTGTGTATATAGTGCTTATGTGACATTGTCACTATTTCGATGGTCCTTTGGTCACATTTCAACTGTGTCTTTGCTACTTAGGACACATTTTCACTGTTTCAATGGTGCTTTGGTCACACTTTCATTGCGTCTATAGTGATTTGGCCACATTATCACTGTTTCAATGGTGCTCTGGTCACACATTCACCGTGTCAATGGTGCTTAGGTAACATGATCACTGATTCAATGGTACTTTGGTCACACTTTCACTTTGTCTGTGGTCCTTGTTTTTCATTATCACTGTTTTCATGGTACTTTGGTCACACTTTCACTGTGTCTATGGTGCTTTGGTCACATAATCACTGTTTCAATGGCGCTTTGGTCACACTTTCATTGTGTCAATGGTGCTTATGTCACATTATTACTGTTTCAATGGTGCTTTGGTTACACTTTCACTTTGTCTATGGTTCTTACGTCACATTAGGACCGTATCAATGGTGCTTTTGTCATACGTTCACTGTGTTTATGGAGCTTTGGTTACATTATCATTGTTTGAATGGTGTTTTGTTCCTCTTTCACTGTGGCTATGGTGCTTTGCTCACATTATCATTGTTTCAATGGTGTTTTGGTCACACTTTCATTGTGTCTATGGTTCTTAGTTCACATTATCACTGTTTTAATGGTGCTTTGGTCACACTGTCACTATGGCCATGGTGCTTTGGTCATATTAGCACTGTTTCAATTGTGCTTTGGGCATACTCTGACTGTGTCTATGGTGCTTATGTCACATTATCACTGTTTTAAGTGTGCTTTGTCACACTTTCATTGTGTCTATAGTGCTTTAGCTAGTTTACTAATTCTTCAATGGTGCTTTGCTCACACACTCACTGTGTGTATTGTGCTTGGGTCACATTACTACTCTTTCAAATGTATATTGGTCACACGTTCATTGTGTCTACGGTGCTTTGGTCTCATTATCACTGTTTCAATGGTGCTTTGGTCATACTTTCACTGTGCTGATGGTGCATTGGTGACAATATCAGTATTTCAATGGTACTTTGGTTACACATCCCCTGTATATATGGTACTTTGGTCACATCATCACTGTTTTGATGGTGCTTTAGACACAATTTCACTTTCTTTACAGTGCTTTGGTCACATTATTGTCGTTTAAGTGGTGTTTTGATCACACTTTCACTGTTTTTATGGCGCTTTGGTCACACTATCACTGTTTTGCAGCTTCCGGAAGGGAGCCCGGTGGGAGGGATTTTCTGCCTGGACCATCTTAAAAACCAAAAAAAAAAAAAAAATCACTGTTTCAATGGTGCTTTGGTCACCCTTTCATGTGTCTATGTTGCTTTGGTCACATTATCATTGTTTCAATAGTGCTTTGGTCACATTTTCCCTGGTTGTGGGACTTAGTTCACATTATCACTGTTTCAATTGTGTTTTGGTCACACCTTCACTGTGTCTATGGTGCTTTGATCACATTATCATTGTTTCAATGGTACTTTGGTCACACTTTAAGTGTGTGTGTGAGGCGTAGGTGACATTATCATTGCTTCAATGGTGTTTTGTTCAAACTTTCACTGGATCTATGGTCTTAGGTGACATAATCACTGTTTCAATGGTGTTTTGGTGACACCTTCACTGTATCTATGGTGCGTAGGTCACATTATCATTGTGTTAATGGTGCTTTGGTCACACTTTCAATGTGTCTATAGTGCTTATGTCATATAATTACTTTTTCAAAGGTCCTTTGGTCACATTTTCACTGTGTCTGTACTGCTTAGGACACACTATCACAGTTTCAATGGCAATTTGGTCACACTTTGACTGTGTCTATAGTGCTTTTGTCACACTATCACTTTTCAATGGTCCTTTGGTCACCCTTTCACTTTGAATATGGTGTTGTGGTCACATTTTCACTGTTTCAATGGTGTTTTGGTCACACGTTTGCTGTGTCCATGGTGCTTAGGTCCTATTTTCACTATTTCAGGAATGCTTTGGTCACAATTTCACTGTGTTTATGGTGCTTTGGACACATGATCACTCTTTCAATGTCGCTTTGGTGACACTCAAACTGTGCCCATGGTGTTTAGGTCACATTATCACTATTCCAATTGTTATTTGGTCACACTTTCACTGTGTCTATGGTTCTTAGGTCACACTATCACTGTTTTGATGGTACTCTGGTCACACTTTCACTATGGCTATCGTGCTTTGGTCACACTATCACTGTATCAATGGTACTTTGGTCACCCTTTCACTGTGTCTATGGTATTTAAGTCACATTGTAACTCTTTTAATGGTGCTTTTGTCATACTTACACAGTATCTATGGTATTTAGAATGCATTGTCACTGATTCAGTTGTGCTTTGGTCACACTTTTACTGTGTCTATGGTGCTTTGGTTACATCATCGCTATTTTAATGGTGCATTGGTCACTCTTTCACCGTGTGTATGGTGCTTATGTCACATTATAACTGTTTCAATTGTGCTTTGGGCACACTTTCACTATGTCTACAGTGCTTTGGTCACATTATCACTGTTTCAGTGGTACTTTGGTCACACTTTCACTCTATCTCGGGTGCATTGGCCACGTTATCGCTCCTTTAATGGTGCTTACGTCACACTTTCACTATATCTATAGTGCTTTGGTTACAATATTGCAGTTTCAATGGTGCTTTTATCACACTTTCACGGTGCCTATAGTGCTTAGGTCATTATATCACTATTTCAATGATGCTCTGGATACATTATCACTGTTTCAATAGAACTTTGGTCACACTTATACAGTGTCTATGGTGTTTAGGTCACATTATCACTCTTTCAATGGTGCTTTGGTCATACTTTCACTGTGTCTATGGTGCTTAGGTTACATTTGCTCTTTCAATGGTGATTATGTCACACTATCATTGTGTCAATGGTGCTTATGTAACATTATCATGGTTTCCATGGTGCTTTCGGCACATGGTCACTTTGTCTATGGTGCTTAGGTCACATTAGCACCGTTTCAATGGTGCTTTCGTTACACTTTCACTGTGTCTATGGTTCTTTGGTCACATTATCATTGTTTCAATGGTGTTTGGTCACCTTTTCACTGTGTCTATAGTGCTTTGGTCACATTATCACTGTTTCAAAGGTGCGTTGGTCACACGTTCAGTCTTTATGGATCTTAGGTCACATTATCACTGTTTCAAAGGTGCGTTGGTCACACGTTCAGTCTTTATGGATCTTAGGTCACATTATCACTGTTTCAATGGTGCTTTAATCACACTTTCACTGTGGCTTTGGTGCTTTGGTCATGTTATCACTGTTTCAATGGTCTTTTTGTCACACTTTCACTGTTTCTATGGTGTTGAAGTAACGTTATCATTATCTCAATGGTATTTTGGTCACACTTTCACTGTGTCTATGGTGCTTTGGTCATGTTATCACTGCTTCAATGGTGCGTTGATCACAGTTTCACTGTGTGTATGGTCCTTAGGCAAAATGTTTACAACTTCAACGGTTCTTTGGTCACACTTTCACTGTATTTACTGTGCTTTGGTCACATTATCACTGTTTCAATGGCACTTTGGTCACACTTAAACTGTGTCTATGGTGTTTAGGTCACATTATCACTATTTCAATGGCGCTTCTGGTCACACTTTCACTGTGTCTATGGTTCTTAGGTCTTATTGTCACCGTTTCAAGGGTGCTTTGGTCACACTTTCATTGGGTGTATGGTGCTTATGTCACATTGTAACTCTTTTAATGGTACTTTCGTCATACTGTCATAGTGTCTATGGTGCTTTGGTTACATCATAACTATTTCAATGGTGCTTTGGTCAGACTTTCACTGTGTGTATGGTGCTTAGGTCACATTATTGCTGTATATGCTGCTTTGGTCACATTATCACTATTTCAATGGTGCTTTGGTCGCATGTTCACTTTGTCTATGGTGCATAGGTCACATTATCATTGTTTCAATGGTACTTTGGTTACACTTTCATTGTGTCCATTGTCTTGTGGTCACGTCATCATTATTTCAATGGTGTTTTTATCACATTTTCATTGTGTCTACGGTGCTTTGGTCACACTATTGCTGTTTCAATGGTGCTTTAGTTACAGTTTCACTGTGTTTATGGATCTTAGGTCACATAATCACCGTTTCAATGGTGCTGTGGTCACAAGTTCACCGTGGCTTTTGTGCTTTGTTCATATTATCATTGTTTCAATGGTGTTTTGGTCACACTTTCACTGTGTCTGTGGTGTTGAAGTAACGTTACAATTATTTCAATGGTGCTCCACTGTTTGAAGGGTGTGTTGGTTACACGTTCACTATGTCTATGGTGCTTTGGTCACATTGTCATTGTTTGAATGGAGCTTTGATCACGATTTCAATATGTGTATTGTGCTTTGGTCACCCTGTCACTGTTTTAATGGCCCTTTGATCACACTTTAACTGTGTCTATGGTGTTTAGGTCACATTATCACTCTTTCAATGGTACTTTGGTCACACTTTCACTGTGTCTATGTGACTTTTGTCACATTATAAATGTTTTAATGGTACTATGGTGACACTTTCACTGTGTCCATGGTACTTATGTCACATTGTTATTCAATGGTGTTTTTTTCACTTTCACTATGTGTATGATGCTTTGGTCAATTTATCACTGTTTCAATGGTGCTTGATTGACACTTTCACTTTGTCTGTGGTTTTTAGGTCAAATTATCACTGTTTTAATGGTTCTTTGGTCACACCTTCATTGTATCTAGGTCACATTAATATTGTTACAATGGAACGTTGGTTGCACGTTTGCTGTTTCTATGTTGCGTTGGTCATATTATCACTGTTTCAATGGTGCTTTGATCACATTATGATGGTTTCAGTGGTGCATTAATAAAACTTTCATTGTTTCTTTGGTACTTTGATCATGTTATCACTATTTCAATGGTGCTTTCGTCACAAGTTCTTTACGTGTATGGTGCTTATGTCACATTACCACAATTTCATTGGTGCTTTGGTCACATATTAACTGTGTCTATGGTACTCTAGTCACATTATCACTTTTGCATGGTGCTTTGGTCACACTTTTGCTTTGTCTATGGTACTTTGCTCACGTTATTATTGTTTCAATGGTGCTTTGGTCATACTTTCACTGTGTATGTGGTGCTAAGATCACATCATCATTGTTTCAATTGTGCTTTGGTCATACTTTGATTGTGTTTATGGTGCTTTGGTCACATTCACACTGTTTCAATGGTGCTCGGGTCACACTTTCACTCTATCAATGGTGCTTTTGTCACCCTTTCACTGTGTGTGTGGTCCTCATGTCACATTATGACTGTTTCAATCGTGCTTTGGTCACACTTTCACTGTCTATGGTACTAAGGTCACATGTCCAGTGTTGCAATGGTGCTTTGGTAGTACTTTCACTGTCTCTACGATGCTTTGGTCATTGTATCTTTATTTCATTGGTTCTTTGATAGCACTTTCATTGTGTGTAGGGTGCTGAGGTCACATTATCACTGTTTCAATGGTGCTTTGGTCACACTTCTACTGTGTCTACGGTTCTTTGGTCACATTAGTACTGTTTCAACGGTACTTTTATAACACTTTCACTGTGTCTATGGTGCTCAGGTCACATTATCCTCGTTTCTGTGGTGCTTTGGACACACTTTCACATTGCTTATGGTGTGTAGGTCACATTATCAATATTTCAATAGTGCTTTGCTCACACTTTCATCTTATCCATGGTGCTTAGGTCACATTATAACAATTTCAAGGGTGCTGTGTGAACAGTTTCATTGTGTCTATAGTGCTTAGGTAACATTATCACTGCTTTGATAGTGATGTGGTCACACTTTCAATGTATCTATAGTGCTTAGGTCATATAATCACTGTTTCTATGGTGCATTGGTTACACTTTTATGTGTGTATGGGTTTTTGGTCACAGTATCATAGCTTGAATGGAACTTTGGTCACACTTTCAAAGCGTCTATGGTGCTTAGGTCACATAATCACTGTTTAAATGGTGCGTTGATCACACTTTCACTTTGTCTATGGTGTTTTGGTCACACCATCCGTATTTCAATGGTGCTTTAGTCACCTTCTCACTTTGTCTATGGTATTTTGGTCACATTACAACTATTTCAATGGTGCTTTGGTCACACCTTCACTGTGACTATGCTGCTTAGGTCATATAATCATTGTTTCAATGGTGTTTGGGTCACACTTTCATGGTGTCTATGGTGCTTTGGTCACACTATCACTGTTTCGATGGTACATTGGTCATACGTCTACTATGTCTATGGTCCTTAGGTCACATTAACATTGTTCCAATGGTGCTTTGGTTATACGTTCACAATGTCTAGGGTGCTCTTGTCACATTATCACCATTTCAATGGTTTTGTGGTAAAAGGTTTACTTTGTCTATGGTACGTAGGTCATATTTTTACTGTTGCAATAGTGCTTAGCTCACACTTTCACTGTGTCTACGGTGCTTTGGTCATATTATCACTATTTCAATGGTGCTTTTGTCTCATTTTTACTGTGTCTATTGTGCTTTGGTCACATTATCACTATTTCAATGGTGCTTTGGTGAAGCATTCACTGTGTCTTTTGTGCCTTGGTCACAGTGTATCTTATTCAATGGTGCTTTGGTCACACGTTCACTGTGTATTTGGTGCTTTGGTCACATTATCACTGTATGAATGGTGCATTGGTCACATTATCACAGTTTCAATGGTGCCTTGGTCACACTTCAGCTGTTCCTATGGTGCTTTGGTCACATTATCATTGTTTTAGTGGTGCTTTGGTCATGCTTTTATTGTGTCTATGCTGCTTATGTCATATAATCACTTTTTTTATGGTGCTTTTGTCACACTTTCACTCTGTCTATGGTGCTTGTGTCACATTATCACTGTTTCAATGGTGCTTTGGTCACACTTTCACTGTTTCTGTGGTGCTTAGGTCATGTTATCTCTCTTTCAATGATGCTTCAATCACACCTTCACTGTGTCTATGGTGCTTAGGTCACATTATCATTGTTTCAATGGTGCTTTGGTCACATTTTCACTGTGTTTATGGTGCTTTGGTCAAATTATCACTGTTTCAATGGTGCTTTGGTCACACTTTCACTATTTCTATGGTGGTGAGGTCACATAACCACAATTTCAGTGGTGCGTTGGGCATACTTTCATTGTGTCTATGATGCTTTGGTCACGTTATCCATGTTTCAATGGTGTTTTGGTCACACATTCACTATGTCTATGGTACTTTGGTGACATTATCTCTGTTTCAATGGTGCTTTGGTCACATGTTCCCTGTGTCTATGGTTCTTAGGTCACGTTTTAAATGTTTCAATCGTACTTCAGTCACACTTTTACTGTATCTATGTTCATAGGTCCCATTATCATTGTTTCAATGGTGCTTTAGTCACACTTCCATTGTGTCTATGGTGCTTAGGTCACATTATCATTGTTTCAATGGAGATTTGGTCACACATTCATGGTGTCTACATTGCGTTGGGATATAATCACTGTTTCTATGGTGCTTTCATCACTCTTTCATTGTGTCTATGGTGCGTAGGTCAAGTTATCACTGTTTTAATGGTCCTTTGGTCAGACTTTCACTTTTTGTTTGGTGATTAGGTCACATTAATACTATTTCAATGGTGCATTAGGCACATTTTCACTGTGGTTACGGTGCTTTGGTCACCTAATCACTGTCTCAATGGTGCTTTGGTCACATTATCACTGTTTCAATGGTGCTTTGGTCACACTTTAACTGTGACTATGGTGTTTGAGTCACGTTATTGTTGTTTTAATGGTGTTTTGATCACATTTCACTGTGTCCATGGTCCCTTGGTCACATCATCACTGTTTCAATGGTGCTTTGGTCACACTTTCTCTCTGTCTATGGTTCTTAGGTCACATTACCACTGTTGCAATGGTGCTTTGGTCTCAGTCTCATTGAGTCCATGGTGCTTTGGTCACAATATTACTATTTCAATGGTGCATTGTTCACACCTTCACTGTGTCTATGGTGCTTAGGTCACGTTATCACTGTTTCAATATTGCTTTGGTCACGCTTCACGGTGTCTATGGTTCCTTGGTCACAATCTCACTGTTGTAATGGTGCTTTAGTGATACTTTCACTGTGTCTATAGTGCTTTTGTCATACATCCAATATTTGAATGGTACTTTGGTCACACTTTCACTGTGTCTATGGTGCTTTTGTCACATGATAACTGGTTCAATGGTTCTTTGGTCACACTTACACTATGTCTATGGTGCTAAGTCACATTGTCACTATTTTAATAGTCCTTTGGTCATACTTTCATTGTGTCTATTGTGTTTTGGTCACATCATCACTGTTTGAATGGTGCTTTGGTCACACATTCACTTTGTATACAGTGCTTTGGTCACATACTCGCTGTTTGAATGAAGCTTTTGTCACACTTTCACTGTGTCTATGGTGTTTAGCTCACATTATCACTGTTTCAATGGTGTTTTGGTCACACTTTCACTAAGTAATTAGTGCTTATATCACATTATCACTGTTTGTATGGTGCTTTGGTTACACTTTGACTGTGTCTAAGGTTTGTATGTCATGTTATCACATTTTCAATGGTGCTTTTGTCACACGTTCATTCTGTCCATGGTTCCTAGGTCACGTTATCACAGTTTCAATGGTGCTTTGGTCACACTTTAACTGTGTCTACAGTGCTTTGGTCATATACTCACTATTTTAATGCTGCATTTGTCACACTTTCACTGTGTCTATGGTGCTTTGGTTAGATTATCACTGTTTCAATGGTGCTTTGGTCACACTTTCACTGTTTCTATGGTGGTTAGGTCATATTGCCACAATTTTATTGGTGCTTTGGGCATAATTTCATTGTATCTATGATGCTTTGATCACGTTGTCAATGTTTCAATGGCGCTTTTGTCACACTTTTTCTATGTCTATGGTACTTTGGTGACATTATCTCTCTTTCAACGGTGCTTTGGTCACACGTTCCCTGTGTCTATGTTGTTAAGGTCACGTTTCAAATATCTCAATGGTACTTCACTCACACTTTGACTGTGTCTATGTTCTTAGGTCACATTATCATTGTTTCAATGGTGCTTTAGTCACACTTCCAATGTGTCTATGGTGCTTAGGTCACATTATCATTGTTTCAATGGAGCTTTGGTCACACCTTCATCGTGTCTACGGTGCATTGGGATATAATCACTGTTTCTATGGTGCTTTTATCACACTTTCACTGTGTCTCTGTTACGTAGGTCAAATATCACTGTTTTAATGGTCCTTTGGTCAGACTTTCACTATTTGTTTGGTGATTATGTCACTATTTCAATGGTGCACTGGGCACATTTCCACTGTGATTACGGTGCTTTGGTCACCTAAACACTGTCTCAATGGTGCTTTGGTCACACTTACATTGTTTCTGTAGTGCTTTGGTCACATTATCACTGTTTTAATTGTGCTTTGGTGACACGTTAACTGTGACTATGGTGTTTGAGTCACGTTATCATTGTTTTAATGGTGTTTTGATCACATTTCACTGTGTCCATGGTCTGTTGGTCACATTATCACTGTTTCAATGGTGCTTTGGTCACAATCTCACTGAGTCCATGGTGCTTTGGTCACAACATGACTATTTCAATGGTGCATTGTTCACATCTTCACTGTGTCTATGGTGCTTAGATCACGTTATCGCTGTTTCAATGGTGCTTTGGTCACGCTTTCACGGTGCCTATGATTTCTATGCCACATTCTCACTGTTTTGATGGTGCTTTGGTGACACTTTCACTGTGTCTACAGAGCTTTCGTCATACATCCAATATTTGAATGGTGCTTTGGTCACACTTTCACTGTGTCTATGGTCCTTTTGTCACATCATTACAGTTTCAATGGTTCTTTGGTCACACTTACACTATGTCTATGGTGCTAAGTCACATTGTCACTATTTCAATAGTGCTTTGGTCATACTTTCGCTGTGTCTGTTGTGTTTTGGTCACATCAGCACTGTTTGAATGGTGCTTTGGTCACACATTCACTTTGTATACCGTGCTTTGGTCACATACTCACTGTTTGAATGAAGCTTTCTCTACACTTTCACTGTGTCTATGGCATTTTGGTCACATTATCACTGTTTCAATGGTGTTTTGGTCACACTTTCACCAAGTCATTAGTGCTTAGATCACATTATCACTGTTTGGATGGTGCTTTGGTCACACTTTCACTCTGTCTAAGGTTCGTAGGTCACATTATCACATTTTCAACAGTGCTTTTGTCACACTTTCATTCTTTCTATGGTTCCTAGGTCACGTTATCACTGTTTCAATGGTGCTCTGGTCACACTTTCACTGTGTCTACAGTACTTTGGTCATAAATTCACTATTTGAATGGTGCATTTGGTCACACTTTCACTGTGTCTATGGTGCTTTGGTTACATTATCACAGTTTCAATGGTGCTTTGGTCACACTTTCACTGTGTTTATGGTGCTTTGGTCAAATGACCACTATTTCAATGGTGCTTTGGTCACAATTTCACTATTTGTATTGTGGTTAGGTCACATTACCACAATTTTAGTGGTGCTCTTGGCACACTTTCATTGTGTCTATGATGCTTTGGTCACGTTATCAATGTTTCAAAGGTGCTTTGGTCACATTTTCACTATGTCTATGGTACTTTGGTGACATTATCCCCATTTAATGGTGCTTTTATCACACGTTCACTGTGTCTATGGTGCTTATGTCGCATTTTGAATGTTTTAATGGTACTTTACTCACACGTTGACTGTGTCTATGTTCTTATATCACATTATGATTGTTTCAATGGTGCTTTAGTCACACTTCCACTGTGTCTATGGTGCTTATTTCACATTATTATTGTTTCTATGGAGCTTTGGTCACACCTTCATCGTGTCTATGGTGTGTTGGTCAAATTATCACTGTTTCAATGGTCTTTTGGTCAGAATTTCACTATTTGTTTGGTGCTTGGGTCACATTACCACTATTTCAATGGTGCATTGGGCACATTTTCATTGTGGCTGCGGTGCTTTGGTCACCTAATCACTGTCTCAATGGTGCCTTGGTCACACTTTTATTGTTTCTGTGGTCCTTTGGTCACAGTATCACTGTTTCAATGGTGCTTTGGTGACACTTTAACTATGACTGTGGTGTTTGAGTAATGTTATCATTGTTTAAATGGTGTTTTGATCACATTTCACTGTGTCCATGGTCCTTTGGTCACATTATCACTGTTGCAATGGCGCTTTGGTCTCAATCCCACTGAGGCCATGGTGCTTTTGTCACATTATCACTATTTCAATGGTACATTGTTCACACCTTCGCTGTCTATATGGTGCTTAGGTCACGTTATCACTGTCTCAATGGTGATTGGGTCACGCTTTTACTGTGCCTATGGTTCCTAGGTCATATTCTCACTGTTTCAATGGTGCTTTGGTCACACTCACTGCGTCTTTAGTGTTTTCGTCACATTATCACTGCTTTAATGAAGCTTTGGTCACATGTTTACTGTTTCTATATTGATTATATCACATGAGTACTGTTTTACTGGTGCATTGGTCACACTTTCACTGTGTCTATTGTGCTTAGCTCACATTCTTACTAGTTCAATGGTACTTTGGTCACACTGTCATTGTGTCTATGGTGCTTAGGTCACACCATCACTGTTTCAATGGTGCATTAGTAACACTTTCAATGTTCCTATATGGCTTTCTGTGGTACTTTGGTCACATTATCATCGTTTCAATTGTGCCGTTGTCAGGTTCACAATGTTTATGGTGCTTTGTTCACATGATCACTATGTTAATGGAGCTTTGGTAACACTTTCACTATGTCTATAGTGCTTAGGTCACATCATCACTATTGCAATAGTGCTTTTGTCACAATTTCACTGTGTCTATGATGCTTAAGTTACATCATCACTGTTTCAATGGTGTTTTGGTCATACTTTTACAGTGTATACAGTGCTTAGGTCACTTCATCATTGTTTCAATGGTTATTTGGTCACACATTGACTGTGTCCATGTTGCTTTGGTCACATCCTCACTGTTTCAATCGGGCTTTGGTCACAATTTCACTGAGTCTATGTTGCTTAAGACACATGATCACTGTTTGAATGGTACTTTGGTCACACTTTCACGGTGTCCATGATACTTAGGTCATATGTCACTGTTCCAATGGTGCTTTGGTCACACTTTGAATGTGTCTGTTGTGCTTAGTTCACACCACCACTGTTTCAATGGTGCTTTGGTCACACTTTCACTATGTCTATGCTGCTTCGGTCACAATATCATTGTTTCAATGGTATTGTCATCACTACACTGTGTATATGGTGCTTATGTCACATTATCATTGTTTCAATGGTGCTTTGGTCACACTTTTAATGTGTCTATAGTGCTAAGGTCATATCATTTCTGTTTCAATGGTACTTTGGTCACAACTTCACTGTGTCTACAGTGCTTAGGTCACATTATCACCGTTTGAATGGCGTTTTTGTCACACTTTCACCGTGACAAGAGTGTGTATGTCACATTATCACTGTTACAAAGGTGCTTGGGTTAAAACTTCACTATGCTAATAGTGATTTGGTCACGTGATAACTGTTTCGATGGTGCTTTGGTTACATTATCACTGTTTCAATTGTGCTTACATCAAACGTTCACTGTGTCTATAGTCCTTAGGTTACACTACCACGGTTTGAACGGTGCTTTGGTCATATTTTCACTGTGTATGTAGTCCTTAGGTCATATCATCACTGTTTCAATGGTGCTTTGGTCATACTCTGATGATATATACAGTGCTTATGTCACATAATCACTGTTTCAATGGTGCGTTTGTCATATTTTCACTTTGTCCGTAGTGCTTTAACAACATTATCACCTTTTCAATGGTGGTTTGGTCAGAACTTAACTGTGTCTTTGGTGCTAGGTCACACTATCACTGTTCCAATGGTTCTTTGGTCACACTTTCAATGTGTCTATTGTGCTTTGTTCACACCATCACTGTTTCAATGGTGTTTTGGTCACACTTTCACTATGTCTATGGTGCTTTGGTCACGCTATCACTGTTTCAATGGTGTTGTCATCACTTCACTATGTATATAGTTTTTATGTCACATTATCATTGTTTCAATGGTGCTTTGGTCACACTTTCAATGTGTCTATAGTGCTTAGGTCACATTATTTCTGTTTCAATGGTACTTTGGTCACAACTTCACAGTGTGTGTAATGCTTAGGTCACATTATCACCGTTTGAATGGCGTTTTTGTCACACTTTGACCGTGACATCTGTACTTATATCAAGTTATCACTGTTTCAAAGGTGCTTGGGTCGAAATGTCACTATGCTAATAGTGATTTGGTCACGTGATAACTGTTTTGATGGTGCTTTGGTTACATTATCACTGTTTCAATTGTACTTAGATGAAACGTTCATTGTGTCTATAGTGCGTATGTTACATTACCACTGTTTGAATGGTGCTTTGGTCATATTTTCATTGTGTATGTAGTGCTTAGGTCACACCATCACTGTTTCAATGGTGCTTTGGTCATACTTTGACAATGTGTACAGTGCTTAGGTCACATGATCACTGTTTCAATGGTACTTTGGTCACACTTTCACTTTGGACATGGTGCTTTAATAACATTATCACCTTTTCAATGGTGTTTTGGTCAGAACTTCACTCTGTCTTTGGTGCTAGGTCACACTATTACTGTTCCAATGGTGCTTTGGTCACACTTTCACTGTGTCTATAGTGCGTAGGTCACATTATCACTGTTTCAATGGTGTTTTGGTCACACTTTGAGTGTGTGTATGGTGCTTAGGTAACATTAGCACTGTTTTAATGGTGCTTTGGTCATGTTTTCATTGTGTCTATAGTGCGTAGGTCACATTATCACTGTTTCAATGGTGTTTTGGTCACACTTTGAGTGTGTGTATGGTGCTTAGGTAACATTAGCACTGTTTTAATGGTGCTTTGGTCATGTTTTCATTGTGTCTATAGCGCTTAGGTCACATTATCACTGTTTCAGTGATACTTTGGTCACAAATATAGTGTGTCTATAGTGATTAGACGACATTATCACTGTTTCAATGGTGCTTTGGTCGCACGTTCACTATGTCTATGGTGCTTATGTCACATTATCACTATTTCAATGGTGCTTTGGTTACATTTTCACCGTGTCTATGGTGCTTAGGTTGCATTATCACTATTTCAATGGTGCTTTGGTCACACTTTCACTGTGTCTATAGTGCTTAGGTCACATTATCACTGTTTCAATGGTGCTTTGGTCATACTTTCACTATGTATATTGTGATTAGGTGACATGATCACTGTTTCAAGGGTGCTTTGGTCACACTTCCACTGAGTCTATTATCCTTAAGTCACACTTACTATTTCAACGGTGCTTTGGTCACGTGATAAGTGTTTCAATGGTGCTTTTGTTATATTGTCACTATTTCAATGGTGCTTAGGTCACACTTTCACTGTGTATATAGTGCTCAAGGCACATTATCACGGTTTCAGTGGTGCTTTGGTCACATTTTCACTGTGTCTATACTACTTAAGTCACATTATTAGTATTTCAACGATGCTTTGGTTACACCTTTGTTGTGTATACAGTGCTTGGGTCACGTTAGCACTGTTTCCATGGTGCTTAGGTCAAAGTTTCATTATGTTAAGAATGCTTTGGTCACGTGATAACTGTTTCAATTGTGCTTTGGTCACACTTTCAATGGTAGTTAGGTCAAACTTTCACTATGTCTATAGTGCTTATGTCACATTAGCACTGTTTCAATGGTGCATTGGTCACAGTTTCACTGTGACTACAGTGCTTAGGTCACATTATCACTGTTTCAATGGTGCATTGGTCACACTTTCAATGTGTCTATAGTGCTAACCTCACATTATCACTAATTCAATGGTGCTTTGGTCACACTTTCACTGTGACTATGGTACTTTGGTCACATTATCACCTTTTCAATGGTACTTTGGTCATAACGTCATTGTGTATATATTGCTTAGGTCACATAATCACTGCTTGAATGGTGTTTTGGTCACACTTTCACTGTGACTATAGTACTTATGTCAGGTTATTACTGCTTCAAAGGTGCTTAGGTCGAAGTTTCATCATGTCAATAGTGCTTTGGTCACATAATAATTGTTTCAATGGTGCCTTGGTTATATTATTACTCTTTCATTGTGCTTGGGTCAAACATTCACTGTATCTATAGTGCTTACGTCACATCACAACTGTTTCAATGGTGCTTTTGTTGGACTCTCACTGTGTTTGTGGTACTTAGGTCACATCATAACTGTTTCATTGGTGCTTTGGTCATACTTTGAAAGTATCTACAGTGCTTAGGTCACATACTCACTGTTTCAATGGTGCTTTGGTCACACTTTCACTGTGTCCATGGTGCTTATATCACATTATCACATTTTCAATGGTGTTCTGGTCAGAATTTCACTGTGTCTTTGGTGCTTGGTCACATTATCACTGTTTAAATGGTGCTTTGGTCACAATTTCACTGTGTCTGTAGTGCGTAGGTCACATTCTCACTGTTTAAATGGCGCTTTTGGCACATTCTGAGTGTCTATGGTGATTAGGTCACACTATCACTGTTGTAATGGTGCCTTTGTCACACTTTCATCGTGTCTATAGTGCTTGGGTCACATTATCACTGTTTCAATGGTACTTTGGTCACACATTCAGTGTGCCTACGGTGCTTGGGTCACATTGTGACTGCTTCAATGCTGCTTTGGTCACTCTTTCACTATGTGTATAGTGCTTACGTCATGTTATCACTGTTTCAACGGTGCTTTGGTCATACTTTCACTATGTCTATAGTGCTTATTTCACATTATCATTGCTACAATGGTCCTTTGGTTACACTTTCACGATGTCAATGGTACTGAGGTTGCATTATCACTGTTTAATTGGTGCTTTGGTTACACTTTCACTGTGTCTATAGTGCTTAGGTCACGTTATCACTGTTTCAATGGTGCTTTGGTCATACCTCCACTGTGTCTATTGTGCTTAGGTAACATGATCACTCTTTCAATGGTGCTTTGGTCACACTTCCACTGAGTATATAGTCCTTAAGTAACATAATCACTATTTCAACGATGGTTTGGTCACGTGATTAGTGTTTCAATGGTGCTTTGGGTACATTATCACTATTTGAATGGTGCTTATGTCATATTTTCACTGTGCATATAGTGCTTAGGTCACATCATCACTATTTCAATGGTGCTTTGGTCACACTTCCACTGTGTCTAAAGTGCTAAGGTCTTATTTTCCCTGTTTTAGTGGTGCTTTGCCCACATTTTCACTGTGTCTATAGTGCTTTATTCACATTATCTGTGTTTCAACCTTTCACTATATCTAAAGTGCTTAGGTCACATAATCACTGTTTCAATGGTGCTTTGGTCACACTTTCTCTATATGTCACATTAATACTGTTGCAATGGTGCCGTGGTCAAACCTTCACCGTGCCCATGGGACTATGGTCACATTATCACTATTTCAATGGTGTGTTGGTGACACTAGAACGTGTATATGGTGCTTAGGTCACATTGTAAATGTTACAATGGTGCTATGGTCACACGTTTACGAGTCTATGGTGCTTTGGTGACATTGTCAATGTTTCAATGGTGGTTTGCGAACAATTTCACTGTTTTTATGGTGTTTATGTCATACTGTGATTGTTTCAATGGTGTTTTGTTCAAACGTTCACTGTATCTTTGGTATTTAAGTTACATTATCACTGTTTCAATGGTGCTTTGGTCACACATTTATGTGTCTATGGTGCTTTGGTCACGTTATCACTGTGTCAATGGTGCTTTGGTCACACTTCCACTGTCCATGGTGCTCAGGTTACATTATCACTGTTTCAATCGTGGTTTTGGTCACACCTTCACTCTCTGTATGGTGCTTTGGTTATATTCCAACTATTTCAATGATGCTTTGGTCACACTTTCACTGTGTATATGGTTATGAGGTCACATTATTGCTATTTCAATGGTGTTTTGGTCACACTTTCACTGTGTTTATTCTACTTAGGACACATTGTCACTGTTTCAATGGTTCTTTAGTCTCACTTTCACTGTGTTTGTGGTTCTAAGGTCACAGTTTTACTGTTTTGGTGGTGCTTTGGTCACACTTCTTATGTGTCTACTGTGATTTCTTCATGTTATTACTGTTTCAATGGTGCTTTGGTCATACTTTCACGGTGTCTATGGTGCATATGTCTCATTATTCCTGTTTTGATGGTGCTTTGGCTAAACTTTCACTCTCTCTATGCTACTTAGGTCACATTATCACTGTTTCAATGGTACTTTGGTCACACTTTCATTGTGTTTATGGTGCTTTGGTCACATGAACACTGTTTCAATGTGATTTGGTTGCAATTTCACTGTGTGTAGCGTACTTTGGTCACATTTTAAATTCTTGAATGGATCGTTGGTCACACTTTCATTGTGTCTTTTGCGCTTAGGTCACATTATCACTGTTTCAATAATTGTTTGATCACACGTGTACTATGTCTATGGTGCTTTTGTCACATTATCACTATTTGAGTGGTGCTTTTGTAACACTTTTATGTGAATATGGTGTGTTAGTCATGTTATCACACTTTCAATGGTGCTTTTGTCACCCTTACACTGTGTCTATTGTGCTTAGGTCCCATTATCACTGTTTTAATGGTGATTTGGTCATACTATCACTTTGTCTATGGTGCTTAGATCACATTATCACTGTTTCATTGGTATATTGGTCACATGTTCAATATGTCTATGGTATTTAGGTCACATTATCACTGTTTCAATGGTGATTTGGTCACCCTTGCACTATGTCTATGGTGGTTAGGTCACATTACCACTGTTTCAATGTTGCACTGGTCACACGTTCACTATGTCTATAGTGCTTATGTCACATTATCACTCTTTCAATGGTGCTTTGGTCACGCTTTCAATGTGTATATGGTGATTAGGTAAAATTATCACTAATTCAATGATGCTTTATTCACACTTTCACCGCGTTTATGGTGTTCAGCTTATATCATCACTGTTCCAATGGTGCCTTGGTCACACTTTCATTTTGTCTATGGTACTTTGGTCACATTATCACTGTTTCAATGGTGCTTTTGTCACACATTCACTTTGTCTATGGTGATTATGTCAAATTGTCGCTGTTTCAAT
The DNA here is from genome assembly GCA_023375785.1 of Penium margaritaceum. NCBI lineage: Eukaryota > Viridiplantae > Streptophyta > Zygnematophyceae > Desmidiales > Peniaceae > Penium > Penium margaritaceum. The sequence continues at coordinate 74,891 of SZWC01000286.1, read as the reverse complement.
GTTTCTTTGGTCACACTTTCACAGTGTCTATGGTGTTTAGGTCACATTATCACTGTTTCAATGGTGCTTTGGTCAAACTTTCACTGTATCTATAGTGCTTAGGTCACATTATCATAGTTCCAATGGTGCTTTGGTCACGCTTTCACTGTATCTATGGTGCTCTGGTCACATTATCATTGTTACAATGGTTCTTTGGTCACACCTTCACTGTGTCTATGGTGCTAAGGTTACATTCTCACTGTTTCAATGGTAGGTTGGTCACACTTTCACTGTGTGTATGGTGCTTCGGTCATCTTACCAACGTTTCAATTGTGCTTTGCTCACACTTTCACTTTGTCAATGCTGGTTTTGTCACATTGTTGCATTTTCAATGATGGTTTGGTCACACTTTCACTATGTCTATAGTGCTTAGGTCACATTATCACAGTTTGAATGGTACTTTGGTCACATTTTCACTGTGTCCATGGTGCTTAGGTCACATTATCACTGTTCCAATGGTGCTTTGGTCACACTTTCAATGTGTCAATCCTGCTTAGTTCACATTATCACAATCTTAATGGTGCTTTGGTCATACTTTAACTATGTCTATGTTGCTTATGTCACATTATCACTCTTTCAATGGTGCTTTGGTCACACTTTCAATGTGTCAATCCTGCTTAGTTCACATTATCACAATCTTAATGGTGCTTTGGTCATACTTTAACTATGTCTATGTTGCTTATGTCACATTATCACTGCTTCAATGGTGCTTTGGTCACCCTTTCGCTGTGTCTTTTTTTATTAGGTCATATTATCATTGTTTCAATGGTGCTTTGGTCACATTGTCATAGTTTTAATGGTGCCTTGGTCACTTTCATCGTATCTATGGTGCTTTGGTCACATCATCATTGTGACAATGGTGTTTTGGTACCACTTTCACTGTGTCTATACTGCTTAGGTCACATTATCAATGTTTCAATAGTGCTTTGGTCACCCTTTCACTAAGTCTATGGTGCTTACGTCATAATATCACTGTTTCAGTGGTGCTTGGGAACACTTTCACTGTGTCGTTAGTTCTTAGGTCACATCATCACTGTTTCAATGGTGTCTCTGGTCACACTTTCACTCTGTCTATAGTGCTTTGGTCACATTATCACTGTTTCAGTGGTGCTTTTGTCACACTTTCAATATTTCTTTGGTGCTTAGTTCACATCAGCACTGTTTCAATGGAGCTTTGGTCACACTTTCACTATGTGTATGGTGCTATGGTCACATTATCACTGTTTCAATTTTGCTTCGGCCATCCTTTCACTGTGTCCATGGTGCATGGGTCACATTATCACTTTTTCAGTGGTACTTTGGTCACACATTCACCATGTTTATGGTGCTTAGTTCACATCAACACTATTTCAATGGAGCTTTGGTCACACTTTCACTGTGTGTATGGTGCTTTGCTTGCATTTCACTATGTATATAGTGCTTTCGATACATTATCACTGCCCTTATGGTGCTTTGGTTACTTTTTCACTATGTATGTAGTGCTTAGATCACATTATCACTGTTTCAATGGTGCTTTAGTCACACTTTCACTGTTGATATAGTGCTTAGGTCACACTATCACTGTTGTAATGGTGCTTTGGTCACACTTTCAATGTGTCTATGGTGGTTAGGTCATGTTATCATAATTTCAATGGTACTTTGGTCACTTTCACTGTGTTTATGGTGCTTTGGTCACATCACCATTGTTTCAATGGTGCTTTGGTCACTTTCATTGTGTCTTTCGTGCTTAGGTCATGTTATCACCGTTTCAATAGTGCTTTAGTCACACGATCACTATGTCTATGGTGCTTATGTCATGATATCAAAGTTTCAATTGTGCTTTGGTCACACTTTCATAGTGTCTATAGTTCTTAAGTCACGTAATCACTGTTTCAATACCGCTTTGGTCTTGCTTTCACTGTGTTTACTATGCTTTGGTAACATTATCAATGTTTCAATGGTGCTTTGGTCACACATTCACTATGTCTATGGTGCTTAGGTCACATCATCACTGTTTCAATGTGCTTTGGTCATCCTTTGATTGTGTATATGGTGCTTGGGTCACATCGGTACTGTTTCAATGGTGCTTTGGTCACACTTAACCATGTCTAAAGTGCATAGGTCACATTGGTGATGTCAATGGTGCTTTGGTCACATTATCACTGTGTCAATGGTGATTTTGTCACAATATCACTGTGTCTATACTGCTTAGGTTACAATACTTCTATTTCAATGTTGCTTTGGTCATACTTTCATTGTTCCTAAAGCGCTTAGGTCACATTTTCACTGTTTCAATGGTGCTTTGGTCAACCTTTCAATGTGTCTATGGTACTTATGTCACATAACTACTAATTCAATGGTCCTTTGTTCACACTTTCACCGTGTCTATGGTGCTTAGGTCAAGTTATCACTATTTCAATTGTACCTTGGTCACACTTTCGTTTTGTCTATGGTGCTTTGGTCACATTATCACTGTTTCAAGGGTGCTTTGGTCACATTTTCATGTTGTCTATGGTACTTAGGTCATATTATCACTGTTCCAGTGGTGCGTTGGTCTCACGTTCACAGTGTCTACTGTATCTAGGTCACATTCTCAGTATTTCAATGGTGTTTTAGTCAAACGTTCACTGTATCTACAGTGCTTAAGTCACATTTTCATACTTACAATGGTTCTTTGGTCACACTTTCACTGTATATATGGTGCTTTTGTCACATTGTTACTGTTGCAATGGTGCGTTGGTCACACTTTCACTGTGTCTATGGTGCATAGGTCACATTATCACTGTTTCAATGGTGCTTTACTCAGACTTTCCCTGTGTGTATTGTGCTTTGTCATATTACAACTGTTTCAATGGTGCTTTGGTCACACTTTCACAGTGTGTATGCTGCTTTGGTCACAATATTGCATTTGTATTGGAGCTTTGGTCCCACATTTACTATGTCTATAGTGGTAGGTTATGAAGTTTCTGTTTTAGTGGTGCTTTTTGTCATAGTTTCATTCTTTCTGTCGTTTGTAGGTCACATAAGCTTTGTTTAAATGGTGCTTTGGTCATACTTTCAACGTGTCTATGGTGCTGAGGTCACAGAATCAGTAATTCAATGGTACTTCGATTACATGTTCACAATGTCTATGGTTTTTAGGCCACATTATCATTGTTTCAATTGTGCTTTGGTCAAAGTGTCACTATATCTGTAGTGCATAGGTCACATTATCATACTTTCAATGGTGCTTTGGTCACACATTCACCGTACACATGGTGCTTTTGTCACATTGTTACTGTTACAATGGTGCGCTGGTCACACTTTCACTGTGTCTATAGTGCTTAAGTCACATAATTACTGTTTCAATGGTGATTTGGTGAGCGTTTCACTGTGTCCATAGTGCTTACGTCACATTATCACTGTTACAATTGTGCTTTGGTGACACTTTCACTGTGACTATAGTCCTTTGGTCACATTATCACAGTTTCAATGGTGATTTGGTGACACTTTCAATGTCTCTATAGCACTAAGGACTCATTATCACTCTTTCGATGGTATATTTGTCACACTTTCAATGTGTATGCAGTGCTTAGGTAACATTTTAACTGTTTAAATGTTGCTTTGGTCACATTTTAAGAGTGTGTAAAGTGCATAGGTCACATTATTGCGGTTTCAATGGTGCTTTTGTCACACTGTCATTGTCTCTATAGTGCTTAGGTCACGTCATCACTGTTTCAATGGTACTTTGGTCACACTTGCATTGTGTCTACAGTGGTAAGGTCACATTATCACTTTTTCAATGGTGCTTTGGTCAATATTTCACGGTGCATATAGTGCTTATATCATCCTATCACTGTTTTAATGGTGCTTTGGTCATACATTCACTATGTCAGTAGTGCTTTGGTCACGTGATAATTGCTTCAATGCTGCTTTGTTTACATTATCACCTTCTCAATTGTGCTTAGTTGAACTTTCACTCTGCCTATAGTGCTTTTGTCACATTATCACTGTTTCAATGGTGCTTTGGTCACACTTTCACCGTGTCTACAGTCCTTAGGTCACATCATCACTGTTTCAATGGTGCTTTGATCCTACTTTCAAAGTGTGTATTGTTATAAGGTTGCATTATCACTATTTCAATGGTGCGTTGATCACACTTTCAGTGTCTATAGTGCTGAGGTCGTATTATCACTGTTTCAATGGTTATGTTGGTCATACTTTCACAATTTCCATATTGCTAAGGTTATAGCATCAATGTTTCAATGGTCCTTCGTTCATGTTTTCACTGTGTCTGTAGTGTTTAAGTCATTTTATCAGTGTTTCAATGGTGCTTTGGTTACAGTTTCACCGTGTCTATAGTGCCGTCGTCACGTTATCACTACTTCAATGGTGCATTGGTCACACTTTCACTTTGTGAATAGTGCTTTGGTCACATCATCAATGTTTCAATGGTGTTACGGTTAAACTTTCACTGTGTCTATAGGGCTCAGGTCACATAATCACTGTTTCAATGGTGCTTTAGTCACACTTTCACTATGTCAATAGTTCTTAGGTCACATTATCACTGCTTCAATGGTACTTTGGTCTCACTTTAAATGTGTCTACATTTCAAAGGTCACGTTATCACTATTTCAATGGTGCTTTGGTCACACTTGCCCTGAATCTTGGGTTCCAAAGTCACATTATCACTGTTTCAATGGTGCGTTGGTCACACGTTCACTGTGTCTAAAGTATTTAGGTCACATAATCACCATTCTAATGGTTCTTTGGTCACACTTTCACTGTGTCTGTAGTGCTCGTGTCACATTATCACTATTTCAATGGTAGTTTGGTTACTCATTCACTCTGTGTGTAGAGCTAAGGTCATGTTGTCACTGTTTGTATTGTGATTTGGTCAAACTTGCAATGTGTCCATAGTGCGTAGGTCACATTATCACAGTTTCAATTATGCTTTGGTCATACGTTTATCATTTCTGTCGCACTTAGGTCACATTATTATTGTTTTCATGGCTCTTTGGTAACAATTTCACTTTGACTTAAGTATTTACGTCTCATTATCACTGTTTCAATCGTGCTTTGGTCACCCTTTCACTATGTCAAAAGTGCTTTGGTCATGTGATAACTATTTCAATGCTGCTTTGGTCATATTATCGCTGTTTCAACACTGCTTAGGTCACAATTGTTCTGTGTATTTAGTGCTTATGTCATATTGGTATTGTTTCAATGGTACTTTTGTCACACTTTCACTGTGTCTATAGTGTTACGGTCATACTATCACTGGTTCAATGGTTATTTGTTCATACTTTCACTGTGCCTATAGTGCTTGCGTCACATTATCACTAATTCAATGGTGGTTTGGTCACACTTTCACTATTTCAATAGTGCTTTGGTCATGTGATAACTGTTTCAATGGTGCTTTGGTCATATTTTCACAGTTTCAATGGTGCTTAGGTCAAACGTTCTCTGTGTCTATAATTCTTAGGTCACATTATCATCGTTTCAATGGTGCTTTGGTCACACGTTTACTGTGTCTATAGTTCTGAGGCCACATAAACACTGTTTCAATGGTGCTTTGGTCACACGTTCAATGTGTCTATGGTGCTAAGGTCACATTATCCCTGTTTCTATGGTGCTTTGGCCACAATTTCATTATGTATACAGTGCTTATGTCACATTGTAACTGTTTCAATATTGCGTTGGTCATGTTTTCATTGTGTCTAAATTGCGTAGGTCACATTATCACCATTTCAATGGTGCTTGGTCACACTTTTATTGTGTCTATAAAGCCTAGTTCACATTCTCACTATTTCAATGGTGCGTTGGTCACAGTTTCACTGTGTGTGTTGTGCTTATGTCACATTATCACTATTTTAATGATGTTTTGGTTATAAGTTTGCCGTGTCTATGATGCTTTGATCAAATCATCACTGTTTGCATGGAGCTTTGGTCACACTTTTAATGTGTGTGTAGTGCCTAGGTCACATTGTCGTTGTTCAAAACATGATTTGGTTGCACGTTCACTGAATCTTCATTACTTTGGTCACATATTTACGATCTCAATTGTGCTTTTGTCAGACTATCACTCTACCTACAGTGCTTAGGTCACATTTTGAATGTTGCAATGGTGCTTTGGTCACGCGTTTATGTGTCTATGGGGCTTTTGTCACACTATCACCGTTTCGATGGTGCATTTGTCACACTTTCTATGTGCCTATGGTACTTCATTCACATTATCACTGTTTCATTGATGCTTTGGTTACACGTTCACTGTGTCTATGGTCCTTAGGTCACATTATCACTGTTTCAATGGTGCTTTTCTCACACTTTCACTGTGTGTGTGGTGCGTATGTCAAATTATCACTGTTTCAATTGTACTTTGGTCACACTTTCACAGTGGCTATTGTGCTTAAGTTATACTATGAGTGTTTCAATGGTGCTTTGGTCACACTTTTATGTGTCTATAGTGCTTTGGTCACATTATCTCTGCTTCAGTGGTGACCTGGTCACACCCATTGTTTCTATGGTGCTTAGGTCAGGTTATCACTGTTTCAATGGTACGTTGGTCACACCTTCACTGTGTCTATTGTGGGTTGGTTACATCATCACTGTTTCAATGATGCTTTGGTCACAATTTCGTTGTGTTTGTGGTGCTTAGGTCACATTATCACAGTTTCAATGGTTCTTTGGTTGTATGCGGCTTTAGTCATATCACAACTCTTTCAATGGTGCTTGGGTAAAAACATCCACTTTGTCTATGGTACTTAGGTCACAGTATCAATATTTGAATGGTTCTTTTGTCACACTTTCACTGTTTATATTGTGCTTGTGTCACACTATCGCTGTTTCAACGGTGATTTGGTCACAATGTTAGGTGTCTATGGTGTTTTGGTCATATTATCTTTGTTTCAATGGTGCGTTGGTCACGCTCTAACTTTCACTGTGTCTACAATGGTGAAGTCAGAATATCACTGTTTAAATAGTGTTATGATCACCTTCTTCATGTGGTAATGGTGCTTAGATCATATTATCACTGCTTCAATGGTGCGTTAGTCACACTTTTACTGTGTCTATGGTGTGTTGGTCACAATATCACTGTTTTCATGGTGAATTGGTCACACCTTCATTGTGTGTATGTTGTTTAAGTCGAATTATCACTGTTTCAATGGTGCTTTGGTCAAACTTTCACTGTGTTTATGGTGCATAGGTCACATTGTCATTGTTTCAATCGTACTTTGGTCACGTTATCACTGTTTGAATAGTTTTTTGGTCATACATTTACTATTTATATGGTTACTACATCACATTATCATGGGTCTAATGGTGCTTGTATCACACCTTCACTGTGTCTATGGTACAGTGGTCACATTATCACTTCTAGAATGGTGCTTTGGTCACACTTTCAATGTGTCTATGGTACGTAGATGACATTATCACTGTTTCAATGGTGCATTGTTCACACTTTCATTGTGTCTATGGTGCGTAGGTCACATTATCACTGTTTCAATAATGCTTTGGTCACACATTCCCTTTGAATATGGTGCTTTGGTCACATTCTCACTATTTCAGTGGTGCTTTGGTCACACTTTTAGTGTGTCTATGGTGCTTTAGTCATGATATCACAGTTTCAATGGTGCTTTAGAAAGTGCTTTTCAAAGTGTGACCAAAACAGGAGTTTTGGTCACACTTTCACTGTGTTTATGGTGCTTAGGTTACGTTATCGCTCTTTCAATTGTGCTTTGGTCATTGGTTCAGTGTGCTTTAAGCACTTGTGTCACATTTTCACTGCTTCAATGGTGCAGTTGTCAAATTTGTAGTGTGTTTATTGTGCTGATGTCACATTATCACTTTTTTCATTGTACGTTGGTCACACCTTCACTGCGTCTACAGTGCTGACGATGTGCTGACGTCAACTGTGCGGCAGAGAGGAATCAAAGGAGTGCTGGGGGAAGGTAATAAGACACAAGTCTTATGCAACGATAGTAACAGTCCTTATTGTGTGGAGTTGACCAGACACGGCAATGACGGGGTTGCACCTGGTTTCGGTTCACGCCTGTGAGATGTGATTGTACATCCTGCTCGAGATGATAGGCAGATACAGCAAGCAGCTTGAAACACTGAGTGCGAGGAGCTGGAGTGAATATGGAAGCGACCAGATAAGAGCTGATGATGAGTGCGAGATTGATCGAAACAAGGTGAAGCGAGATACAAGATGATGAAACGATGAAGGATGATTGATAGCATCAGTTGACGAGTGAACATGTCATGGATATTGATAGACAAAAGTATGTGAACTGATGTCACTGACATGCGCTCACCCATAGTTAGATGAAAATCATTTCATAGAAAACAAGCAACATTCATTATCTACTAATGGTGATCCAGAGTACTATGACGATCTCATCTATTTCTACAAACCATGTACGACATTGTTGGGATCACGTCAAAGTATAGGTTTTGCATTGAAAATGTATGATCCTTGAGATGATCTATAAGTCGATAGCTTTAAGCTACCAGTGTGTTAGTACCTACATCTTGGTGGTCCGACCAACCACATACCGAGTCATAATCAACATTGAAATAAAACAACAAGAGACCAGTATGTTGTAACTAAATTTTGATGTAAAAGCACTCCTCAACCTGTCCCTTGACAGATGATATTTCTCACCAGATTCTTTGGATGTTTTAAGAAATGACTCAAAGATGATGGTATCGTAACACGGTACACAAGTCGTGTACGTCACACTCTTCAAACATCATGTGGGTGAATTTTGATGATGCCAACGATATAGTATAGCATCACCGATGCGATATCCATGTGAAAAAGCAATATCCAACATCCAATTTGTTGGGACAAAACCAGTCTCCGAGAGAGATGGAAAAGGCGATTGAGCGAAGCGAACGAGCGAGTGCTATAGCCGGGAAGGCGAGCATGACATGCAAACTGGACCGATAGATGAGAGATGAACGATGATTGATAATAGCAGAGGCAAAGGTACAAGAGACCACTACTTCTAGTTAAGTACTACCTAGGTCTATATCTAGTACTAGGACTAGGGTGGGCAATGCGAGGCGTGAAGCCTCAGCCACCGAGAGCATGGTGTGAGGTGCGGAGCCGCGAAGCGGCTCCGCACAGTTCCTGGTTCTTGATTTGCTGGTCCCAGGATGTAGGCTTCACCGTGGATTGCCCTCTTGGGCTTCTCCGTAGTGTTGGTCGTGGCTGTGGAGAGCGGGTCGTTGGCACGTAGCAAGGATTGCAGCGCGTGGACGTGGCCGGCTGTCTGTTGGTTTGAGATATCTCAACCGTTGGCGTTACCCTGTTGCTGGCGATGGTCCAAAGGCTTGCCGTTCGTGCCGGGATGCTGGTCCCCTGTTGTTCCGAGCATGAGAGGTGAACGTATCTCTTGGTAAAATGCTGGAGTATTCTCTCATATGTCCTTTGGTCTTGAGGGAGTGGGTAGATGAGTGATACCGAGGGGTAATTGATAGATAATTGTCGCGCCGAGTGAGACTTGGGTACTTTTCCGACAGCCCCCCCACAAGTGTGTTCGGCGAGAATCTTGCACCAGGATGTGTTTTGAGGAACCACGCCCGAGCAGGTTGAGAGAGGGAAGGTCTGGTGGGCGAAGTGGGTGTGGTGGTATGGAGCTGGTGAGCCAGCTTGTGAGTAGAACGGTGGCCGGCGGGTCAGCCATGAAGGAGGGGGTAGAGGAGGCCATTCCTGTGCTGATCTCCTCATGTTTGGCATGATCCCATGGAAACTGTGTGTTCCAGGTTGTGCCGTCAGCTGTGTTGGAACATGGTGGAGTGTGCAAAGATGGTGACAGGAGGCAGGTATCCGTTGAGACTTGATCGTTGTAAGCAGGACATGAGTATTGTGTGAGAAGGAAGACTCGGCCAAGCAGGAGGTCATAGCTGATCCTGATTGTCTGGTGAATGATGGGGTTCAGCACTGATGTCTGGTGTTGTTGAGGCTCGATGTCAAGTCGTGACGATGTTTGAAGTTGTCGACGATGAGGAGGAACATAGGGGCCAGGTGCTGGTGGTGGATATGAGGAAGGCTGGTGGGAGGATGAGAGGCGTGATGAAGCAAGGGGCATCGTCTTGAAGCATTTGTGCTGTACACGTTTGTGCAGAGGAATGTAGATGGCTGTTGGTTCAGGTGGGATGATGCTTGATGTTGCTTGAGTTGAGGCTGATAAGGGGCTGGAGCTTGAGGGGAGCGATGAAGTCTCTAGAAGAGGCCACTTTTCCTTGACTTGATGGTTGGCTACGGAGGTGTTGGCTGTTGGGATGGAGTTGTTCAGCGATGGAGTGGGAACGCAAGGGACTGTCTTGTGGATGTTTTGGCCATAGAATGCTTTCATGAAGTCCTTGACTTGTTCTGGGGTGAAGGGGTTGGTCCAGTCAAATTCTGGCAAAGCGTAATCAGGAGTGGTTGCTGGTTGTAAAGTGGGCGAACTGGATTGGTCTGTCTCACTCCAGATAGTGATCCTTGGTGCTGAGTTGTGGTGGATGTCATCAGGTTCTGGAGCCGGGGATTCAGGGCGAGAGGCATGAGTAGTGCACAGTGCACATTGGCAGGTGGAGGAGTAGAGGCAGAGTGTACAGAGGTATGTTTTCTTGGCGTATGTGGGGTTGCTGCTGAAGTCATCCTGGAGGCGTTCTACAACCTGAGACGTTGGAGCTTCAGTTGAGTCAAAGAGGAGAGGGATTGCTGTAGGCAGCGTATGGTTTGTTGTTGTTGGTGCTGCCGAGGAGGTGGTTCCCAGGAATGAGGATGATGTGACAGGTGCAAGAGATGCTTGACTGGATGAAGCAGATGATCGGCTATCCTTGGCAGTTGACCATTTGGGTGGATGCACAAGAAGAAAACCTGCCGTGAGAAGAATGCAATTGATTCCAGAGCAGGCGAGATCGAGGGTGAGGCTATAGTTTAGGTGAGGGATGTAGCCGACGAAGGCTGCGAGCCCAAAAAGAAGACATCCAAGAGCCTCCTGCTTGTCTTGAGAGAGTCTCATGGTTTAGGACAGCAGGTGTTGATCGGTGGCAAAGATGACATTTGCTGATTGCTGAGATGCTGTTGCTACTGATGGACGACTGCTTGTGTAGAATGACTGCTGCTATGGAGGGCGATGCTGCTGCTTCTCAGGAGACGTCCGCTAGCAGATGCATTTTAGGCGGCAGGAGGGGGTCGACGCGCACTGGCTGCAATGTCTTCAATGTTGTGACCATACACATTGTCATGGATCTTGCAGGAGGGAGGCAACAGTGAACTGGCTGGTTTGGAGCGACGGCGCGGTTTTATTGGTGATGGCGTGGCTCGGCGTGGCGGTTGAGGCATCAGAATTGCGAAGGAAAGCGGTAGCTGATGCAAGTTCTTTCCATGTGCTCTGATACCATGTCAAGAGACTGAACTACTTAGCGGATGTCTCAAAAGTGCCGATGCGGGGAAGTGGAAGATATGGCAAAGCTGCGCATTGCGGACGACCTGCTGACATCACAGACTGGACAGAGTGGTGGTAGAAGAAGGTCGGCAAGCAAAAGATTGCTGATAGCTTGATGAAGGAGCGACAGATCGGAGGCGATCGAGCGAGGTACTTGGTTGCAGTGTCAAGGCGCAAGGTACGGCTGAATAGGAATAGTGCCACAGCAACGAGGTGCGGGCAGAAGCAACGATGGTCGTGGCATAAGCATGGGCCCAGTACTTGAAATATGGGTGCTGAGATGTGGAGGATGTATGCCACAGTAGGAAGAAGCGGGCAAGGCAGCGGGCCAAGTCTCAGCTATCTAGTGCGGGCAAGGAAAGGCAAGTGAGGAAAGCAAATGAGCGAGTGCCATAGCTGGGAAGGCGAGCATGACAGGCAAACTGGACCGATACATGAGAGATGAACGATGATTGATAATAGTAGAGGCAAAGGTACAAGAGTCTAGTACTTCTAGTTAAGTACTACCTAGGTCTAGATATAGTACTAGGACTAGGGTGGGCGATGCAAGGCGCGAAGTCTCAGCCATCGAGAGCATGGTGTGAGGTGCGGAGCCGTTTTGTTGCTCCGCATAGTTCCTGGTTTCTTGGGCTGCGGGTCCAACAATGTAGGCTTCACCGTGGGTTGCCCTCTTGGGCTTCTCCGTACTGTTGGTCATGGCTGTGGAGAGCGGATTGTTGGCACACAGGGAGGATCGCACCGCGTGGACGTGGCCGGTTGTGTATCGGTCTGAGAGATCTCAGCTGTTGGTTTTGCCCTGTTGCTAGCGATGGCCTGTGGGCACGCTGTTCGTGCGGGGATGCTGGCCCCTTGTTGTTCCAAGCACGAGGGGTGAACGGATCTCTTGGCAAAATTCCGGAGTATTCTCTCATATATCCTTTGGCCTCGAGGGAGTGGGCAGATGAGTGATGCCGAGGGGTAGATGATAGATAATTATCCAGCTGAGTGGGACTTGGGTACTTTTCCAACAACTTTGGTCACACCTTCATTGTATCTATGAAGCTTTGGTCACATTATCACTGTTTCAAAGGTGCTTTGGGTACAGTTTCATCGTGTAAAGGGAATTTCGGTCTCATTATGACCGTTTGAGTGGTGTTTTGCTGACACGTTTATGTATGTATGGTGCTTCGGTCATATTAATTTTCTCAATGGTGCATTGGTCACACTTTCATTATGTCTATTGTGCTTGTGTCACACTATCACTGTTTCAATGGTGCTTTGGTCACACCTTTACTGTGTATACGGTGCTTTGATCACATTGTCACGGTTTCAATGGTGCTTTGGTCACACGTTCACACATCTATGGTGCTTACATCATGTTATCACTACTTCAACTGTACTTTGGTCACACGTTCACTGTGTATATGGTGCTTACGTGACATTATCAATTTTTCAATGGTGCGTTGGTCACACTTTCACTGTGTATATTGTGCTTAGGTGACATCATCACCGTTTCAATGGTGTGTTGGTCATACTTTCACCGTGTGTATGGTTCTTTGGTCAAATAATCACTCTTTCAATGGTACTTTGGTCACCGTTTCACAATGTCTATGGTACTTCAACCAGATTATCAGGATTTAAAAGGTGCTTTGGTCACCCTATTAGTGTCTCAATGGTGCTTAGGTCACACTTTCACTATGTCTACGGTAATTAGGTCACATTATCACTGTTTTGCTGGTGCTTTGGTGTCGTTTCACTATGTCCATGGTGCTTAGGTTACATTATAACAGTTTCAATGATGCTTTGGTCACAGTTTCACTGTGTATATGGTGCTTTTGTCACATTATGACTATTTAAATGGTACTTTGGTCACACGTTCACAATGTCTATGATGCTATGGTCACATTATCATTGTTTCAATGCTGCTCTGGTGTCATTTTCATCGTGTCTATGGTTCTATGCCTACCTTTCACTTATTCAATGGTACTTTGGTCACACTTACACCGTGTCTATGGTGCTTAGGTCATGTTATCACCTTTTAATGGTTATTTGGTCGCACTTTCACTGTGTCTATGGTGCTTAGGTGACATTATCACCGTTTCAATGGCGCTTTGGTTATTCTCTCACTATGTCTTTGGTATATTGGTCACATTACCACCGTTTCAACGGTGCTCTGGTCACTCTTTCACACTTTCTATGGTACTTTGATCACATTCTCACTGTTTCAATCGTGCTTTGGTGACACATTTATAGTGTATATAGTACTTTGGCTACGTTCTCACTGTTTTAATGGTGTTTTGGTCACCCTTTAACTGTGTCTATGGTGCTTATGTCACATTACCACCGTCTCAATGGTGCTTAGGTCACATGTTTACTGTGACAATGATACGCAGGTCACGTTATCATTACTTCATTGTTGCTTTGGTGTCATTCTTATTGTTTTTATGGTACTTTGGTCACACTACCACAGTTTCAAGGATGCTTTGGTCATACTTTCACTGTGTCTATGGTGCTTTGGTCACATAATCACTACTTCAATGGTGCTTTGGTCGCACTTTTACATTGTCTATGGTGCTTTGGTTACATCGTAGTTTCCATGGTGCTTTGGTCAAACTTTAATTCTATTGATGTTCCTTATGTGACAGTGTCACTGTTTCAACGGTGCTTTGGTCACACTTCTACTATGTCTATGGCACTTTGGTGGTGATATCATCACTGTTTCAATGGTGATTCGGTTACACATTTGCTTTGTCTATGGTGGTTTGGACACATTATCACTGTTGCAATGGTGCTTTGTTCACACCTTCGCTGTGTCTATGATGTTTTGAACACATTATCACTATTTCAATGGTGCTTTGGTCACACTCATTGTGTCTATAGTGCCTTGGTCACATTATCAAGGTTGAAACAGTGCTTTTGTCAAACGTTCACCGTGTTTACGGTGCTTATATCACATTATCACTATTCCAATGATGATTTGGTCACGTTATTGTGTCTATGGTGGTATGGTCACATTATGACCATTTTCAATGGTGCTTTGGAAACACATTCACAGTGTCTTTAGTGCTAAGGTCTTGTCATCACTCTCTCTATTGTGATTTGGTCACACCTTTGCTGTGTATATGATGCGCCTGTCACATTATCATTGTTTCAATGGTGCTTTGGTCACAGTTTTACTTTGTCTATGGTGTTTCGTACACATTATCACCACTGCAATGGTTCTTTTGTCACACGTTCACTGTATCTATGGTGCTTATGACACATTATCACCGATTCAAAGGTATTCTGGTCACACATTTATGTGTATATGATGCTTTGGTCATATCAGTTGTTTCAATGGTCAATTGGTTACACGTTTACTGTTTCTATTGTACTTAGGTCACAATGTCACTGTTTCAATTATCCTTTGGTCACACATTGACTATGTCAATGGTGCTTTGGTCACATTATCATTGTTTCAAGAATGCTTTTATCATAGGTTCATTGCGTCTACGGTGCGTATGTCATGTTATCACTGTTTCAATGGTCCTTTTGGTCACACTTTCACAGTGTCTATGGTGCTTAGGTCACATTATCATTGCTTCAATGGTGATTTGGTCACATGTTTCCTGTGTCTACAGTGCCTAGGTGTTAAGATCACTGTTTCAATGGTACTTTGGTCAACCTTTCACTGTGTATACGGATCGTTGGTCACAAAATCACTGTTTTGATGGTGCTTTGGTCACCGTTTCACAATGTCTATGGCACTTCTCTCACATTATCACTGTTTCAATGGTGCTTTGGTCATAATTTCACTTTTTCCATGGTGCTTTGGTCACATTACTGCTGTTTCAATTGTGCTTTGGTCACACTAATACTGTTTCTTTGGTGCTTTTCCCGGATTATCACTGTTTCACTGGTGCTTTGGTCATGGGTTAACTGTGCCTATGGTGCTTTGGTCACATTAACACAGTTTCAATAGTGCTTTGGTCACACTTTCCTTGTGTCTATGTTGCTTTGGTCGCATTATCACTGTATCAATGTTGCTTTGGTCACACTCATTGTGTCTATATAACGAATGTCACATTATAACTGTTTTGTTATAGTGTTGGTCGCAATATCTATGTGTTTACCTTGCTGAGGTCACATTATCAGTGCTTCAATAATGCATTGCTTACATTATGATGTTTGTGGTGATATGGTGATGTTATCACTGCTTACATGATTCTTTGGTCACACTTTCACTGTGCTTATAGTGCTAAAGTCATGTCATCGCTCATTCTATGGTGCTTTTGTCACACCTTCACTGTGTCCATGATTCTTTGGTCACGTCATCGCTATTTCAATGGTGCTTTGGTCACAATTCTACCTTGTTTATGGTCTTTAGGTCACATTATCACTACTTTTATTGTTATTTGCTCACACTTTCATTACATCCATGGCACTTAGGTCACATGATCACCGTTTGAATGGTGTTTTGGTCACATGCTTATGTGTATATGGTGCTTTGGTGTCACAGTCACTCTTTCAATGATGCTTTGGTCTCACCTTTACTGTGTCTGTGGTGCTTTGGTCACATGCTTACTATGTCTATGGTGGTTTAGTCACGTTGTCACTCCATCAATGTTACTTTGGTCTCACTTTCACAGTGCCTACGGTGCTTAGGTGACATTATCACTGTTAAAGTCGTGCTTTAGTCACACTTTCATTGTGGCTATAGTGGTTAAGTTACATTTTCACTGGTTCAATGGTGTTTGGTCACACTTTCAATGTGCCTATGGTTCTTGCGTCACATTATCTTTGTCTGAATGGTGCTTTGGTCACGCCATTACTGTGTCTATGGTACTTTGGTCATAAAAAAACGGTTTGAATGATGCGTTGGTCACACTTTCACTCTGTCTACAGTGCTTAGGTCCCGTCATCATTCTATCAATGGTGATTTGGTCACACTTTCACCGTGTGTATGGTGCTTGGGTCAAATCATCATTGTATCAATGGTGCTTTGGTCACACTTTTATTGTGTCTATGGTGCTTAGGTCACATTATCCTTGTTGGAATGGTGCTTTGGTCACACCAACACTGTGTCCATGGTATTTTGGTCAGATTTTCACAGTTTCAATGGTAAGTTGGTCATATTTTCACTGTGTATATGGTGCTTTGGTCACATTGCCGCTGTTTTTAGAGTGCTTTGGCCACAGGTTCAATATGTCCATGGAGCTTATGTCACATTATCATTGTGTCAACAGTGCTATGGTCACACGTTTACTGTGTCCACTGTGCTTTGGTCACATTTGCACTGTTTCAATTGTGCTTTGGTCACACTTTCATTGTGTCTAAGGTCCTTTGGTCACATTATGACTGTTTGAATGGTGCGTTGGTCACACTTCCACTATGGTTATGGTACTTAGGTCACATTATCACTGTTTCAATGGTGATTTGGTCATACTTTCATTGTGTATATGGTGCGTAGGTCACATTGTCACTGTTTCATGGTGATTTGGTCACATAACTACTGTGTCTATGGTGCTTTGCTGAAATAATCACTATTTCTATGGTACTTTGGTCACGCTTTCAATGTATTGATGGTGCATTGGTCACATTATTACTGTTTCAATGGTGCTTGGGTAACACTCAGAGTGTCTACAATGCTTATGTCACATTATCATTGTTCAATAGTGTTTTGGTCATGCTTTCAATGTGTCTATGGTGCTTTGTGTACATTTGCATTGTTTCAATGGTGCTCTGGGCACACGTTTATCACGTCCATGGTGCTTTGGTAATATTATAACTGTTTCAATGGTGTTTTGGTCGTGCTTTTACTGTGCTAGTAGTACTTAGGTCACATCATGACTCTTTCTATGGTGTTTTGGTCAAAATGGAACTGTGTGTATGGTGCTTATGTCATTTCATCACGGTTGCAATGGTGCTTTGGTCATCCTTTCACCATGTCTATGGTGCTTAGGTCATATTATCACTGTTTTAATGGTATTTTTATCACACATATATGTTTCCATGATACTTTGGTCATGTTATCACTATTTCAGTGGTGATTTGGAAACATATTCACTACGTCTATGGTGGTTTTGTCACATTATTTCTGGCTCAATGGTACTTTGATCACACTTTCACATTGTCTATAGTACTTCAGTCACATTATCACTGTTTAAATGGTGCTTTGATCACACTTTCACTGTGTCCATGGTGCTTAGGTCACATTATCACTTTTTCAATGGTGCGTTGGCCACACCTTCACTGTGTCTATGGTGCTGTGGTCACATTATCATTGTTTCAATGGTGCTTTGGTCAACCTTTCACATTGTCTATGGAACTTTGGTCACATTGTCACTGTTTCAATGGTCCTTTGCTCACACGTTCACTCTATCTATAGTGCTTTGATCACATCTATACTGTTTCAATGGTCCTTTGGTAACACTTTCACTGCGTTCATGGTTCTAAAGTCACATAATCACTACATCTATGTTGCTTAGGTCACACTTTCACCATCTCTATGGTGCTTACATCACATTATAGCTATTTGAATAGTGCTTTGGTAACACTTTCATTGAGTCTATAGTGCTTTGGTCACATTATCACCGTTTCAATGGTGCTTTGGTCACGCTTTCACTGTGTTTATAGTGCTTTGGTCATATCATCACTGTTTCAATGGTGCTTTTGTCACAATTCAACTGTGTCTATGGTGCTTTGGTCACAATATCATGGTTTCAATGGTGCTTTGGTAACACGTTCACTTTGTCTATGGTGCTTTGGTCACATTATCAGGGTTTTGTCATTGCTTTGGTCAAACTTTCATTGAATCTATGGTGCTTACGTCACATTATCACTGTTTCAATGGTAATTTGGTCACACTTCTACTCCGTCTTTGGTGCATTGGTGACATTATCATTGTTTCAATGGTATTTTGGTCATGCTTTTAGGGTGTTTATGGTGCTTTGGCCACAATGTCGTTGCGCCAGTGGCTATGGTGCTTTGGACACATTTTCACATTGTCTATGGTACTTCAGTCACATTATCATTGTTTCAACAATGCATTGGTCACACTTTCGATGTCTATGGTGCTTTGGTCATAATATCATTATTTCAATGGTGCATTGGCCACACTTTCACTGTGTCTATGGTATTGTGGTCACAATATCACTATTTCAATGGTGCTTTGGTCACACTTCTACCGTGTCTATGGTGCTTTGGTCGCATTCTCACTATTTCAATGGTGCTTTGATCATAGTTTCACACTGTCTATGGTGCTTTGGTCACATTATCACCATTTCAATGGTGCTTCGGTCACACGTTTATTATGTTCATGGTGCTTTGGTCATATTATCATTGTTTCATTGGTGGTTTGGCTTCACTTCTAGCGTGTCTATAGTACTTAGGTCACGTCATCACTTTTTCAATGGTGTTTTGGTCACACTTTCACTGTGTCTGTGGTGCTTTGGTCACATCATCACTGTTTCAATGGTACTTTTGTCACACTTTCAGTGTGGCTATGGTGCTTATGTCACTTTTTCACCGTTTCAATGTTGCTTTGGTCATACTTCCACTGCGTCTATGGTGCTTACATCACATTATCACTCTTTCAATCGTGCTCTAGTCACACTTTTATGTTTCCATGGTACTTTGGTCATTTTATCACTATTTTGACGGTGTTTTGGTTACATATTCACTGTGTCTATGGTGCTTAGGTCACATTATCACTGGTTCAATGGTGCTTTTGTCACGCTTTCACTGTGTCTATGGTGCATAGGCCACATTAGCATGGTTTCAGTGGTGCTGTGGTCACACGTTCACTGTGTCTATGGTGCTTAGGTCCCATTATCACTGTTTCAATCGTGCTTTGGTCACACATTCACTGTGTCTATCATGCTTAGGTCACATTATTTCTGCTATAATGATGCTTTGGTGACACTTTTATGTGTCCATGGTACTCTGGTCACATTATCACCATTTTATGAGTGCTTTGGTTACACTTTCACTGTGTCTATGGTGTTTAGGTCACATTGTCATTAATTTAGTGGTACTTTGGTCACACATTCACTGTGTCTATGGTGCTTTTGTCCCGTTATCACTTTTTCAATGGTACTTTGGTCACAATTTCACATTGCGTATGGTACTTTGGTCACATTATCACTCTTTGGATGGTGCTTTGGTCACACATTCACTGTGTCTACAGTGCTTTGGTCACATTATCATTGTGTCAATGGTGCGTTTGTCACACTTTTACTCTATCTATTGTACATTTGTCACACTATCACTGTTTCAATGGTTCTTTGGTCACACGTTCACTGTGTCTTTGGTGTGTTTGTGACATTCTCACTGTCTTAATGGTGATTTGGTCACACTTTCACTGTGTCTATGGTGCTTAGGTTACATCATCAGTGTTTCGATGGTGTTTTCGGCACGCTTTCGCTGTGTCTATGGTGCTAAGGTTACATGATCACTGTCTAAAGAGTGCGTTGGTCACACGTTCACTGTGCTTATGGTCCTTAGTTCCCATTGTCACTGTTTCAATGGTGCTTTGGTAAGATTTTCACTGTGTCTATGGTGCTTTGGTCACGTGATCAGTGTTTCAATGGTGCTTTGGTCAAAATGTCTTTGTCTATGTTGCTTTGGTCACATTATCATTATTTCAACGGTGCTTTGCTCACACTTTGTCTATGGTACTTTGGTCATTGTGTCACCGTTTCAATGGTGCGTTGGTCACACTTTCATTGTGTCTATGGTGCTTAGGTCACATTATCACTAGGTCAATGGTACTTTTGTCACACTTCTACTGTGTGTATGGTGCTTTGGTCACATTATCACTTGAACAGTGATAATGTGACCAAAGCATTATGGACATAGTGAAACTGTGACTTGAACACCATTGAAAGAGTGAGGATATCAGTGTAATTACTGTGTGACCAAAGGTCACACAGTAAAAGTGTGACCTTTGGTCACACTTCTACTATGTGTATTGTGCTTTGGTTATGTTATCACTGTTTTAATGGTGTTTTGGTCACATTTTTATTGTGTCTATGGTGCTTTGGTCATATCATCACTACTTCAATGGTACGTTGGTCACACTTTCACTGTGTTTATAGTACGTAGGTCAAGTCATCACTCTTTCAATGGTGTGTTGGTCACACTTTCACTGTGTCTATGGTGCTTTGGACACATTATCACTTGTCAATGGTGCTTTGGTCTCATTTTCACTTTGTCTATGGTGCTTAGGTCACATTATCTCGTTTTCAATGGTGCGCTGGTCACACTTTCACTGTGTCTATGGTGCTTAGGTTCCCATTATCACTGTTTCAATAGTGCTTTGGTAACACTTTCAATTTGTCGAGTGTCCTTTCGTCATTTTATTGTTGTTTCAATGGTGCTATGGTCACATGTTTACTGTGTCGAGAGTGCTTTTCTTATGTTATCACTGTTCCAATGGTGCTTTGGTCACACTTTCACTCTGGCATGGTTCTCTAGTCACATCTTCACTGTTTCAATGGTCATTTGGCCACACATTCATTGTGTCTATGGTGCTTAGGTCACATTGTCACTGTTTCATGGTGCTTTGGTCACATGTGTACTGTGTCTATGGTGCTCTGGTGACATTATCACTGTTTCAATGGTACTTTGGTCATGCTTTCAGCGTATTCATGGTGCTTTGGTCACATTATTGCTGTTTCAATTGTGCTTGGGTCACACTTACAATTTCTACAGTGCTTAGGTCACGTTATCATTGTTCAATGGTTTTTTGGTCATGCTTTCACTCTGTCTATAGTGCTTTGTTTATATTTGCATTGTTTCAAAGGTGCCCTGGGCACACTTTTATTGTGTCCATGGTGGTTTGGTCATATCATAACTGTTTCATTTGTGTTTTGGTCACGGGTTCACTGTGTCTATAGCACTTAGATCACAACTGGACTCTTTCTTTGGTATTTTTGTCAAACTTTGACTGTGTGTATAGTGCTTAGGTAATTTTATCACGGTTGCAACGGTGCTTTGGTCACATTATCACTGTCTTGAATGTATTTCTGACACACTTATATGTTTCCATGATACGTTGGTCATGTTATCACTATTTTCGTGGTGATTTGGTCACATATTCATTGCCTCTATGGTACTTTTGTCACATTATCACTGTTTCAATGGTACTTTGGTCACACTTTCACATTGTCTATGGTACTTCAGTCACATTATCGCTGTTTCTATGGTGCTTTAGTCACACTTTCACTGTGTCTATAGTACTTTGGTCACATTATTGCTGTTTCAACGGTGCTTTGTTCTGACGTTCACTCTGTCTATGGTGCTTTGGTCACACTATCACTATTTCAATGGTGCTTTGGTCACACTTTCACTATGTCCATGGTGCTTAGGTCACATTATCACTGTTTCAATGGCGCTTTGGCCACACCTTCACTGTGTCTATGGTGCTCTTGTCACATCATCACTGTTTCAATGGTGCTTTGGTCAACCTTTCACATTGTCTATGGTACTTCCGTCACATTGTCAACGTTCCAATTGTGCTTTACTCACACTTTCACTCTATCTATAGTGCTTTGATCACATCTATACTGTTTCAATGGTCCTTTGGTCACACTTTCACAGTGTCTATAGTGCTTATGTTATGTTATCACTATTTCAATGGTGGTATGGTCACACTTTCACTGTGTCTATTGTGCTTATGTCACATTATCGCTACATCTATGTTGCTTAGGTCACACTTTCACCATCTCTTTGGTGCTTAAGTCACATTATCAATGTTTGAAAAGTACTTTGGTAACTCTTTCATTGAGTCTCTGGTGCTTTGGTCACATTGCCACCGTCTAAATGGTGCTTTGGTCACGCTTTCACTGTGTCTATGGTGCTTTGGTCATATTATCACTGTTTCAATTGTGCTTTGGTCACAATATAGCTGTGTCTATGGTGCCTTGGTCACATTATCATTGCTTCAATGGTGCTTTGGTAACACGTTCACTTTGTGTATGGTGTTTTGGTCACATTATCAGTGTTTCATCATTGCTTTGGTCAAACGTTCACTAGGTCCATGGTGCTTACGTTACATTATCGCTGTTTCAATTGTGTTATGGTCACACTTTTACTGTGTCTATGGTGCTTTGGTCACATTATCACTGTTTCAATGGTGCTTTGGTCACACTTTCAGTGTGGCTATGGTGCTTATGTCACATTATCACCGTTTCAATGCTGTTTTGGTTATATCTCTACTATGACTATGGTGCTTAGGTCACATTATCACTGTTTCATTGGTGCTTTGGTCACACTTTTATGTTTCCATGGTACTTTGGTCGTATTATCACTATTTTGATGGTACTTTGGTTACATATTCACTGTGTCTACGGTGCTTAGGTCACACTATCTCTGTTGCAGTGGTGCTTTGGTCACACCTTCACCGTGTTCATGGTGCTTTGGTCACTTCATCACTTTTTACATGGTGCTTACGTCACGCTTTCACATTGTCTATGGTACTACGGTCACATTATCAGTGTTTCAATGGTGGCTTGGTTTCACTTTCCCTCTGTCTCTAGTGCTTTTATCGCATCATTACTGTTTCCATGGTGCTTTGGGCACACTTTCAATGTGTCCATAGTTTGTAGACTACACTATCACTATTTGAATGGTGCTTTGGTCCCAGTTTCACTGTGTCTATGGTGATTTAGTCACACTATCACTGACTCAATGGTGCTTAGGTCACACTTTCACTATGTCTATGGTACTTATGTTAAAACATCACTGTTTCAATGGTGCTTTGGTAACACTTTCACTCATTCTATATTGCTTTGGTCACATTATCACCTTTTCAATGGTGCTTTAAGGACACTTTCACTGTGTTAATGGTACTTTGGTCACACTTCTACTGTGTGCATGGTGCTTTGGTCACATCCTAACTCTTTCAATGGTGTTTTAGTCACATTTTCACTATGTCTACAATGCTTTGGTCACATGATTATTGTTTCAGTGCTGCTGTAGTCACACTTGCACTCTGTGTATGGTGCTTTGGTTATGTTATCACTGTTTCAATGGTGTTTTGGTCACACGTTTATTGTGTCTATGGTGCTTTGGTCATATCATCACTATTTCAATGGTACCTTTGTCACACTTTCACTGTTTCTATAGTACGTAGGTCAAGTCATCACTCTTTCAATGGTGTGTTGGTCACACTTTCACTGTGTCTATGGTCCTTTGGTCACATTATCGCTTGTCAATGGTGCTTTGGTCACACTTTCACTTTGTCTATGGTACTTGGGTCACATTATCACGGTTTCAATGGTGCTTCGGTAACACTTTCACTGTGTCGAAGGTACGTTGGTCATTTTATTGCTGATTCAATGGTGCTATGGTCACGCGTTTACCGTGTCCATAGTGGTTTGGTCACATTATCACTGTTTCAATGGTGCTTTGGTCACACTTTCGCTCTGTCTATGGTGCTTTAATCACATTATAACTGTTTCAATGGTGCTTTGGTCACACTTTCATTGTGTCTATGTTGCTTTGGTGGCGTTGTATATGTTTCAATGGTACTTTGGTCACGCTTTTAGTGTATTAATAGTGCTTTGGTCACATTATCACTATTTCAATGGTGCGTGGGTCACACTTTTATCATTTCCATGGTGCTTTGGTCAGATTATCCATGTTTCAATCGTATCTTGGACACGTTTCACTATGGCTATAGCACTTAAGTCACAACATGACTCTTTCTATGGTGTTTTGGTCAAACTTTGTCTGTGTGTATGGTGCTTATGTCATTCTATCACTGTTGCAATGGTGCTTTGGTCACACTTTCACCATGTATAGAGTGCTTAGGTCACATTATCACTGTTTTAAAGGTATTATTGTCAGACATACATGTTTCCATGCTACTTTGGTCATGTTATCACTATGTCAGTGGTGATTTGGTCACATATTCACTGCGTCTATGGTGCTTTTGTCACGTAATCACTGTTTCAATGGTACTTTGGTCACACTTTCACATTCTCTGTGGTACTCCAGTCACATTATCACTGTTTCAATGGTGCTTTGGTCACACTTTCACTCTGTCTATTGTACTTTGCTCACATTATCACAGTTTCAATGGTACTTTGGTCACATTTTTGCTATTTAAATGGTTATATGGTCACACTTTTACCGTGTCTATAATGATTAGGTCACGTTATTTGGTTATTAGGTCACTGTGTCCATTGTGCTTATATCACATTCACACCGTTTCAATGGTGCGCTGGCCACACGTTCACTGTGTCTATGGTGCTCTGGTTACATTATCACTATTTCAATGGTGCTTTGGTCAACCTTTCACATTGCCTATGGTACTTTGGTCGCATTGTCACTGTTTCAATGGTCGTTTGCACACACTTTCACTCTATATATAGTGCTTCCATCACATCAGTTTTGTTTCAGTGGTCCTTTGGTCACACTCTCATTGTGTCTTTAGTCCTTTGGTTACATTATCACTATTTCAATGGTGGTTTGGTCACACTTACACTGTGTCTATGGTACGTAGGTCACATTATCACTAAATCTATGTTGCTTAGGTCACACTTTCACTATCTCTATGGTGCTTATGTCACATTATCACTGTCTCAATAGTGCTTTGGCAAGACTTTCACCTAGTCTCTGGTGCTTTGGTCACATTATCCCCGTTTCAATGGTGCTTTGGTCACGCTTTCACTCTGTATATAGTGCTTTGGTCATATTATCACTGTTTCAATGGTGCTTTGGTCACAACTTAACTGTGTCTATGGTGCTTTGGTCACATTCTCAATCTTTTAATGGTTCTTTGATCATAGTTCACTCTGTCTATGGTGCATTGGTCACATTATCACGGTTTCAATGGTGCTTTGGTCATATAATCATTGTTTCAATGGTACGTTGGCTTCACCTTCAGTGTGTATATAGTGCTTAGGTCAGGTCATCACTTTTTCAATGGTGTTTTGGTTACACTTTCAGTGTTTCTATGTTGCTTTGGTCACATTGATATTGTTTCAATGGTTATTTGGTCACACTTTCAATGTGGCTATGGTGCTTAGGTCACATTATTACCGTTTCAATGTTACTTTTGGTCATACTTCCACTATGTGTATGGTGCTTAGGTCACATTATCACTGTTTCAATGGTGCTTTGGTCACACCTTTATGTTTCCATGGTACTTTGGTCATGTTATCACTGTTTTGATGGTGCTTTGCTTACATATTCACTTTGTCTATGGTGCTTATGTCACACTATCTCTGTTTCATAGGTGCTTTGGTCACACCTTCACTGTGTCTATGGTGCTTTTGTCGCATTATCACTTTCTAAATGGTGCATACGTCACACTTTCACATTGTTTATGGCACTACGGTCACATTATCACTGTTTCAATGGTGCCTTCGTCTCACTTTCACTCTGTATCTAGTGCTTTTATCGCATAATTATTGTTTCCATGGTGCTTTGGGCACACTTTCACTATGTCCATATTTCTTAGGTTACACTATCACAAGTTGAATGGTGCTTTGGTCCCAGTATCACTGTGTCTATAGTGATTATGTCACATTATCACCGACTCAATGGTGTATAGGTCACACTTTCACTGTGTCTATTGTATTTAGGTCAATACATCACTGTTTCAATGGTGCTTTGGTAACACTGTCACTAACTCTATGTTGCTTTGGTGACATGATCACTTTTTCAATGGTGCTTTGCACACACTTTCACTGTCCATATCGTGCTTTGGTCACACTTTCACTGTTTCAATGGTACTTTGGTCACACTTCTACTGTGTGTATGGTGCATTGGTCACATCCTCACTCTTCCAATGGTGTTTAAGTCACAGTTTCACTATGTCTATGATGCGTTGGTCCCATAATTACCAGTGGTGCTTTAGTTACGCTTTCACTCTGTGTATGGTGCTTTGGTTATGTTTTAACTGTTTCAATGGTGTTTTGGACATACGTTTATTGTGTCTACGGTGCTTTGGTCATATTTTCACTATTTCAATGGTAATTTGGTCACACTTTCACTGTTTCTATAGTACATAGGTCAAGTCATCACTCTTTCAATGGTGTTTTGGTCACGCTTTCACTGTGTCTATGGTGCTTTGGTGACATTATCACTTGTGAATGGTGCTTTGGTCACACTTCTACTTTGTCTATGGTGCTTAGGTCACATTATCACGGTTTCAATGGTGCTTTGGTCACACTTTCACCTTGTCTATGGTGCTTAGGTTCCCATTATCACTGTTTCAATGGTGATTTGGTAACACCTTCACTTTGTCGAGTGTGATTTGGTGATTTTATCGCTGTTTCAATGGTGCTATGGTCACACATTTACTGTGTCCATAGTGCTTTTGTCACATTATCACTGTTTCAATGGTGCTTTGGTCACACTTTCACTCTGTCTATGGTGCTTTAGCCCCATTATCACTGTTTGAATTGTGCTTTGGTCACACATTCATTGTGTCTATGGTGCTTAGGTCACATTGTCACTGTTTCATGGTACTTTGGTCACAATGTAACTATGTGTATGGTGCTGTGGTCATGGTTTTAGTGTATTTATGGTGCTTTGGTCATATTATCACTGTTTCAATGGTGCTTGGGTCACACTTTTATCATGTCCATGGTGCTTTGGTCATATAACCACTGTTTCAATGGTGTTCTGGTCAGTCTTTCACTGTGTCTATAGTAATTAGGTCACAACACGACTCTTTCTATGGTGTTTTGGTCAAACTTTGACTGTGTGTATGGTGCTTATGTCATTTTATCACAGTTGCAGTGTTGTTTTGGTCAAACTTTCACCATGTCTATGATGCTTAGGTTACATTATCAATGTTTTAAAGGTGTTTTTGTCACACTTATATGTTTCCATCATACTTTGGTCATGTTATCACTATTTCGGTGGTAATTTGGTCATATGGTCAGTGCGTCTATGGTGCTTTTGTCACATTATCATTGTTTCAATGGTACTTTGGTCACACTTTCACATTGTCTTTGGTTTTTCAGTCACAGTATCACTGTTTCAATGGTGCTTTGGTCACACTTTCACTGTGTTTGTAGTACTTTTGTCACATTCTTACAGTTTCAATGGTGCTTTGGTAAGACGTTCACTTTGTTTCTGGTGCTTCGGTCACACTATCAATGTTTCAATGGTGCTTTGGTCACACTTTCATTGTGTCCATGGTGCTTATGTAACATTATCAATGTCTCAATGGTGCTTTGGCCACATCTTCACTTTGTCTATTGTGCTCTGGTCACGTTATTGCTGTTTCAATGGTGCTTTGGTCGACCTTTCACATTGTCTATGGTACTTCAGTCACATTGTCACTGTTTTCAATGGTGCGTTGCTCACACTTTCACTCTATGTATAGTGCTTCGATCACATCACTAGTGTTTCAATGGTCCTTTGTTCACACTTTCACTATGTCTATAGTCCTTACGTTGCATTATAGACATGTCAATGGTGGTTTGGTCATACATTCACTGTGTCTATGGTGCTTAGGTCACATTATCACTACATCTATGTTGCTTAGGTCCCACTTTCACCATCTCTATGGTGCTTATGTCACATTATCATTGTTCAAACAATGCTTTGGTAACACTTTCACTGAGTCTCTGGTGCTTTGCTCTTGTTATCACCGTTTCAATGGTGCTTTGGTAACGCTTTCATTGTGTCTATAGTGCTTTGGTCATATTATCACTGTTTCAATGGTGCTTTGGTCACCATATAACTGTGTCTATGGTGTTTTGGTCACATTATCATCGTTTTAATGGTGCATTGGTAACATGTTCACTTTATCTATCGTGATTTGGCCACATTATCAGTGTTTCATCACTGCTTTGGTCACACTTTCATTGTATCTATGGTGCGTACGTCACATGATAACTATTTCAATGGTACTTTGGTCACACTTCTACTGTGTTTATGGTGCATTGGTGATTTTATCACTGTTTCAATGGTACTTTGGTCATGCTTTCAGGGTGTTTATGGTGCTTTGGTCACATTGTCGTTGCGCCTGTTGCTATGGTGCTTTGGTCACATTTTCACATAGTATATGATACTTCGGTCACATTATCACTATTGCAACAGTGCTCTATTCACATTTTCATTGTCTATGGTGCTTTGGTCGTAATATCATTATTTCAATTGTGCTTTGGTTACACTTTCACTGTGTCTATAGTACTTACGTCACATTATCACTGTTTCAATGGTGCTTTGGTCACACTTCTACCATGTCTATGGTGCGTTGGTCACATTCTCACTCTTTCAATGGTACCTTGATCATAGTTTCAATCCGTCTATGGTGCTTTGGTTACATTATCACGGTTTCAATGGTGCTTTGGTCACATGTTTATTGTGTCTATGGTGCTTTGGTCACATTATCACGGTTTCAATGGTGCTTTGGTCACACTTTCAGTGTGGCTATGGTGCTTATGTCACATTCTCACCGTTTCAATGCTGCTTTGGTCATATTTCCACTGTGTATATGGTGCTTACGTCACATTGTCACTATTTCAATGGTGCTTTGGTCACACGTTTATGTTTCCATGGTACTTTGGTCATATTGTCACTATTTTTATGGTGCTTTGGTTACACATCCACTGTGTCTATGGTGCTCAGGTAACACATTCTCTGTTTCAGTGGTGCTTTTGTCACACCTTCACCGTTTCTATGGTGCTTTGGTCACATTATCACTTTATAAATATAGATTGCGTCACACTTTCACATTGTTTATGGTAATACGGTCACATTGTCACTATTTCGATGGTGCCTTGGCCACACTTTCACTCTGTCTCTGGTGCTTTTATCGCATCATTCTTGTTTCCATGGTGCTTTGGGCACACTTTCACTTTATCCATAGTTCTTAGATTACACTATCACTGTTTGTATGGTGCTTTGGTCCCATTTTCACTGTTTCTATGGTGATTAGGTCACATTATCACTGACTCAATGGTGCTTAGGTCACACTATCACTATGTCTATTGTACTTAGGTCACATCATCACTGTTTCAATGGTGCTTTCGTAGCACTTTCACCGAGTCTACATTGCTTTGGTCACATCATCACTTTTTCAATGGTGCTTTGGTCACACTTTCACAGTTTCTATGGTGCTTTTGTTACATTATCACTGTTTCAATGGTGTGTTGGTCACACTTTCTCCGTGTCTATGGTCCTTAGATTGCATTATCACTATTTTGATGGTGATTTGGTCATACTTTCACTGTGTCTATGGTGCTATGGTCACATTATCACAGTTACAATGGTACTTTCATCACACTTTTAGTGTGTTTATGGTACTTTGGTTACATGAGTGTGGTTTGACTGGTGCTTTGGTCACACTTTTACTTTATCTATAGTTATGAGGTCACATTATCACCATTTTCATGGTCCATTGGTCACACGTTCAATGTGTGTACAGTGTTTATGTTACAATGTCACGGTTTCAATGGTACTTTGGTCACACTTTCACCGTATCTATGGTGCCTACGTTACATTATCACTTTGTCAATGGTGCATTTGTTACAGTTACACTGTGTCTATGGTGCTTATGTCACATTATCACTGGTTCAAGGGTGCAATGTGAAAAACACCGTTCTGGTGGGTCTTTGGAAAGCTTCCCACCACAATGGTGAGTTGCAAAGCAAGAGCGAAATTCCCTGGTATAGCGTCTTGAAATGAACACGATAGACCCCGACGAAGACAAAAGTGACAATGTAACAAGAGGCATACCGAACTTTCAGTAATGATATCTTGACCTTTGGAGACCGCATCCTACCCAGCTCGGCGAACATCCGATTACACAGACAAGACTTTGCAAAACTCAAACCTTGATGGTTGGGCCCGTTGGTGATTGGGAAAATGCAAGCCCTAGATGTCATTTGACTTTGCCTGACTAATACATGGCAATACATCTGACTTCATTTCCAGAAAGCTCAAGCATTACCAAGACCCAGACGAGAAATTCCTTGATAGGGATGTCGCCCCCTTGCGTCCAATTCAAACGGATGGTCCCATCCGCACTGTAAGAGCACAAAAAGCATGCACTTCTGGTACGACTAGTCAAAAAAAGCTAGTCAACTCGTCGTTCCTGGACTGCTTTTTGGGCCTGAATACTTCAACAACTGTTGCTTAGAAAAATAATGGCTGCCAGCTTCTGAATTATGGACAGGCC
This sequence comes from Penium margaritaceum, assembly GCA_023375785.1. Taxonomy (NCBI): domain Eukaryota; kingdom Viridiplantae; phylum Streptophyta; class Zygnematophyceae; order Desmidiales; family Peniaceae; genus Penium; species Penium margaritaceum. Next base: position 44,339 of record SZWC01000286.1, on the reverse strand, counting down.
CGAAACTGAAACCAGCTAACTAGTTTCCAGATTTAGATGGGGGTAGGGTTAGTCTCACAGAGAATCTGATGTTGTGTTACTATTTGGTTGACTTCTCGATGGCACAAGTGTTTTTGGAAAGTCGAAACCTCGATACTCTCAAAACACCCCAACTTATTGGTTGAGGTTCTTTATGCAATCATTCATGAAGCGGCATTGCATGAGTCGCTGGACTCGAGCACCCAAAACAAAAGACATTGTAGTCTCTTTACTATTTGCTTACATTGACTCAAAACTTTCAGTCATAGAGTGCATATAAAAATCCATGGGAGTTTCAATGAAACACTAAATTAGTTCGGTTCTTTCCAATCGTCTTCTTTTTGGGGGAAAAAGACTTCCCGATCTGCAATTTGAACGTTAATGCAATTACATAAGTGCAATGCCTCCTGCCATATCAGATGCCTTGGCGCGGATATGCTTTGTTGCGGTCGTTACAGGCGTTGAAGTTCATAATTCTATACTTAAAGGCTTCATTTGCGCTTGCAGGGTTGCATTTTGTAGACTCGACCTCCACCAGGTTTTCTCCATTTACGAAACCAAAAAGGTCAAGGGCCTTTGGATGAAGCATCTAAATAATTTTTGGGATCCAAAATTTCATTCAAAGATACAATCACTAAATCAGGTTCAAAAAGTAGGTGTATGTGAAAAACACTACGGGATGTCCCATTGTGTTTCTTACTCTTGCACGTATGTCCTTGAATCATGTGACACCTGTCATGGATGTACACTTACTGCTATACATGAAGTGCCCATTTTTCTCAATATCCCCAAACATCTTTTTCTCACCACCTCATCCTCGTCAACCACGCACGTTTTGTTTGGCGTAACACTATATGAGGATGCTGGGGACTGCAGTAGCAGAAAAGTATCCCGCAATTACCGGGATCGCGCCCGGGTACGTAGAATGCATGACTGTGGCCAATTAACAGGCAGTGAAGGGACGGGGAGACCTAGGCAAGATCAAACAAGGGATGATTGTGGAGGGTAGCACAGAGGTGACTGTATATGACTGGATAAATGAAAGTGTATGAACCTCGTAGTACATTTCCTTCTTATCGTTCAGGTATTCAACTTGCCTTGGCTTTCATTCTTGCTTAGCATGATTGCCGGTGCTTTTTCTTTCACATGAGCGAAGACGTTGTTGTTGCAAGCCTAAGGATAGATTGGATGTCATCACACGGCCCACGTCTGGCCAGACTAATGGTCAGGGAGTCCCCATTGATGTTTGGTTTTCCACACAACCATTTAGAATAAAACTGCTTTTGGGTTTATCTTGTGGCCATGTTGACTTGAGGAGTGCATTGCATATGTACCCAATGTATCCCACACTCGAAACCTAATTCTAGGTAGACTCCAGCAACAAAGAAACAAGTGTGTCAGAGCATGTCAACAAATTAAATTGTACTGCTCAATAGATGTGCGAGGAACAAAATTCGCATTCATGGAAAGTCAACAAAAAAGTTGTCGCGATGATCAGTTATTACAAGTGCCGTTGACCTTACAAGCATTCATTGTCAATGGCCCCACGTCATTCGTGTGACCACATATCCGAGTTGTGAGAGATGTGTGGTAAAATCCAAACTATTATGTCCCAGTCGTACACAAGTTCCGAAACGTTGCAAGTAGGCAAATTGCTCTAACATTCACAGCCCACTACGTGCCAACCTCATGATTTTATGCAGTTTGGCCAAGGGAGATTTTTCCACCTTCCCTGACCTCCAGTGTTCCAATTTTGAGGGTTCCAACACCGTCAACCACTTTCTCCAAGGGTTGAAGAAATATTGCAAATCGTATCGATGTTTTATTGCAGTTCGATTGAATTCATGATGGCATTAGACTTGTATAGAGCCGCGCCTCAATACTCTAGAAACCCCCTAACTAGAAGCAACCGCTCACAACGCAATGTCAAACGCGTAGCTTGACTCGAGCACCCAAAATAAAACAAATGCCTCATTTTCTTTCTTTTTTCATGTAACGGGACAGAACCTCCAGCTCCTACTATAAAGTCGTTTTCGAAGTTCTTAGTCCGCGTTAGTGGTTTCCCCTCTTTGCAGAACCGAGGAGTAATCTTCATGAACGACCCAGAGGAGGGATAATCAAATGTTTCAAGCCTCCAGGGGCCCATTTCCGTTTTTTTATGTCAATTTTTTTCACGAATGAACTTGAAAAACTTTGATTTAAGTTTTTCATGTTCTTGCAGGAAATTGTCACGTGCGAAACACACAAGCGATTTTGCGTCAGGACTTTCTCGCGTCTCTTGTCTCTCATCCCTCGTCCCCCTCCCTCGTCCTCGCTCCCTCCCTCATGAGGAGGGCGAGCGAGGACGAGGGTGCAAGGCCACGAGGCCTCGCCCTCAAGGCCCTCGTGGCCCCTTAGCCACCAATCCGGCTCAGGCCGTGATCGGCGGCTAGCGGCTGGCCGGCTGGTGGCCTTCTGATCACTCGACCACCCGCAAGCTGCCCTGCCGGCCGATAGCCAGCAAAGTACTGACCATCGGCCAGTCCTTGCTAACGCGAGGGGTGGTGTGCAACCACCCCTTGCTTCAGCGAGGAGGGAGGGCCGAATCGGCCCTCCCGCTAGATTCTTCCCCACTTGTTATGAACCGTCTCGGTTCGTAAAGAGCAAGCAGGATTGTTTGTTAGTGAGTCATCAACATTGTGAAAGAAAATTAGTGATTTCAATCACCAACTAAACATGAACACGCGCATGGTAATTAAACTGCAACTTGTCGGTCAGCATGGCTAGCAGCCTCCCCTCTTTAGGCTAGAGCGTCCGCGCGACAACCATGTTGGGCGTTGATAACCTCATATGGTCGCATTCCATGAATTCTACCCCGGGGGAATGTTGTTCATTTTATTCACGTTTTGGTGGTGCCCCTTGACACGCATCTATCCGTGCGAGTTGCTAGCTTGCTCCAACACCCATTGACCACCCCTGTAGGCAACCGAGATTCAAGCTCCCATGAGTTATGTTCAGGTCCACACCCCGCCCAATGAATGAGGTATTCCATAACAATTTGCGACCAGAGAGTACGCTATCAATACTAGAGTACACGAAGAACATCGTACTGGCCGGTGGCAGAAAGGACTGCCGATGGTGGCTGAACGATTTGCACTATCATGAATGGAGATAATACGGTTACCTTAAACACGTCATGTATCCTCATACTCAGCGGAAGTAGCAATCGATATGCCACTAGCCTGATGCGTGCAATGATGGGAAATGAACTATGGTAGAAGTTTTTGTGCCTTTGGCGACTTCAGCCGGAGATTCTTAGTGGTAAGCAACACTTTGTCGCTGATGTGAAACGAGACAACATGACGACTTTTGTTGGCACGCCCTACTGCTCATTGAATTCGATATTCAGGCTTTTCTGAATTTAGTGTTCCTTGATTTTGATACGGATTCAATACATTTGGTGTCTGGTTGAATTCGACCAGAGCTGGCTTGGTGGTCCTTTGACTTTAACGTCAGGGTAAAATTGCATTTTTCGTGAACCGCGATTTCGACATCGCCATTCTGTTTGCAAGCGCACTGGCCTCGTGGCAGTAAATAGAACCTGCTGCGCCATGTGAGAATCCAGCCAATGAGATGCGCACACACTAGATCAAACAAGATCTGACCAGAATTCTCACGACCCCATGCACGTTGTCAATCATTTTGACAAGAGGTCAGCAACAATGTTTTTTTCTGACGTGCACTTGTATGTTTGAAACTCCGAACACCGATTCGCGAAGAGTAAAGTTTGAACTCGCCCGTTTTCCTTGCTGGCACTTTTCTATGTTGAGTGCAAGAACAACAAGCACCAAACAAAGCAAAGCATGAGCCCCGGCCTCTCGGAAGTCAATTCAAGGACTGGTCCCATGAATTTGACAAATGACATATTTTTGTGGTCCTTTTAATTCGGCGTGCAGATCAAATTCGATGAATTTCAAGGAGGGGAAACATATTCAATATCAAAATAATGGAATAGCTGGGAATGCCTTTTGTTGTTGCCGTGCAGCTTGAATGTGACCCTTCGCCATTTGTAACAAGGATTCTATGAGCATGGAAAAGGCTTGAGAAGAAGGAACTTGTCCTCATGTACTCCCACTCTTCACCAATGAAGAGGGCACCACTAGATGTCGACCAATGTTCAACACAAACGGTGTGAACTATGTAGACTCGTTCACCAAGTTATTCACCACAAACTCTACCGGTGCTAGGAATATGTCCATGTTATTCATGGCAGGGTCCATGTACATGCGGAGTATTTGTTCTATAGTACGGTTCATGCACTCTGTTTGTCCACTATTTTGAGGATGAAATGTTGTCGAAGTTTGGGACTCGCTGCCAAAGTACTCGTGCATCTTTTGCTGGAACTTACTGGATTTTTTTTATCTCAATCAAAGATGTTGTGCAGTGACAAACCGCGGTACTTTACAACACCCCCAAAGAAAAGACGAGCGGTCTTCTCTGCGTTCACATCAGTGGTTGTAGTAATGAAGTGTGTCGTCTTTGTGAGAAGATTCACAACCATTAGGATTGCATTGTGGTCACAGGCCGTGTCCGCAAGTCCAGTAACGAAGTCCATGTTGACACACTCCCATGAATTTCAAGGAATAGGAAGGTGTTGGACGATTCCAACAGGCTTGTTGTTACTAGCCTTATCCCGAAGACATGGGTTGCATGTCATGCAATAACTACGGATATTGACATCCCATCCTGGCCACCATTAGTGGTCCGTGAGTGCCTAACCAGTATTTCAAGGTCACACATGACCTGCGATTGATGGGTCGTGGAAGTGGGAAATAATCTTTGCTCGGAGGTCTTCCAAGTATCGCACAACTTGTTCCCCATGCCGGGAGATTCATGCAGCCTCCACTAATCGGTAATTGTCCAGATTTTGAGTCTTGAAACCAAGAATCCGCACAGCATCCCATCTAGATTGTGCTTACAAAACCATTGTAGTGGGCAATCTCTCAAGGTGGTTGCCGCACAGGTGCAAAGAGATGTGGAGCTTGCACGGTTGCTGTTGCAATGGCCGTAAAATACCCACCTACCTCGTGGTTGCTTTAATTTCCACAGGCTGTCGCCTTAGTGGATAGGCAACGTTGATGCGTACTGGCCGATATTCCCATGTGAACGAGAATTAGCTCAAGTATTTGCTCCAGCACGCTCGTTGTCTTTATAGGTTCTGTTGCGTTTGGAAAAACACCAATGGGTTATGGTCGGTTCTGAATGTCACACCCCCTTAAGCACCCTCAAAGTAGCAACGGCAAATTTTAAAAGCATGTACCACCACAAGGAGCTCTTGATCCCCAGTCATGTACCTGGTTTCCGTGGGGATGAGGTCCCGGCTCTCATATGCAACTCGGTGACTGTTCTGTATGAGGAAAGCTCCGAGTCCTACTACCAAGGCATCGCATCAAACCTCCCATAGTTGGGATAGATCCGGAGTAGCGGGGACATGCGCGGTGGATAGAAGCTCTTTAAAATTTAAGAAAGACGTTCTTGGAATCAGATTTCCATGCCCAATGCACATATTTTTGCTTGAGCTTGCTTAACGGTGCTACCAGGGTCACATACGCTTGCATACAACGTCAAAGGTAGTTTACAAGGTCGATGAAAGACCGAATCTGTCCAACATTTTATGGGCGTGGCTACTCCACAATGGCTTGGACCTTTTGTGGGTCGACACAGACACCGTCCTTGCCGACGATGTGTCCAGGGTATTCAAGCTCATCTTGTGCAAGCTTGCACTTGCTCAATTTCGCGTAGAACTTCTGTTCCCAAGGGATTGTGAGGACTTTGCATAGAATTTTTTGCGCTCTCCCATTGACTTGAAGATAACGAGGATGACGTCTAGGTAAATAAAGACAAACTGACCAAGTCTATTGGCAAACATTTGGTTCATTCCACCATGGAGTGTTGGTGGACCATTCATTAGCCCGAAGTACAAAACCCGGAATTGATAGTGTCCCACATGCGTTCGAAACGCTGTTTCGGACGTATCATCTTCCGTAATACGGATTTGATGGTACCTTTGAGGTACATGCAAGGACAAAAAGAATTTTACACCTTGGACTTGGTCAAACAAGTACTCTATCCGTGGCAAGGGGAGTCGGCTCTTCACCGTCAGCTTGTTTAGCGCTCGACAGTACACGCACATGTTTAAACCACAATCCCTTTTTTTTCACAAATAGGATGGTGCACCATACAGTGAGTCACTCGGCTTTATCCACCCATTCGCAAGGTAATCCTTCATTTGGCGTTTGACCTCTTACCTTTCTACCAGACCAAGGCAATGAATGTGTCTAAACGGTGGAGTTGCATCTGGTTGCAGAAAAATTTTTATATGGCCCATGTGCCGTTCATGTGGAAGCCCAGCCGGTGGGTCTTGAAATACGCTTGAGAGCATCATCAACAGAGATTTGATCTCTTGTGGTGTGTCTTCCTTTATGTCGTCCTCTAGTTTTTTAAGCTGAGCCAAGAGGTATCAACAACCTGGTCGAAGCCACCTCTTGACCTCCATCACAGACAAGTTGGTATGGAATTGCAATCGGGTCGGTGACAGTTCTGTACTTGGAACCCAAGTAAAGCGGCATTGTCCTTTTTTAAGGATAACAAACTCGGTTCAAAGTACATTAGAGATTTGTATTTGCAGAGCCAAGGATTGCCCCGCACCACGTTAAACGGTTCCAAAAGATTGAGTACCTTAAACACCACGCTCTGTGTATACCCTTGAATACGAATTTTTGCTTTACATGTACCAATCATGGGTACCTTACGGTTGTCACCAATGAGAATTGCACCATGAGATGGCCCATACTCCAAGCGCACTTTTCAGGTAAAGCCAAGGCTAACAAAAGAGTCATCCCCTCCAGTGTCGGCCAGCATGTTCAATGGGGACCAGCTAGGTGTCCTCTGAACTGGATCGTCATGTTGCCTCCACTCTTGCGAGCTTACGGGCTTGACGATGGCAAGCCGAGTTTGTGGTGAACACAGAATCAGTATGGCGGGTGCCGCAACTCCCATTATTCACCCACCTAGGTCCACATCGAATGGGCACGAGTGAATTTGTCTAGCACTTTCCAGTCTTTAAATATGTGTGGGTCGAAATCGTCGACTAAGGGTACCACGAACGTGATTGATCTCATTGCTTTCAGGACGTTTGCTTCAATCACTACGTCCAACAGTTCACGTGCGCTGGTTGATTTTGCAACCACGACGCAGGTTTGGTCATGCATCTCGTCCTGTCATGCAAGATTTGGTGGACAATGTCGATCAGCAAGTGTAGACTGAGGTTCAATAAGAGGGGAGAAAACAACAGAGAAGTTTGAACTCGTGAAAAAATCAAGTTGTTTTACATCCTCATCTGAAAAAATGAATCCACATGACCCCTTACTGGTCCCCACTAACGTCAATTAAGGGTGGTTAAAACCCGCACCACGACCTTGTCCACCTGCACGACCGTGTCCGTTGCCGCGCCCGCGACATTGTCCATGGCCCTGTCCGCGGCCTCCTACTACGGCATCCCCACAAGGTGCTGCGGTTGCAGCCAACGCTGTAGCCTCCTGTTCACCACTTGCAGCCTCAGGGCACTGAGACCTGAAGTGTCCAGATTACATGCAATTGTGGCACAGTCCCTCGTGGAACGCTTGTGCGCTGCCTACACCTCATCATTGTCGCAGCCACACTTGTGGTTGGGGGGCTTGTTCCCACCAGTCTTCTTCGCAGGGTGGGCTTTGTAGCTGCTTTCCCTTGAGCCAACCCCACTGTTTAGCTTTCCCTCCATCTCCTGAAGCATCTATGCGTGTATGGTGACCTTGCTATGCACGGGCCTTCGGCCGTGCATCTTAGTAGTGCTCCGGGCTTGCCAAATACACTTTGCTCATGTAGCCTGCAACACCCTCCAGCTTGTCCGAGTCTAGCCTGTTGTGGTCAAAGTGGTCCTTTCCTTGAGCTTCTCACTGGCAAGATTATCGCGCAAGTATTCAGCAATAAGCACTCAGGGTACTTGAAGGTCTGCGTCTCCTCGCTGTCGGTGAAGCTTTTGGCTTCCTCCACGAGCGCAGTGAACTTGATCAAGTGGGCCTCAAGCAAGCTACCCAGAAGCTTGAAGTCCTTGATCTTGTGGAAGTCGCGCTGTGCCTTCTCACGTAGGGTACACTTCTTTTGCATGATTGCACAGAAGGCTTCCCACGACATGGGCTGCCACTCAAGGTGTGGCCTCTGCGCACTCCACTCCTTGACCACAAACTTGAAGAGCTTGTCTTCAAGCGGGATTGTGGCAAGATCACCCCACTGACTAAGTGGAGCCTTGTGGACACGTAGGACGTGATCCATGCGGCTCAGACAGTTGGTCAACTTTACGTCCCTATAGAAGACCTCCACAGTGTGGAGGAAGGACTTGTTCATGACCGACACCCGAGGTCGTCGATGCAGGCAGGTCATCGCTGCCACTGGCGGTGGCATCAGCACCCACGACACGTTGCAATTGCTGCTCCATGCACGCTTGGGTCACGCTTGGCAACACCTTGTCAAGGTCGTCGCATCAGCGGGTTGCCTCATGAGCGGCCAAACGCTGTAGCTTGCGATCACAGTCGAGCTCCCTGATTCTTTACCCAACGTGGGCCAACAGGTTGGCGGACGTAAACTTCAGCCCTGATGTTGTGAGAGCTTAAGTGGTCTTCTCAAGGGTATCATGTTGTCCATGCAACTTCACCCACTACAAGAGGGTACGGCTTACGTAAACTCCTCCAAGGAGTCCCAACTTCCGGAGGCAGATGTCGTCAACAATGATGCTTGAATGGGCGTGGGTCTGCCCCATCACCACCACATCGTATGAAGGGGGTCCATCCCCATTCCCATGTTTGGTGTTGCATTCGCATTGCCAGTGCCAATCTAAAGTCGGCCCGCTGCCTTGGCAGCCAACTCAACAAGTCTTTGACGGTCATCGCGAATGGCCTTTGAAGTGGCATCGTCCGGCTCATTCTGGTGTTGCCTTTGGCGCCTTTGCTTCTCTTGCCAGCCTCGCTGCTCTTGGTAGCTTCAGGCAATCCGACAATAATCTTTCCCTTCTCGAGCGACCGGCTCCATATCACTGCACGACGATGCCGATGATCACCATCCTCATCGTCTGCATCATCTTTTGCATCGTGCTCTTTGCTGGGATCCACACCTGGGTGGTCCTCTTCAAACGCGTCATTGGTTGCATGGGGGCGCTCACGTGTACGACGACGTGCTCGTTGAGAATTTTTCCACCTTCTGCACGCTCCTCAATGTCACTGAGGTTGGCGCCGGTTGCCTTCCGCGGTATGGTTGCCTTTTGGTTTGGCAACCGTGCTCGCGGCGGCGGCTCCCAAAATTCGGAATCAGCCAGGGGCGTGTGGTGAGGCCGTCACCACCTTGCCCTTTTTGGCCTTGGACGGTTTGGCACTTGCCATCGCGTTGCCCGTGCAACTAGTATGTGAAGGCAATGTGAGGATCAACCAACAACATAGAGGAGGTATCGCCTCCTAAGTGAACTTGCTCTTGCACTCGGTGAGGCATTTGTAGAATTTGTTTATGTTTTCCTAAGCCGCCACAGTCGGCACAATCTTGTGGTAGAAATACACTGTTTTCTACTCAGCCACGGTCAACACGAGTGCATGGAATACAACTAGGTTCCAAAGCTGTGACAAACAGCATCAGACAACCTGACAAGTCTTGGAAAACAGAAAATAATAGCAACGTGTAACACCTACTACAAGAGAGTGAAGAACGCTCACTGGTGTAAATGAGGGAGAGGGCGCTGCTACACTAGATTTTCCCTCTTCTCACCCTTTTTTTGCACTATTTTCTCTTGTTCTTGTGATCTGGTCCTCCTTGGCCTCCTCTTGATCTTTTTTTTATGCCTCTTGCGCCTCCTTGGAGTTGGCTCCCGTATGCCCCACGACGATAGAGAGGCCTCCAGCAAAAACTCCTTTGGCCTCCTTTTCCTTCTATTTTCTCTGCGTCCCAGGTCGTGAGAGCCTCAGGTCTTTGGAAGAAGTGCTTCCCTAGTTTTTGGTTGAAGGGTTTTCGAATGAGCCTTGAAAATGGGGAAGATTTGGTGGTTTTGGGGGATGGGATCTCGCCACCCCGTCCCACAAAAATCCTCATAGCCCCGTGGAGGTGAGGAGGGATTGAAGGAAAAAGGCTCCACCAAGTAGAGCTATTTTCCAGCTCTCCAACGCACTTTACAATACTTCAATCCGTGATTTTTAGACATCGTATCCCTTTCTGGCGTTTCGGTTGGTACATGTAACTACCGTCGGCATTTTGTATCACTTATAGCCACCGTTTGTGTTGCACCCTTGGTCCTGGGGGTCGTCTGGCCCTGAAAACCATTATATCGGGCCGGAAGCTTCACCTCCTACTGTGAATTTGCCGTCAAAGTTCACAGAATGGCATTCTCAGTCCGCGTCAAGCCCCCCCCCCCTCGCAGGACGGAGAAGCAATTGTCATCAACGACCTAAAGCAGGGAGACTATGATATTTCGAGTCTCCGGAGGTCCATTTCTGTTTTGAACCTTACCTCTGGTTTTAGGACCGAAACAAGGGGGTTTTACCTCAAACTCGTGCGTTTGCACGAGTTATGATGTTTCTTTATGTCAAAGTTTGTCGCAAAAAAACCATGATTTTGGTTTTTAACATTCTGGCGCGCAATCGTCACGTGTGAGGCAGGCTGGCAATTTTGCGCCAAAATTCTCTCACATCTCTTGTATCTTGTCCCTCGTCCCCCTCCCTTGTCCTCGCGCGCTCGCTCGCAAGGAGGGCGAGCAAGGATGAGGGCACGAGGCCACGAGGCCTCGCCCTCGAGGCCCTCATGGCCCCTCAGCCGCCGATCCGGCTGAGGCCGCGATCGGCGTCTGGCAGCTGGCCGGCTGGTGGCCGGCTGGTCACTTGGCCGGCCGCCAGCCGCCCATCCGGCCGGCAGCCAGCTGGCCGGCGGCCAGCAAAGTGCTGGCCATTGACCAGCCCTTGCTGACGCGAGGGGCAGTGCGCAACCAGTCCTTGCTTCAGCGAGGAGGGAGGGCTGAACCGGCCCTCCTGCTACACTATTGTGTTTATATCCTCGACCTGTTCAACAATTGTCATTAAAGTACAATTACTGCTATACAAAATTTATCCACTTGTCCCATACTCTTCAAATCTTCTTCGGCTTTGTACCTCACCCATCCCAACCACCCATCTTTGGCTTGGCTTGACCCTTGACATTATAGCACATCACTGGTGGAGGAGCAGCCAACATATCATCTACAAGGCAAAAACCTTGCACTACTCTTCAGTTTATTTATACCTTTTGGAATTCCGCAGTCATCACCATGACAATAGTGAACAAAACAAGTGCACCCGGCGATGAGTGGTAGTAATGAGCAAAGGCTCTGGTGATGGAGGATCAATAGCACATGATCAATGACACTATCAAGGTAAACCAGGTAGTAGGGAGATACTTCCCGGTAAGTGGCATAGCACCAGCAACCTCGACAGCCGACCCAATGATGGATTCCTCGGGCTTGGCAAATCCTTTGCATCCACGATTGCTTGCCGGGTGACAGGCTCACATTTGTGAGGACTTGTACCAGAAGCTGTCGGGACTTGAGAGCCTCAACATCCATCTTCTCCAACAGGTCAACGCGATGTAGGAGCTATGGAATGTGTATGCACGAGAAGCATTACTCACCAAGAGAAAACTTCACCTTTCGAGCAAGCCCCAAACTTGCCCTCTCTAAGCCCTTTGATCTTTTGTACTCCAAAAAACCAAGCTTCATCATTTGTAGATGAAGGGTTTTTAAATGTACTTCACCAACAATGGGGTCAAGATCAACAAAAAGAAAACTGACCTTGCAGCCTCGCTTCTGTGTGCCACAACTTTAAACTGGTGGTCTAATCTGTAGGCCATTCAACGATAGCATTAGATCGACAGAGCTAGATTGAAGCCTCATGCAATTACTATCCAATCCCTAATTGTAGGCATTCTACCTTTTAGTTAGATCAATCCGATGTGATACGACTCATGGAATCCACCGGAAAACTGGATGGACTTTGCGCGTGCCATACTCGCTCGGTTTGGGAAAATGAACAAGAAGTCTTACATATGGTACACGCTTGAACGTCGGTGTCAGCTGTCCATTGTGGCAAAGTGTACATGGAATTTTTGTCAAATTATCCCTGGGAGTGACCTTGCCTCTGACGAGTTCTACTTCTCCCACAGCAAGGGCCTCAAACATGACATCAGGCGAGTAAGTGCCGCATGCAGCATCCAAGACAACCTTTTGCGAATGGTTGCGACAACAGATCACGTCGTCATCGCCATCTAAAACACTCGGTAGGAGGAATCCAGCAGGTGGAAAACCCAAGGCAAAAGTTCATATTGTGGCTTAGGAAAGTCCCAGTCCACAAAACCCTCCTCTCTGATGGACATTGACGTCATTGATCATCACGAACGGCTGTGTTAGACTTTAAGGACACGTGTTGAGCTACTGTAGGAAATGGCGGCAACAGGCCAAAAAGGGGAGGACGTTGTAGCAAAAGGATGAGGAGTTTGGAAATAGTGAAGGACAGGAGTAAACGGTGGGGATCATGTCCGTTTGAAAAAAATGTATGCAAAGTGGTCGGCCATCTGAGAGGCTCACTTTGCCACAAATGAGGGTTCCTATGATCACAAAGTTGGAAAAGGGGTACGAGGATGACCAACCATCTATATCACTAAAAATACAACAGAGGGGTTGTAAATCTCACAAAGTAGGACCTACACTACTGAATGGAGGAGCTCCACACAACTTTGTAAGCAACAACATAGTTGGGAAGCTGAGTTTCTGGACCAAACCAATGGTGTATAAATGAAAACCATCAATAATTGACTCCATATCCGTTGACTTTACAAACCTCTCCAATTGACAGCCACAGATCTTTTGGAAAAAACAGTCCGGAGAACTTGTCCAGTAAGCAACCATAAGATCATAATGGGATAAGGTTTCCTGTATCGGCACAATCCACAGGTAGACAAGAACAGCGAGGTAGTCTATGTGAGTATTAATGGTAGAAAACAACATATTCCTTTGATTGAGAAATCCACGACGCAACAGCGTTATAGGAAGCAACAGAGATGGAAGCAAGGAAGGGAAATTTGAGCACTCGAATAATGCCAACCGACAACTACCAGAGCAGTCCACTCAACACCATCCTCGGAAACTACATCACGGGGAATCTCAACAACACTTTCACGAACACCAAATGTCTCAACTGCTCCCATACTATATTTGTCCCTAATCTCTATGCCTGAGATCACTCCTTCAGTTGTATCATGTGCATCACCCATATCTAGAACCTCTTTCTACAACTTTCCAAACCGCATCTTCAATCCCAGCTTCACCTGGCCCCTTGGCTACTGCTCATTCTGCTCATAAGGCATCACCCATTGATAGGGTACCTGCAAGAACAATGACGAATAATGATGAATCTCTTTATGTGCAATGTTGAGACACCTTAACATCAGATTCAGAATCATCCTTGCTCATTTTGGCCTCAGATCTGAATGAAGCTCATCCCTACACGGTATTTCTTCATGTAAAAGAGAAAACAAGAGTTATGGTTAATCATGGCCATTTCATACACTCCACATTCAATGCATTAGATATGTAGAATTTGGTAATTTCCATGAAATTGTATTAGAAGGTAGTCATATTCTGTTCACAATACACCTGTGACCTAGGTTCTGAACTTAATAATTTAACAGAGATACATAAATATATGAAATTCTGGGTGGAATGTACCCTAGACGTATATATGTCTTTAAACGTTTCCCTTGGTCAAATGTGTCAAGTGTATTATTGCTTTCTGAATTTGGAACTTCGATCGGAAGCAGGCTTCCTATCAAGCGTAGTTCTACGATTACTCAATATCTCACTTCTCTGCGACGAACTGCGGAACTAGCCCCCCCCCCCCCCCCCCCCCCCCCCCCC